>CM038722.1:29525902-30095902 GCA_021613375.1 Megaleporinus macrocephalus
ATAAAAGTGCTCCATAAGTATTGAGACAGT
This sequence comes from Megaleporinus macrocephalus, assembly GCA_021613375.1. Classification (NCBI taxonomy): domain Eukaryota; kingdom Metazoa; phylum Chordata; class Actinopteri; order Characiformes; family Anostomidae; genus Megaleporinus; species Megaleporinus macrocephalus. The sequence continues at coordinate 29,525,933 of CM038722.1, forward strand.
GATACAGTTTTTGTAATTTAGCAGTCAAGATGTGAAGAATCAGCTTTAAAGAGAACCTATTGCTGTCACCAGTAGTCATCATTTTATATTTGGGGTCTACTAGAATAGAGTTTTCTAAACATAATATTTTTCTCATACATCTGTATTCACCTGTTAGAACTCCTTTATCTTTAAGCCCCGCCTCTTGATGACTCTAGTGTGCTCTGATTGGTCAACAACTAGAGCGGCACCCTGCTACAAATTCCACCTTCACACCGATCTGGTTTTAACAATAACGTCACTTCTGTGGTATCCGTTTGAATCAGAGTCCGATCCTGAAAGTCAGGTAGAACGAGTTGGTAAATCCACCTTTACGAGCTAGACTAGAGCAGAGCACTTCCAAGTGGTGAGTTTTTTACTGTCCCACCACTTAAGCTCTCTGTGTGTTGTGTGAGGTCATGTCAGGCTTGCTGGTAGGCAGGCAATAAGGACTGTGTTACGAGATGATGTCACTTTGTAATTGAGAATAGGTGCTTTAACTGTTTAGGAATAACACATTTTTTATATTGTTCTTTTTTATGATTGTAATAAGACAGTTGGCTGATAAGCTGTTTGATGGAAGGGTGTGGCCTGTTTCCTCATCATCTCATAACAAATTAAGGAGATAAAAGGTCTGAGTTGATTCCGCATTTTAAACATGCATGTGGTAGCTGTTCATGGGAACTCACAATATGTGGTCCAAAGACATTAAATTAGGCTGAAAATGTAAAACAAACTTATTAGAGAGCAGAAACTTTAGGAGCAACCATTTCAACAAATTGGTATGTTCTTAAAAAGATGTAATGCACTGGCGAGCTCAGTTAAAGCCTGGAAGACCACAGAAGACAACTAAAGTGGACTATCACAGCATCCTTTCTGAAGAAGAGCCCCTTCACATCTAGTAAAGTCAGGGACATTTCAGAGGAGGTTGTTAAAGCACAAAGCCTACAATCAGGAGATGTCTTCATTATTGTAAATACAGAGGGTTTACCTCAAGATGCAAACCACTAACAGCATTCAAGAACAGAAAGGCTAGCTTCAACTTTGCTAGCCTGCCCAGTTCTTTGGACAAAGAATCAAGGTCCCAGAACAACAAAGACAGAAGAGTATGGAGGAAAGGCTCATAATCTGAAACATACCTCATAATCTGTGAAACATGGTGGAGGCAGTGTTATATCAAGGGCCTGTATAGCTGCCAATGGAACTGGGCCGCTGGTCTTTATTGATGATGTGGCCACTGATAGAAGTAGCAGGATGAAGGCTGGTTGGATTTATTCAAATACTGCAAAGCTGATAGGAGGCCATTTCACAGTACAAACACTGATACTGAAGACAAAACTGACTGCGGAAAGACTCACAACCAAGAAGCAACTACAGGCAGAGGCTGTGAAGGCCTAGCCAAGCATCTAATTTGGTGATTACTATAGGATCCAGACTTCAGGATTTCATTGACTGCAGATCATTTGCATGGAAGTGTTAAAAATAATCAATGAATTTATAATTATGGTGGCCAAATACGTACAAGCCTGAAAAATGGCCAATTTCCAAATCAGTTAATGCAGTATTTCTGATTGCTTCATCTTAGAGCCATTGTGTTTGTGTACTTTGTGTCATTGTCCAAATACTTACAGTCTTGACTGCAGTTATGTAGTCTGTGTAATAGTAATCAATGTGTATAAACTTTCATTACAATGCAAACTTGTCTCTGTGGACACATTTATTGAGTTGACAAATGAAAGTACTGCCTAGCCTGAAGAGAGCACTGAGTATATATAAACAGTGTGTAATGACAGTGTTATTGAAAATATGATACTGTAATGGGGTAGTGAAAGCGTCTCAATTTAAGTCTGTGAGTTTCAGTGAGAGTAATATCATCCACTAATATAAATGTCAAACAGCTGACTGACTTTTACAACTTTAATTACATTTTATAGTAGAACTGAGGAGGAAAGCACTGTCCTTTCAGCTCAGCAGTGCACCCTTGTGGTTGCCTTTCATCAGTACAGTGCTGCCGCTTCTTCTTCCAGCAACTCGTACTACTTATTACACGTAATACAATAAAATCCAAATTCATGAGCGTGAAAAGTGAATACTGGTGTCAGATAGTGCGTCTTCTTTTTCATCAGTATGTGTTGTAAAGAGTCACAGTCACATCTAAACATGGTTACTCATTCGGAGCTGTTCACATTGACTCATTCTTACTGATCCATTCATTTCTGGTTATAGTGGCGCATTCATACACAACATATCAGTCGCATAAGCCTCAGCTAGGTCAGGCACTAATGTTGGCTGATTAGTTCTTCTAGCCATTATAGCCAGTGGCTTTGATGGGGGGGGTCCCTCATATACTCTCAGAGGCCAAAGCATTTGCAGCTCTCTGGACTCTAACAGTTCCACCGCTGCACAGAACAATGCCAGGCCTTAGACTCATGTGCTCCAGAGTGTCCGATTGTAATGGTCAGTGCAGTTCCATGGAGATCAGGACCAGGATTAGCTGATTTTAGGTGTGTCTGTATTCGCTGACCATTAAAATCTCCTGTGCTAATATGGAGGCAGACCAAGCAGCAGCACAACAGTGCACACTAACTAAGTGAAAGAGTGACTAACTGAATGAGTGAATGAATGAATGAACAGAACTATCGAGGTAACTCTCAGATGTATCTTATAGATTTAAAAATAAATTAAAATCTAAAAATAAACAACCGCTTTGACCTGAATGAGTAAAGTTCCAAGGAATTAGGCTGTTGACTCGTTTCCCCCTATTTAACCATGCACACAGATACATGCGCAGTCTCTGAGCGCCTGTGGTTTGTGGTCTTCTCAAAACATGTGCTTGTGCTGACCTTCCGAGGAAACGGGAGTGTGCTTCAAGAGTGTGAGAATATCCCATACAAATAAACACACACATGCACACACACACGTACATTATTACAGGAAAAATTCAGAGTTTTCTTAAGAAATACCGCCATGCTTTAGTTTACATTAATCACACCACAACAATCTTTCAGTCTCTCTCTCTCTTATCTGTATATATCTCTATCTCCTTCTTTCTCTCTCTCCTTCTTTCTCTCTGTCTCATTATATATATATATATATATATATATATATATATATATATATATATAATGACCATATATAGAACCATATACAATACATTCATTAACCATTAACCTAGACAACCTTAAATAATGCAATGCTTCTCTTTTTTTCTCTCTCTCTCTCTCTTTGCTTTCTCTCTATATCTGGGGGGTGGGGGGCACTTGTGGGAGGCCCTTAAGACCACTCCAGCCCTTTTTGTCTGTATGCTAATATTGAAAAAAAGTATATCTTGTTGAGTTCAATCAGAAAAACAATGTCTTAATTGGTGCTGGTCAACAGTGTGCCCTAAAATTAATATTAGGATTGCTGTAAACAACTAATAACAACAACCACAATAATAATAATAATAATAATAATTTAAAAATGATAATACAAATTGAGTTTCCAACAATAATAGAAAACAGAGACATGCAGAGACATTACAGACTTTTGTTTCGTATTATAACTGAAAACTGCATTTCATGGAAGTGACTAAATTCAAATTTGACTATAACAAACCTTCTGAGTAAACTCTCTCTATCTCTGTTTCTCTTTGTGTGTGTGCCAAAGAGAGATATGCGCTGTGGTCAGCAGCTCGTCTGTTCGTGCATGCCTCTCCGTGCACTAAATAGAGTGTGTGTGCGGGTGTTGACTGGGCATTCCTCCGCTCGCAGTATAATACCCACCCGAGTGCTTTACTCCACCTGCCTGCAGAACAAACAGCTCTGTTTTTCTAGTGAAGCTTTCGCTGTCTCTGGCCAAGCCAGTGATAACATGACACTGCGTAGGTGGACTTTTCCAGTATGTGACAGCGCATCTTACTGAATAACCGCTTTCAGTGGGATCTAAACGATTGGGCCGTCTCAGCGCAGCAAGCTAGGTGATGTTGTTTTGCATGAGTTTAGTCGTTAGTTTCTAGGCTGATTGGTTTGTTTGTAGCAACTGATGCAACTAGCTTTACTGAAAAAAAACCTAAACATTATGGATATTCAGATCATATTGCTTATATTACAAGATTCTTATTTTGTATTTTGTGTAACATTAGGTTGCAAGCAAATTCATCACTGACGTTCACAACCCTGCTAGTGTTCATTTATAGTCCAGCTTAGTTGTTCAGCACTTTAAACTGGAAACTACAATTTCAACGACACTTAATATTCAATAATTCATTCAATTGAATGGGAGCATTCTGTCAAGCTCATAGCAACAGCTGCCATGAAGGAGACATTTATGGATGTGGCTTAAGATGAAAGGTATGGGTCGTTGAATTGTCTTGCCAGATGCTCTAATGCTCTTTGGCAAACGGTCAGCTGACCTCATTTTCATGCCGTCATATAATTTTGCATAGCCAAGACTATATGGTGAGTGTTCAGTGCCTTCTTGTTGCTTGGCTCTCCCTGTCTACATCTTCTCACTCTCCTCTTTTACATTCTCAAAGAGGCCTGAAAACGGATTTGTTGGAAGCTTCATGTCCCTTCAGGATAAGGACCTACTTCAGTTGCAGGCCGCAAACAGGTTGGTCAGTAAACCTACTCCGTTGACCTGTCCGTGCTCAGCCTACAAATGCATTCTTTGCTACTTACAGTTGTTGGCTATCAGTTTTTGCCAAAATACAGTGCCGTCCCGCTACCAGGAGGAACCGCCATGCAGGCCACATGAGAGAGAGACTAAAATCCCGTACATGGTTGGTTATTGTTAGTACAGCACAAGTGCTGGACTAACTTTGTCCATGGCTGTTGGGCTTTGTGTGTGTGAGGTCCATCATCTATGTGTGATATGTGTTACCACCTGACTTATGTGTTCCTGCTGTGTTCAGTAAAAGAGCATTCACCTAATGCAGCTAACGTTTCCCGCATCTTATTCTACGTTGACAGCTTTCAGTGAGATCTAAATGCAGTTACAACTGTTTATGATGTTTATGCACGGTTTCACGCTGTGCTCACATGTGGGCGGTAGATGGACGAAACGGATGTTTCATTGTTTTCTATGAAAACAAACCGTAAAACTGCTCAAGTGAAAATGTGGTGAGAGGAATGTTCTATCAGGTGTTCAACTGTCTCAACTTGTTCCATCGCTCACATTAGTAGAATAAACAGGATGCTGGATGGCAAACGTTATGTTGTTAATTCCAGATGCAACCAGAATATAGAATAAATATAAAAAATAAAATAAAACACTTTCTCCATCTTAAACTATCTGTACTAATGAAGTTCTTTACTGAGAATCATCCATTTTCGCCAGCTCCGTTGTCACCGTGCCAACATTTGCATGTGAGGTACAGGACTAGCTTTAACAAAAAGAATGATCAAAAATTTCATTCAACCTAATAATAAATTGTAGGTTTCAACAACATACATATACTCTTATTTATAGACATATTTATTGGCATGTACTGTTATGTGTATTTTCAGTTGTTTGTTAGCTACAACATACTCAGTATTGCAGGATTTTATACTGGAAGGTCAATGTTATGTAGCAACCTAGCAACAGTAGCTATGAAAACATTTTTGTGGGAGGAGAACGGTTTGGTCAATAGTAAGTCCCCCTACATTTCCTGTAGTGGCATTACATTCTCTCGGAATGACTATATTATGTGCATGGTTTTGAAATAGAGTTATTGATTAATTTTTACTTTGACATATTTTCAACATCAACGACACCAGCAGCTCCACACCTGACAGTAGTATTACACTATCACCTTAACAGAACAGTTTCAGCCAGACTCCAGGCTTAGTATCTAGTTCTGCAGTAGTCTCTGTTCCCTGTGTTTGTGCTCTACAGCCAAATGTGCAGAATTCCAAAATTTCTCTTTTCTTCGGTGTTCAAATATATTTACTAGCTTTAATACCCCCCATCTCTAGCACCCAACACTGCTCTCAGGCATCCAGCAAGATGGAGAAAGAGATGAATGAGCCACCCGTCAGCAGGAACAAAGACAAAACAGATGAAAAAGACAGCATAAATGCCTGGCACTGCATGGTGAGTGTGTGTGTTTACAGTATTTGAATGTGCTACAAATGATTCAGTCAAAGCAATTACATTCATTTATATAGCAGACGCTTTACCTAAAGTGACACTCATAATGATAGTACAGAGGAGGTTTACCTTTCACCTCTGTGTTTATTTGTCTTCCCAGCTTTTCTCAGCTGCTTAAACTCTTTTAGTCTATTCAGAAGTCTGAAACAAGTTAACACACAATGCTAAACAGAGGCTTCCGCACCAAATTAAAGCCTTTTCATTGCAAAAAAGGTTAAACCCAACACTAAACACACAGCACAAAGGGAAACCTTTCCATCAAACACCAACTTTTAGGACAGTTATTTTAGTCTATCAAGTGAACACTGAGATACCCACAATGTAGGCCTTTCAGGCACAACTGAATGTAGGTATAATCATATTTAATGAATCAACAGTTTTTGGTTTCACTGTGAACTGATTCATCAAAACAGTGTCAGTTTCTTGTGGAGTCCCACAATATTCAGTTTTAGAGCCTTTGCTGATGATGTGCAATTATATATTTCCATTCCTTTTGATAATCAAGACTCTGTATACAGACTTATGAGTTATTTCTCAGTGAATATCAGAAAGAAAATCTAAACATTTTAAATCAAGACTAAATAAAAACTAATTACTGGTACTAGAACTTTGGGTGTGATCTCAGACCCATGTAAATAAAGTAGTAGCATTTTATAATTTGAGAAACATAAACTGAAGTTCTGTTTTATTTCAGCGCGACACAGAAAAACTCTTTAATTCATTGGTTACAGAGTTGATCACTGTAATGGTCTTCCTATTGGGGCTCCTGAGAAAACAATGAATCCCCTACAATTCATACAGAATGCAGCAAAAACAGAACAAACTTTAAAGTTCTCCTACTGGTCTGTAAAGATCTAAATAATCTAGAACCTGCTTACATCATAGAGTGTCTCTCTGTTTATGTTCCAATTTGGATCTTAGATCTGCAGATACTAACCTTTTGCACATACAGAAATAAAAATACAGAACACATGAAGAGACGCTGTCAGATATTTTGCTTCCAAACTGTGAAACTCAGCTTAGATTTTATTAGTCAAGCTCAGAAATATTTGAAAATGTATTTCCTTAATTTGCTTATTAATTATTTTCTTATTTATCTTTTACATTTGATTAAATATAATACTTTTCCTCTATTACTGTTAAATCCTGTCTGTGAAGCATTTAAAGTGCTTTTTAAATAAAGACTATTAAATTATTATTATAAAATTTAGGTTTCAGTGTCACATGTTTCAGTCCTCATTTGCTCATACTTTAAACTCTCAGCCTGCCTATATCAGTAGGAGGAGTAGGGTTAGAGGAGTAGATCACGTTATTATGTAAGCGATGTCGCTTTCTACTATTTTCTTTTCTACTATTCGCTTTCTAAACCTAACCCTAAACCCTAACCAAACCTGATCCCTAACCCTATTCATGTTCTATTAGTCTAACTCTAAACTCTAATCATATTCGCTTTCTACTATTCTAACCCTAAGCCTAAACCCTAAACCCTAACCAAACCCTAACCCTAAACCCTAACCTAACCCTAACCCTAAACTTAAACCCTAACCCTATTCGCTTTCTACTATTCTAACCCTAAGCCTAAACCCTAAACCCTAACCAAACCCTAACCCTAAACCCTAACCTAACCTTAATCCTAAACTTAAACCCTAACCCTATTCGCTTTCTACTATTCTAACCCTAAACCCTAACCCTAACCCTAAACTTAAACCCTAATCCTATTCACTTTCTACTATTCTAAACCTAAGCCTAAATCCTAACCCTAACCTAACTCCAACCTTATTCGCTTTCTACTATTCTAACCCTAAACCTAACCCTAACCCCTAACCTCTAACCTTAACCTATTTCAGTATGTACAGCAAAAAGCAGAAAGAAATGTTTCTGAATATGTAGTCTAAAGTTTCTACAGTGCTCTTTATACATGTTTAAAGTCATCAACTGGTGGCAGCTGACAGCTGAGCTAATAACTAAAGTGCTGAAAGTAAATATGACTGACAGATTTTCTAAAAGCTTTCACTACATGTTTTCCTTTAACTTTACAAAGTAATTTGTGTTAACTCTTTTTTTAATGGGAAAGTGATGAGAAGACACATTACCTAAAAAACACATAGATGATGCTCCCTAACATTTAGCCTTCTCTTCTCCTGTACAGAGCGTTGCGCTCCATCAGATCTCACTGAGTACCTCCTCAGATCAGCCCCAGTCCTTCCTCGCCCAACAGAGGCTCCAGAACCAGAGCAGGAGGGGCTTGAAATCCAGAATAAGCTAAAATACTGCTCAATGTCACCCCTCTGTCCTAAGGAAGAGTTTGAGAGAGTTTGGAGATATGGACATGCTGCCAGTGTGTTGCTTTGTCTCCCCCTGCTGGTGACTAAAGGGAGGTGCCACAGTCTTTTGTTGAAACCTACTGGTGTAAGGAATTTTTCTTTAATAGTAAATCAAGCAAGACGGGCAAATACAGGCTTTTAGATGGCTGTTAATGCTGTAATACTGTTTTTTAGCTACAAGACAGCCTTTTTAGCCCATTGTATACATAACAGTCTGCCAAACAGTACCAGGAAATCACACAGTTCATTTCAGTTTATTTCTCTGGACACAGGTTAAGAATGTAAAAATATGGGTCTGCTGTTTGCACAGCTTGTTATCAGAAGTTTAATGTTATTGTACACTGTTTAAGCAGTTCACACTGTCTCTGCTAAAATTGCTAAACACTAATAATCACTGGTTTCTGCTGTATTGTATTAAAACTGCATATGGATATTTTATTTGCTGAGCTTAATGGTACACTGGAATGGTTGCCAAAGAAATGATTTTAATTGTCCAATGTTTTAGGGGGTTCTTGCATGTACAACCTATTTCACAGCATTTCAATGGGATTCAGATCAGGGTTTTGACCAGGTCAGACCACAGGCCTCTATTTGTTCTTTTTGAGACAGTTCTTGGTGGATTTACTTGTATGTTTGGGATCATTATCCTGCTGGTCCCCTTTTCTTTGGCCTCAGCTTTTTACAGATGGTCTCATATTCTTCTTAAGCTGTCTTAAACTAGGAAAGAGAAAGCAAGCATAGTGGACATATAATTCCAAGCTGACCTGGCTCTGAGGCAGCAAAGCAGCCCCAAACCATAGCACATCCACCACCATGCTTTACAGTTGGTATAAGTCTCTTCTGATCAAAAAAGGCTATTCTGATCTATGTGGCTTACTGTGGCCAAATAACCCTCTTTAACTGGTTTGTCAATTGCACATTCTTCCTGTCCTGGTCCTTGCCTAGATATCGACTAGCAAACTTTAGTTTCGCGCCAACATTCTTTTTATAGAGCAATGGCTTTTTCCCAGCATACCTCTCATGTAGGTTAAATTGGTCTAGTCTGCATGCACTTTGTCATTGACATGGTAAGAGCCACTCTATAGAATAATAATAACATTAGGATAACAAAAAAATTATTCTTTGCATTAGACTTTCTGAGTTCTGCCAATTGCTGATGAAATGATGTTGATCCAGGTATGGCAAGAAGTGTTTTTAGATAAAATGAACTTAATATCTCTCAAAAGTAACATGTATTTTTAAGTTAACCTCATATAAAAGATCTAGTTGACAATTTTGTAATTAAATGAATCTAATTAGCTACTAAGCTAATTGGTCAGTGCCTGTGGACCTTCAACACAGCCACAAAACAAACAGAGTTAATCATATAACTAAAGCCAAATGTCATATATTTTTAATGGATAAAACTTATTGGCTTATAAAAAAAACATACTTTGGTGTTTTTTCTAGTTTGTCCACACAATAAGGTTTGCTGCATCCAGCATGTGCAGAATTTCAACCTGTCCAATTAAAACAAATAATACAGTTCAGTTTTCCAGACTGTTCAATTAGGGTGCCAGGAATTGAATTGAATTTTTAGTATTTAATCAAATATTTTAGACTCTGGTTAGTCATGATTGTGTGTTGAAACAACTCTTATAATCAACAAGAACTCAAGAAATGACAACTGTAAATACAAAATCAAGCAAAATCATATAACTTGACTTTTATCTTACAGTGCATAAATTCCAAACAACATTTTTAATTGGTTATTTAGGAAACTGGAGAAAAAATTCAATTTCAATGATTTTTTTTATTTGGTTGGTGATGACATCTGCACTGCTTTATGGAGCTTTGTTATTTTATCCTAAAACAGCTAACAAACTTCAGCCTAACAAACTAGTTCCAAATCTTACTCAGCATTTTTCTATCTAATACTTTATCATTTCACTGAATTAACAAATCATTTGCCTGATTATGGGATTAGAGTCTCTCTTCTTGTTCTCCTGGGAAAGGAAGTGGAAGGATGGAGGCAAGGAGGGAAACAAGGTGTGGGACACTTCACACCTCTGTGTGTTGTGAAGCAGCAGGTGCGCTGAGAGTTGAGAGAGCTGAGAGAACTTTCACACTCTAAATGACTGTAAAACTCTTAAAGGGTTTTCAACTGATCTTTACAGCACAATCATTCACTGCTAAACATATTACTGATCTATTATAGGAGGCAATACACCTCTGGGTGAAATCAGTGCACTGTGCATTGCAGAGGATTCACCTTCAGGTGCTCAATTTGATTAACGGATGTGTTAAACTTTAATCACTTTACTGATTTTTAGTGGTTTTGACTAACGGGAGCTGAAATTAAAACTATGGTCAATCAGGTCTGTTTCACTGACCAGCTGTATTTGTTTAGTTTGATTTGTAACACTGGAAAAATAATAATTTCACCGCCAGTACAGTCAGTGGTCATAGATTTGTAGTGACCTGTGCTGGGTTTCATGCACCAGTGGTATAACTACTGGTACAGCAACCCATGTAATCTTTGCTTAGCTTCCATCAACACTACGGCCTTATCTCTATGTATCTCCATCTTATTCATCATGTATTTCAATAATGATCACTGATTTTAAATAGGTCAATAACAATTCACTGCTGTCCAAAATCATAACTTTACAGGAGAAGGGAAAACATACTTTACTCACAATGTAAGTCAGACTTTTTTCCAAGTCATTTCAGGTCATTTCTTTTGGTGAATTCATCATGAAATCAAAACTTGAAGGTTCTTCTATCAGCAGGGACATGTTTATAATTTATAATTAATCATTAATTAATTAAGGCTGTTAGTTCAGACTGTAAATACCCATCTTGTCACTGCCCTAAAAGCTATATTTGAGGGACATAATTATATCATCATCATCATCATTATCATTCACAATTAGATATTTTGTATGTTATATATGAGCTGTATTGACTTCACACACACTCTGTCTGGGCTCCAGCTTTTAATGTTATTGCGCTGTTTCTAAACATTCGGTTATGAAAATGTGCATATTTGCCTGTACAGTACATTTTTTCTGACTTTGAAACACACAGATAGCAAACAAACAAACAAACAAACAAACAAACAAACTGTCATGTTGTTTATAAACTAAAACTGTTTTATTTTTTGCGCCTTAATAGAAATAGGATGGACTTTTTATCCTTCTGAATATTTTAAATAGTAAATATACTCATACTAAATTTGTTAGGAGATAGATAGATAGATAGATAGATAGATAGATAGATAGATAGATAGATAGATAGATAGATAGACAAAAATAGATAGACAAAAAATAGATAGATAGATAGATAGATAGATAGACAAAAAATAGATAGACAAAAAATAGATAGATAGATAGATAGATAGATAGATAGATAGATAGATAGATAGATAGATAGACAAAAATAGATAGACAAAAAATAGATAGATAGATAGATAGATAGATAGATAGATAGATAGATAGATAGATAGATAGATAGACAAAAAATAGATAGATAGATAGATAGATAGATAGATAGATAGATAGACAAAAAATAGATAGATAGATAGATAGATAGATAGATAGATAGATAGATAGATAGATAGATAGACAAAAATAGATAGACAAAAAATAGATAGATAGATAGATAGATAGATAGATAGATAGATAGATAGATAGACAAAAAATAGATAGATAGATAGATAGATAGATAGATAGATAGATAGATAGATAGATAGATAGATAGATAGATAGATAGATAGACAAAAATAGATAGACAAAAAATAGATAGATAGATAGATAGATAGATAGATAGATAGATAGATAGATAGATAGACAGACAGATAGATAGACAAAAAATAGATAGACAAAAATAGATAGATAGATAGATAGATAGATAGATAGATAGATAGATAGATAGATAGACAAAAAATAGATAGACAAAAAATAGATAGATAGATAGATAGATAGATAGATAGATAGATAGATAGATAGATAGATAGATAGATAGACAAAACATAGATAGACAAAAAATAGATAGATAGATAGATAGATAGATAGATAGATAGATAGATAGATAGATAGATAGATAGATAGACAAAAAATAGATAGATAGATAGATAGATAGATAGATAGATAGATAGATAGATAGATAGATAGATAGATAGATAGATACTGTTTTAAGTTTTTGTACCTTAGTAGAAATAGGATGGACTTTTTATACTTCTGAATATTTTTTAATAAAATACTGATACTGAATTTGTGAGGAGATAGATAGATAGATAGATAGATAGATAGATAGATAGATAGATAGATAGATAGATAGATAGATAGATAGATAGATAGATAGATAGATAGATAGATAGATAGATAGATAGATAGACAAAAATAGACAGATAGATAGATAGATAGATAGATAGATAGATAGATAGATAGATAGATAGATAGATAGACAAAAAATAGATAGATAGATAGATAGATAGATAGATAGATAGATAGATAGATAGATAGACAAAAAATAGATAGCTAGATAGATAGATAGATAGATAGATAGATAGATAGATAGATAGATAGATAGATAGATAGATAGATAGACAAAAAATAGATAGATAAATAGGTAGATAGATAGATCTATTTACTTTAAAGGTAAATGTTGGTATTTGTTTTAATGGTAAAATAAATAGAGTAATTGTTTGATTGAACTGCCCATTACAGTCAGTTCGGTCTCTTAGATCTTTCTCTGTCTTCTCTTTTCGTCCTCTGTTCCCACGACGTGCTGCTGTTTGACACTCCTGCTCGAACTCACCTGTTATAAACTCACCTGTTATAAACTTGTCCTCGGATGTGGAGGTGAGGGCAGTGCTGGGGTAATGACTCTGCTCGGGTATATAAGAGCGAGCCGCGCTGAACCACTCCAGCAAAGACAGCAAGGTTGAAGAAACCTTGAACCACCTGAGGCGAGAACTTCTCTGGAGACGAACCTGTAGTGATTTCAGCAGTGGTCTTCTCTGACCTTCCATTTCTATTTTTATTTTCTGTTAATCTGACTTTTATTCTACTTTGAGACAAAACTACAGCTTGTGTTTTCGACGTTGCTGTTCTCTGCGAGGCTGTATAACAAACTGAGGAGCAGTGAAGCTCAGCTGGGTAAGATGACCCCTCTGGCCGGTCTAGTCGTGGTCTTGGCTCTGATGGCCACTCCAGTCCACTCCTTCCCGCGCAGCTCCGCTGGGCTCTTCCCCAAAGATCTGGAAAGCTCAGGTTCCGTACCAGCAGACGCGGCTCGCGGTTCCGGTGGGCTGCATAGGGTCAGTCCGTTCTCCCTGATGCGGTTCGCGGGCTCGGTTGGACCTCACGCTGGAGGCGCGCGCAGCCGGAGCTCCTTTCCCGCCTTTTTGGCGCTGGGCCGCGCGGGACCCTCCGAGTCCGGCAGGAGGCAGCAGAGTCAGGAGATGTGGAGGAGGAACATGAGGAAGGGGGAGCAGGATGGAGAGCGCGTGGCGTTACCTGTCAGCCCCAAAGACCTGAACCTGAAGGACCAGAGCTGCGCAGCAGTGAGCTTCACTCAGGTACAACAGTCTGACTAGTTATACAAACATATATACATATACAAACATATATTTATTTATATAGAAATAAATCAGAATTAATAATAATAATAATAATAATAATAATAATAATAATAATAATAATAATAAGTCCCGTTCTTCTGTGTTTTAATGTAATGTAGAACTGTTATAAAGCTAATTAGAAAAAAAAAAAAATAATAATAATAATAATAATAATAATAATAATAATAATAATAATTTATTATCTACTAAATTTAAAGACGCTTAATTTATAGAATTTACATTTACAATTTTCAGTTTACTATTATGTGTTATTTAAAGTTTATATAGTTTTATAGATCGTTTATTCTACAATGTGCGCGTATTTCTAAACACGCATCTGAATGATTGAACTCAAAAGGATTTTATCATCAGGATTTTAGTCTTTTAACATTTCTCCATATTTAAACTGAGCTAATGAGTTGGACACTAAGGCTCAGACACAGATCTGTGACAGGGTCACTAAAAAAAATAAAAATAAATATATATATATATATATATATATATATATATATATATATATATATATATATATATATATATATATATATATAGTAAAAAGTTTATCTGTTTAAAATATGCACACATGCATTAAAACAGAGCTGAAAGTCAGTGTTTAGGTTAAAGATGTGCATACATTTGTAATATTTAGATTGTGCTGTATGGGGTACAATGTTTTAATGATCTCTGAAAAATAAAAATTAAATATTTTAGCTATGCAATATTTTTAAATATTTAAGGTATATATTCCCAGCCAGAAGCCTGAACACCCCGATCAACCTTTTACCTTTAGTTCATTATTAAATAAGTTAACACATCCTCCCAGAGTCCACACTTTATTAAACTCTTCATTAATTCAAGATTCAAGAGTTTTATTGTTATATGCACAGCAGAACAGACAGTTACACTGTACAATGAAATTCTTACTTTGCTGCTCCTCCATTCACCAATAGATAAGATAACAAATAAAAGAAATAAAAAATATATATACAAAATATACAAAGTATAACAATATAAGTTGAAGTAGATAAAAATATTTTTATAGTTAAAGAATAAAAAATAAAAAATAAAGTTAAGTGCACATATACATACTGTATAAATCTGTGTTATAGTTTTTGGACGCGACGCGCGTGCGCGTTGGGCCGTGTGTTAAATTCAGTTACTAAACCATGATTGTTTATTAAAGCGTGTGTTTTCTGAAGGTATGCCATTGGAGCTAAGTTGTGCACACGGCTCTATTGTGTTGTAATGCGGACACAGCGTTGCTTTAATGTATATATCGTCGCTGTCCAAATAAAAACAAGTATCTCTAATATATATAGCAACTTCACAGGGGAGGACAAAAACATACTCTACTTTTAATGTAAGTCAGTGGAACCAGAGGCTATTCTGGAGCATTAAGCAGAAAAAAAATCGACAAAATTATAGAGATGCAGCTATTTTTATTTGGACAGCAAGTTTATTTAAAACACTCTGATTACTTAATTCATTTATTTATTTATTTATTTATTTATTTAGGGTGTATGTAATGTACTATGTGCTTTAGATTGTTTTGTAAGATTATCTTAAAATCGACATATACATAAATTAGTTAATTGAAAACGATACTATTTCAGCATCAAGTATCAGAACTACTGAAGTTCTGAACTTCATTATTAACTATATTTTGTCAAACGTAAATATATAATATAAAACTGTTATCCTTTAATATTTGCAGAGAAAATCTCGCCTATATAGGCTTACATAGTCTGGACCACAGCGATCTTAAAAACAGGTTCTTAAGGGTTCTCTGTAGAACTATAAACACCACCTGCATGACTAAACAGTTCTTGTGAGGTGGTTCCTCAGACTGATAGAGGAACTGTTGACTATGGGTCAGCTATTGTTACCATACCAAGCTTTTAACAATAGAACCCTAAGGTTCTATACAGAACCATGTACAACTCATGCTCCATCAATCTGCATTTCACCATACAAAGAACCCATGTGATTGGGTATTGGGCTGATCTAGAACCACTATCTTTTCTGAATAACCCATGAGGGTCCTTCTTTCATGGCGCTGTCGGAACATATCTCCACGTGTCTATCTCTATTATATCTAATATTATAGTATTAATATCTAATCCGTGCTTCTCTCCTCTGTTTCTCCAGCGCATATCTGAGCCTGGCTGCGAGCCTCTCTCCTTCCAGAACAAGCTCTGCTTCGGCCACTGCGCCTCCCTCTTCGTGCCCCCCAACGGAGGCTCCGTGGGTCCATTCAGCGCGCCCTGCTCGCGCTGCGCCCCCGCCCGGGCTCGCTCCGTGCTCGTGCACCTGCGCTGCGGCGAGCAGACGCGTGAGAAGCGCGTGATGGTGGTGGAGGAGTGCAAATGCGAAACGAGCCGAGACGAGGCGCGAGCTGAGAGAGTGGACACGCATTTATAAGCCCGAGTCTGACTCTGCCCCGGGTTTGACAACAGAACCAAATCAGGTTCTAGATATTCTCTGTTTAGTTTTAGTGTCTGTTAACGCGATATTCTCCAGACTGGAGAGCTACTGTGTTAAACCCCCGCATTTTAGCGGAGCTTGTATGTTCGTGTGTATTGACTGCAGCCTGTGCGCTTACAATGTCATTACCTGTTTGGACCGGCAGATGTCGCTGTTGAACCAGTGATCTTGTTTCTCTGCCTCCTGACGCTGTAACTGTTTTAAGTTATAGAAGTATGTATGTCTGCAATGAATTCTCGTATGTTGACCAATGTACTTTATAAACATGTACATCATAAACATAAATTAAACTATTTGTGTTGCTGTTTGAAATTCTTTGGTCCATTTGGTCCTGGGGTGGGAACTGAGGGCCAGAGCCCAGCACAGTCGGGGGAAATTCCCTGCTCCACCAGACAAGTAACTAATAAGTTGAATCAGGTGTGTTTGAACAGGGAATTCACCAGACTTTGCTGGGATTCAGTCCCTGAATACCCCCATCCCCCCACCCTTCGCTGTGGTCCACATCTTCATTGAGCGTGCCTGATCACACCTGTAAAGAACTTTTTCACATCGGTCAAACAATGTGGTTAAAAGTGGATTGTGTTTATTTCTTTTTGTGCTTAAAAGGTTCTTTGCATGGTACTGTACTCGTAAACGGTTCTATGTAGCACCAAAAAAGGTTCTGCTATTGTTACAATGTCAACAACACAATACCCATTTTGGTGCTATACTAAACAATAATACAACCTTAATATGTGAGTAAAAAAATACAAAAACAGCATTAACGTGTCCACTGTGGGATGGTCATCCACTACATGCTGACAAAGAAAAGCAAAAGCTAAATTTCTGCCAAAGGTGTCAAAAGTATTCACATTCATTACTCAGGTAGAAGTTTAGATACTAGGGTTTAAAAATACTTCTGTAGAAATAATGTGAGGGGGAAAAATGCTATTAAGGACCAAAGCTTAGGGCACCACAGGGGTCTAAAGTGCACTAGCCCACCTCCCCAAAAAACATTCTTCTAAAAGCCACAATGACTATAATATTATATTAAAATATTAATGTTGATAAATTTGGGATGCGCTAAACTTCCTGTTTCAGACGCATATACGCCCATTAAACAAGAATGTAGTTTAGTACAATGTAAATATATTAAAGAAGCATATCTGTGTACTACTGAGCTTTAACATGTGTTTCATGGAGCAGAAGATATGATGACTAGTTGTCTATACGTATGTAATGGAGCACAAAGTCAAACTTCAAAGTCATGTTATCAATAATCTTTACTGGAATGTAAGTGTACATGAATGAAAACAAGCTGAAATTAAATAGGAGTAACGAGACTATTTTTAAAATGTAAGGAGTAGAAAGTACTGATAATGGAGTGTAAATGTAAGGAGTAGAAAGTACTGATAATGGAGTGTAAATGTAAGGTGTAGAAAGTTCTGATAATGGAGTGTAAATGTAAGGAGTAGAAAGTACTGATAATGGAGTGTAAATGTAAGGATTAGAAAGTACTGATAATGGAGTGTAAATGTAGGGAGTATAAAGTACTGATAATGGAGTGTAAATGTAAGAAGTAGAAAGTACAGATAATGGAGTGTAAATGTAAGGAGTATAAAGTACTGATAATGGAGTGTAAATGTAAGGAGTATAAAGTACTGATAATGGAGTGTAAATGTAAGGAGTATAAAGTACTGATAATGGAGTGTAAATGTAAGGATTAGAAAGTACTGATAATGGAGTGTAAATGTAAGGAGTAGAAAGTACTGATAATGGAGTGTAAATGTAAGAAGTAGAAAGTACAGATAATGGAGTGTAAATGTAAGGAGTATAAAGTACTGATAATGGAGTGTAAATGTAAGGAGTAGAAAGTACTGATAATGGAGCGTAAATGTAAGGAGTAGAAAGTACTGATAATGGAGTGTTAATGAAAGGAGTAGAAAGTACTGATAATGGAGCGTAAATTTAAGGAGTAGAAAGTACTGATAATGGAGTGTAAATGTAAGGAGTAGAAAGTACTGATAATGGAGTGTAAATGTAAGGAGTATAAAGTACTGATAATGGAGTGTAAATGTAAGGAGTAGAAAGTACTGATAATGGAGTGTAAATTTAAGGAGTAGAAAGTACAGATAATGGAATGTAAATGTAAGGAGTAGAAAGTACTGATAATGGAGTGTAAATGTAAGGAGTATAAAGTACTGATAATGGAGTGTAAATGTAAGGATTAGAAAGTACTGATAATGGAGTGTAAATGTAAGGAGTAGAAAGTACTGATAATGGAGTGTAAATGTAAGAAGTAGAAAGTACAGATAATGGAGTGTAAATGTAAGGAGTATAAAGTACTGATAATGGAGTGTAAATGTAAGGAGTATAAAGTACAGATAATGGAGTGTAAATGTAAGGAGTAGAAAGTACTGATAATGGAGTGTAAATGTAAGGAGTAGAAAGTACTGATAATGGAGTGTAAATGTAAGGAGTAGAAAGTACTGATAATGGAGTGTAAATGTAAGGAGTAGAAAGTACTGATAATGGAGTGTAAATGTAAGGAGTAGAAAGTACTGATAATGGAGCGTAAATGTAAGGAGTAGAAAGTACTGATAATGGAGTGTTAATGAAAGGAGTAGAAAGTACTGATAATGGAGTGTAAATGTAAGGAGTAGAAAGTACTGATAATGGAGCGTAAATGTAAGGAGTAGAAAGTACTGATAATGGAGTGTTAATGAAAGGAGTAGAAAGTACTGATAATGGAGCGTAAATTTAAGGAGTAGAAAGTACTGATAATGGAGTGTAAATGTAAGGAGTAGAAAGTACTGATAATGGAGTGTAAATGTAAGGAGTAGAAAGTACTGATAATGGAGCGTAAATGTAAGGAGTAGAAAGTACTGATAATGGAGTGTAAATGTAAGGAGTATAAAGTACTGATAATAGAGTGTAAATGTAAGGAGTATAAAGTACTGATAATGGAGTGTAAATGTAAGGAGTAGAAAGTACAGATAATGGAGTGTAAATGTAAGGAGTAGAAAGTACAGATAATGGAGTGTAAATGTAAGGAGTATAAAGTACTGATAATGGAGTGTAAATGTAAGGAGTATAAAGTACTGATAATGGAGTGTAAAAAGTAAAGTAAAATATCAGCAGAAAAAATAATTACTCCAGTAAAGTATAAATAATCAAAATTTCTACTTAAGTAAGGTAATGAAGTATTTGTACTTTGTTACTTGACTCCTCTGATTTCTGATATAAACATGCCTTCTATATGGAAGTATTTCATCCCTATAGTTCTTTGCATGGTGATATTGTTCTTCAGGCTGATAGAGATGGACTGATGGAGAATGTGTTGTATGTGGTTCTACTGAGCAAAATAGATTTTAGAAGTTTGTAAGAACAGAAGACAACAATAAATGGGCAACGATATACAACACATTCTCCTTCAATCTGAAGAACCATGTATCAGCTCCACTGACCATATGAGCCCTCTGTAGTTCTACACTTACAGACAGTCCATCTGTTTCTCTGTATACTTTATCCACTTTCAACTCCTTCTTTAATGGTCAGGACCCCCACAGAGCAGAGGTATTATTTGAATGGTGGATCATTCTTAGCACTCCAGTAACACTGACATGGTGGTGGGGTGTCAGTGTGTGTTGTGCTGACGTGAGTGGATCAGACACAGCAGTGCTGCTGAAGTGTTTAAACACTTCACCAACCAAAACCCTCCAGCCAACAGTATCCTGTGGGCAGCATCCTATGACCACTGATGAAGGATTAGAGTACAACAACTGTGCAGCAATAGATGAACTATGATCTCTGACTTTACATCTAGAACCAGCAAGGTAGGAGTGTCTAAATGCCGTGTCTGATCCACTCGTGCTGGTAGCACAACACACACTAACACACCACCATCACACCAGAGCCACTGCAGTGATGAGAATGGTGTACAGAGAAGCAGATGGACTACAGTCTGAAAGTGTAGAAATACAAGGTGGTCCTATATGGTCAGTGGAGCTGATACAGTGGACAATGGGTGTAGATAGTAGGAGGTGTATTTTAATCATGTACATTTGATTGATGCTGATTCGTGCACTGGCTGCTATTGTTTGTTTCACCACTTTCCCAGAGTCTACAGATCTACAGGCTGAAATTGAACCCAGAGGAAGCCCAACTGGATACATTTCACCATCTGAGACCCTATGCAGTTCAGTATCATCTATTAACTTTATATTGTTAGTTACAGCATATACTATAACATCTATTACGTCAACAAAGTTTTGTGCTTGGGTTCACTTACTCTCGAAAATGACTGTATCCGTGCAATGGCACATGGAAATGATGCATTAGAATGAAATAAATTGAAAGTATCAGGCCTTAAAGCTAATAAAAATATACCACACATAACAAAAACAAAGGCTGACCAATGACTGTGAAATAAAACAGAAGATATATTTTTCATTTGCTTTCCAGTCCCCTCCAAAGGAACCCACAGCCAGTTGCTGTAACCTAGTTTCCGAGAGGATTCAACACTTCATTAACTATCTTAACCCAAGCCCCCCTCCTCCTCCTAAATGCCTCTTTAAGGGTCCTTAGGAGGGGAGTAAACATGGTTGTTTTTCCCCTCCCTCGCTGTAGCCTATCTATTATACATAATCACCCTTTTCAATGGTGTGGGAATTCGTGCCCTCCTATAGGCCAGCTGCCCTCCAGCCTTCAGAAAGACAGAGAGAGAGAAAGAAAAAGAGAGAGAGTGAGGGGGAAAAAAGAGAAGAGTATTATTCATAGCCTTTCTGGCACCTGGAGCGGGAAAAGTTTACTCATCCTATACGAAAAGGCCTCGAGGGGAAAACAAGGGGCTGCTTTACATCGTCTTGGCAGCCTGTCAAAATCACTGCTTACTGCCATTTGCATGGTAGTGGAGAGGCTTAAATAGCAATGAACTCCAGCCCCCCCCCCTCCTTCCCGTTCCCTCTCAACTATCTGCTTTAAAGTTCACACCCTTAAGAACAGCCCAGATTCAATGTTACTTAGTCATTATGTGCATCGACAGCTCGCCTTCTGTTAACAGCCTGTTTCTCATGCAGCACTATGTGTCCACAAGTTTATAGACACCTGCTCACCCTGCGTTTCTTCTCAAATCAAGGCTGCGGTTTGCTGCTGTGAAAGTCTCTACGCTAACATTGCTGTGAGATTTTGATTGCACTCAACCATAAAAGCATCTGAAAGGTCAGGTACTGATGTAGGACGATTAGTTCTGGGTCCTTTCAGTTCATTACAAAGGAATTGGAGCTCCATCACTCCAGGGAACACGATTCCACAGCCCAGTGCTCGGGGGATGGGGGGGGGGGGCGGTTTATATCACTCTAGCCAGTGCTCAGCATTGGACACGGTGGCATTAGGCTCATGTGCAGATGCTCCAGTTCATGGATTGCACAGTATTGAAGCTGAATGAATGTGTTTATAATGGGTGTACCTTAAGGTAATTCACAAATAGAATGGGGTGTCCCGATACTTTTGGACCTGCAAACAAGGGGCTAGGTCTGAAGCCACGGAAGCAACAAATGAAAGAAACCAATGAGAAAAATACTCAAGCACAGCTTCTAAAGCCCTTAAGCTGTGTTTTCTTTCTAATGAGGTTAATCTTTTTATGATAAACGTGTATTTTTTGAATAATGTTCCACTGAGCAGTGAATTACTGATATATTTCACTGTGTTTCTCTTCTTTCCATGTAAACTAGGCAGTCCTAATCCTGGGTATCCCTTCCGTAAGCATTTCCTAACCAATTACAAGGCTGACGTCTCTCTGGCCCCACCCACACAAAGTAGTTTCACTGTCAAAAAAACATAGTGAGCTTAAGCCAACTAGCAAACCCAAACACTAGACCTCTTGGCTGTAGTTGCATGTCGCCTGTTCATTGGTTTGTTCTTTCATTTATAATTTACTTCATCTGTCCGTTTGTTCATCCATCCTTCTGCCTGCATGTCTGTTAGTCCTTAACTTTTTCATCCAGTTAGCATCACATAAAAGCTGATAATGATATCAGTTCTGTATGAGGGACACAGCAGACTAGCAGCCCACACAGTTCTCAGATAGGTCTCAGACAATATAGTAGTAATATTTTTAATATTTTACTTTCTGTTCCCTGCTAAAGTAAGTCAAGTATATCCATTGTTTTCGATAGAAAACAAATATTTTCATTTATATTATATGTTTTTGGCAATGATTGTGTGGATGAGACACATTTTCTTTATAAATATGTTGCCCTTTCTGGCTTTGGAAAATAAATATTGTGTAATTAGTGATGAGGTGTTTTTAATCATGGTAATCTAATGGGTTAGCATTAGTAAGGATGTTAGAGTTTATGGGAGAACTTGTAACTGGCTCACTTATCTAACCCACGTGAGCAAATTTGGCTGTTTGCAGTTAAAAGAAGTGAATGAAGTGCTCCCACCTGAAATCAATACTTAAAGCACCATTCCGACCTAAAAGTAGTATGTTATTAATTCTTTTGTTATCCAAGAATCAGTAGCACCACATTGCACTCCTCATCAGTTTGACAGAATCTGTATTTGTGTCCCATATTCAAGTCAGTGCTCTCTCACTACATTACCCAGCATGCATTACACAGATTACATAGGATTCCCCACAATGCTCAACAATCCTATCTGCCACAGATCTAAAGGGCTAATAAATATATCTGTGGCGCCTGCTAGCATTGATTTGTTAGTCTAAATTTGTTGTTGCAATAGCAACAATTCAGTTGTACATTAAGTTAAAAACATTCAAACAGCAACAAATTGGATTTGTTTTAGGCACCACTGTGAACTGCTAAAAGAGGTGAGTAGGCATGTTTACAACAGACTCAAATACATTAGCCACTTCCAGAGAGTTACTTTAAGCAAAGTAGAAATATTCAAAATATTGTTTTCACTGTCAAGTGTGTCTTTAAGTGATGTAGAAATATTTTTAAAAATATCATACAAAAAAATTCTAAAATCAATAAAAGTGGTGTCAGTTTCAGCAACAATAGCATCTGAAACATAAGAAAAATACAGTCATATACAGAAGTTTGAGCACACCATCAAACAATGAAGTGTAAATAAGGTAATAATTATAATTTAAAAATAATTGTCAGCAATTTATGTTTATTTGCTGAGTTTAATGTATAAGACAGTATAAAAGCTGTCATAACTTTAGTACAGGCCACATTATGTTTCATTTGTCCCCCAATATACAATTCACCAAAAAAAAAAAGGAAGTGTGTATTAATGTTTGTAGAAGTGTGCTCTCTGTAGTGAATAAATACTTATTTCATTAGAAATTTAACTAAACATGTTCAAACTTTTATATACAACTGTAACTTTGCATGTAAACAGTTTAAAATAAACAGGTGTAACACCAAAAAACAAATGCAAACAAATAAAGTTTGACAAATAAACAAACTAATGATCAACGTGCTCCATGTGATTTCTGTGTGATACTTATTGCACAGTGGAATCAAAGTATAAAGTATAAGAGAAGTTTGGGCCCACCAACAGGTCCTGGCCTTTTAACAGCACTGCTAGCAACTCTGAAGAACAACTGCTGATGTTTAAACAAACACCATCCTTTCAGTGCTCCTTCAGAAGCTCAGCCCCTCCCCCCAATTCAGAAAAGACGGAAAGAGAAAATTGGAACATAAAGCTGGCGAAAAGGTGGCCTACTTCAGCCTCGTCAGCTCTTGGAGGTCTCTCCACTGTTGACTTACTGATGTTACCATGACTCTTTGTCCTTGCCTGATTTTAGAACTTCTTTCTCAGTCTTGGTTCTTCAGATCTTCTCAGCCTTCTCTCCTTCTTGTGTAGAGTTCAGCACATAGCCCAAACCCTTTCCCTGTCCTGTGCATGACCACAAACATTGCCTGTTACTGATTGGCTGGAAAACTGTTGTGTGGCTCGGTGTTTATTTCCCGTTAACAGAGCCAGGGCTGTGTTCCAACATCAGAGTGGTTCCAGTGTGCACACAGAAAGCATGCAATTGCACAGATGCGTCAAGATTATTAATACATAAGTAGAATGTGAAACCGAGTGAATGGAGCTAGTTATCCTGCTTTCCACCTCCAGTTATATCTGTTATTGTTTGTAAGAGACAGAGAGAGAGAGAGAGAGAGTGCGACAGACATAGGCAATAATAAACCATAAACTGAAGAGGCTGCCTGATTGTGGCACTTATCTGGACAGATGTCACTCTTTAGTTATAGTGTTTAGCACAGAGCTCAGTCATTAAGGTTTCTCCTGCGTTCCCATGACAGGACTGCGCACGCTGGGGGTGTGAGGTGGGCTCGCGAGCCAAGAAAACCTCTGTTCCGGGAGATCCTTCAGCCTTGCTAAGTGAGCTCGTTAACGCTTAAAAGCTACAAACGACAACAGCGGCACGTTTATGCGTGCTTGAGCAAGCAAGGCATAACAGGCTAATTGAGCTGGGATCAGACGGCGGAGAGATGCACCATTAAAACTGCATTACCCGAAAGTGGCCTGGGCTCGTTTGGAACAGAAGGTCTCCGAAAATAAAAAGAAAAAAAAAAGTCTTCATAAAGGGATCCAACATAAGGAGATGTCATTTTAAGAAATGCTTACTGAGGTGGCAAGCAGGCTTAGGATGTTTCAGCGTATGTTGAAACGACATTAGCCTAGTAGCTCTTGTTCCACAGAGGTGTAGGTTATTAGATGCTGAAGGTGTAGGTTATTATAAATGCTGAAGCAGTTCAACTCTGAAGAACCGTTCTAGCAGGACACATTGGTTCTGTATTGGTAGTCGATATCGGTAATTTCCTGAATATTAGTTTTTCTTAGTTGATTTGGTTCGTTTCTCACATCATGATTTACACCGGCATCACAACAAGTGCATGTCTCAAAACAAAACTCAAAGAAGTACCTGCAAAAGCACATACCTCACTCAGAATCCTTTGTTTTTGCCTCAAAAGTAAATATTTATGTCAGTCAGTGCCATCAGAATGTCTAGTCTGTGTGTGATTGCCTATGAACAAGCTAATCAAAATACTTAGTCATGTTGTCAGTGCAGCAGTATACACTGTAAGTAGATTCTGATGAAAACTAGCTTTAGATTATAAGAGCGCCACACATTCTGTGGCATAATAATTAAAACAGTATGTGTTACACACAAAATACACAGAACAGAAGTATACATGACTGTATGTGGGAGACTGACAACAGGAAATTGAACTGGAATCAAATTTATTTAGTAATATTTGAAAAAAATTGTTTTCAAAGCAATTTGTTGACAAACAAAATCAGATAAAGATTCAGGAAAGACAGACACTCAATGGCACAAACTACACAATCAGAAACTTACTCTAAACATTCAAAACAACCTAAGACAAAAACTTTAGGAATTCTAGTGCTCTCCTTTCTATACATCCTGACGCTCCTCTCTGCAAAACATAAGACTGAATAACGTTTCAGAGTTTAGATCAATGTGCAGCATTACAGCAGAGTGCACGTTTATGAATCACATACCTGTTTATCTACGAAATGTTTGAACGATTGAAGACATAGTTGTTCTTCTAATATTCGGCTGCACCCGGCGACCAGCTTCAGCCACTGTAAGACCATGATTTACAACATGGTCCACAATTGTTGCCCTTATTTTATCTGGGACAAACCTATGTGCATGGACTCTCCTATCCCTTCCTCTGTTTTGTCCCCTCAGCCTTCCACCAGGCAGCCTTACCCCTCTTCTTAGCTGTTCACCCGTACACAGCCTTGTCTTTCCATTGTGAGACTTTGTGACACTGCATTGTTTATGTCTATATATGTCAGTTGAAGGTTCATGAGATGCACCTCTGGCCTGAAGTTGAGAGCTGTTTGACCATTGGTTGATCTAAACCTTCATACATTCCCCTTCTTAACTGAAAGCCAAGATTTACTTGAGAACAATTTAATTAATTTATGATAAACTCCCAAAAGGTAAAAAAGTTTTTATAGAAATGTACAAATGATGCCTGAGCGATTATTACAACATGTTCAGTACTTTTGCATGTAATGACCTAGACAATGACCTGAGGCCTAAATGTTTTGGAAGGTAAGACAATTCAACAGACAATCAGTAGAACACATTTTCATAAATGTGACGTAAGCAATTGATAATACAAAAAAAACAGCAGACAATTGAACATGACCGTTTGCATGAATGCACAAAAGCATTTGCAAAATGTGGAACACAACGAGAAATGCTATTATGATGTGCACAAGTGACGAGGAGATGTGGAGATTGAATAAATAGATTTGAGAAATTCAATTCGGATTTGAGAAATGAACCAAATCGACTGAGAAAAACTGAAACACAGTTCACATTTAAAGGTCAAAATCCAGATCCTTATATCAGTGTTATGCTTCAGGACATGCTCAATAACAATAACAACACGTAGCACAGGCACGTCTAGTAAACTACACTCACTGTAGATTCATACTGGATCAAAATCACTCCACAATTATTACTGTGAGACTGTAACACCTACACACACTGCAGATTCATCAAAAACCTGCAGTGACATCAAAAACCACTGCGTGATTATTATTATTATCACTGCAGGTCCAAACTGGAAATAAATCCATGGATCCAAACAGTACTCAAACTAGAGAAACCCCCAGGTATAGTTAATTCATTTTGAATAACCTATAAGGCATCGTTATCTTTTATAACATCCACAAAACAAGCTTATCGAACCTGTGCTCTTTATCCAACCTGCTCCACATTTCTTAACAGCCAGTTTGTGCCTGAAGGCCCAATGATGAACTCCCTGGACCTAACCAAGCCATCCTGCTTCAGAGTGCTCCAGCTGGACCTTTTGCATACTAAAGCTAACTGAGCTACATGGCAACAGCAGTAAAAGAGAGAAATGTCAAACGTTGGACTGGAATTCAACACAGTGGCCAGTACACTGTGAAAAAGCACGTATGAATAACAAACCACTATGTCCCACCTCAACCACTTAAAACTCTAAAGGCTCTGTCAGCGGCCTTCAGTTTCACACTTACTTTACTATATTACATTACTACATAGATTATATCTTAACTTCTTAGTAGTTACTAAATATTTTACTGTAGGTACTAAATATGTCACATTATTTACTCAATCATTTACTCACTCATCATAGCATTTATCATTTATAGTAGTTACTGAATAATTTATAGCAGATACTGAATAATTATTTAGCAGTTACTGAATCATTTATAGCAGTTACTGAATCATTTATAGCAGTTACTCAATCATGTATAGCAGTTACTAAATAATTCATAGCAGTTACTGAATCCTTTATAGCAGTTACTGAATCATTTATAGCAGTTACTGAATCATTTATAGCAGTTACTGAAAAATTCATAGCAGTTACTGAATCATTTATAGCAGTTACTGAATCATTTATAGCAGTTACTAAATAATTCATAGCAGTTACTGAATAATTCATAGCAGTTACTGAATCATTTATAGCAGTTACTGAATAATTCATAGCAGTTACTGAATAATTCATAGCAGTTACTGAATCATTTATAGCAGTTACTGAATCATTTATAGCAGTTACTCAATCATTTATAGCAGTTACTAAATAATTCATAGCAGTTACTAAATCCTTTATAGCAGTTACTGAATCATTTATAGCAGTTACTCAACCATTTATAGCAGTTACTAAATAATTCATAGCAGATACTCAATCATTTATAGCAGTTACTCAATCATTTATAGCAGTTACTGAATAATTCATAGCAGTTACTCAATCATTTATAGCAGTTACTAAATAATTCATAGCAGTTAATCATTTATAGTAGTTACTGAATAATTCATAGCAGTTACTAAATAATTCATAGCAGTTACTGAATCATTTATAGCAGTTACTGAATCATTTATAGCAGTTACTAAATAATTCATAGCAGTTACTCAATCATTTATAGTAGTTACTGAATAATTCATAGCAGTTACTGAATCATTTATAGCAGTTACTAAATAATTCATAGCAATTACTGAATCATTTATAGCAGTTACTGAATAATTCATAGCAATTACTGAATCATTTATAGCAGTTACTGAATAATTCATAGCAGTTACTCAATCATTTATAGCAGTTACTCAATCATTTATAGCAGTTACTAAATAATTCATAGCAGTTACTCAATCATTTATAGCAGTTACTGAATAATTCATAGTGTTACTGAATCATTTATAACAATTACTAAATAATTCATAGCAGTTACTCAATCATTTATAGCAGTTACTGAATAATTCATAGTGGTTACTGAATCATTTATAACAATTACTGAATAATTCATAGTGTTACTGAATCATTTATAACAATTACTGAATAATTCATAGTGTTACTGAATCATTTATAACAATTACTAAATAATTCATAGCAGTTACTCAATCATTTATAGCAGTTACTGAATAATTCATAGTGTTACTGAATCATTTATAACAATTACTAAATAATTCATAGCAGTTACTCAATTATTTATAGCAGTTACTGAATAATTCATAGTAGTTACTGAATCATTTATAACAATTACTGAATAATTCATAGTGTTACTGAATCATTTATAGCAGTTACTGAATAATTCATAGTGGTTACTGAATAAACCATTGTAATTACTGAACAACTCATAACACTTAAAGTATTTGCAGATACTGAATTATAATTAATAGTTAATGAATAATTATTGGGTGGCTGAATAATTAATAGCGCTTACTGAATAATTCATTGTACATACTGAAAAATTAAGTCATTAATTAATAACTGAATAATTTATAGCTGTTACTGAATACATTAATAGCAGTTAGCGAAGTGTGCATAGTGGTTACTAAATAATTAATTGTTTATACTGAATAGTCAAAGTGATTATGGAATCATTTTTTTGTAGTAACTGAAAACTTCATTGTAGTTACTCAGTACGTAATGCTTACTGAACAAAACATTGTTTGTTGAATAAAATATATGTAAATTATAAATTGTTTATATAGAATAATTCAGAGTTGTTTACGGAATAATTCATAGTGGTTACTCAATGTTGCATTGTAGACACTGAATAATAAATATTAATTCATGAATAATTCATTATCTATACTGAATAATTCATAGTCGTCACTGAATATTTTATAATAGCTATTAAATAATTTATGTTTATCTTTAGATGCTAGACAGTTTATTGTACATACACGTTATACTACTAAGTAGATACTAAATCATTCATAACAGTTCATTTTATGTACTGAATCATTTATAATAGTTATTAATTAAATCAGTGTAGTTACTAACAAAGTCATTGTGGATACTGAATTATTAGTGGTAGTTAGAATGATTAATAGTAATTACTTCAAAATTGTAGATATTGAATAACTCTTTGTACCTACTAAGAATCAAATCTTGAGAATAATGAACACAGGACAGAAGAACACAACTCGGACTGTTTAATCAGAGAAGTTTGAGTTAAAGACCTGCACACACTGCCTGTGTTCAGTAAGATAAAGTGTTAATGGGACACACAGGTGTTTTCACAAATGAGACACGGACAAGCCTAACAAACCAGCACTGAACATCCAACCCTCTCCTACGCGTCTACGCAGCCAGCTCAGGCAAAAAGGTCCAACAATGAAATCCACAGATCGAACCATGCCATCCCCCTTGAGAGCGCTCCAGTTGGACCTTTTGCATATTGAACCTAATTTAACTACATGGCACCGGACTGAACCCTTTGAACTGTAGGCTTGGTTCTGAAGCGGCTCCAGGCTTGGATGGCAGGCCGCTTGGACCAGCCTCGGGCTCTTTAGACCCAAATGCCAAGGTAAGGTTAAGGGGCGTCTCCGTGGCAACAGGGTGCCCCGGAGCAGGTGGGCGAAGGCTGGCACACGCCGGCCGCAGGGACACACTGCCGCAGGGCATCGCCAGCTTGCAGTGCATCATGGGATAGACACAATGGAGGATTTAGGATGCAGAGAAGAGGCCACTAATGAGCATGTTTGGAAGTCTCACACACACACACACACACACACACACACACACACACACACTGGGTGTTTGTCTGTGTTTCAGCAGCATCTTTCAACTAATCAGTGAGCAGAGAAGTGGAACTACACTGACGGCCTACATTGCGGCCTTCACTTTTAAAAAATGTTGAAATTATTGACTGAATTAAGCTGTTCTGCTGTTTTGCTGCTGAAGGCTTGGACTGATATATCAGTACACAAATAAAACTAACCTATATTAAAGGGCCCGTATTATAGAAAAAACTAATTACCTCTCGTCCCCAGTCGATACTCTCCATACATGGAAGTTACAAGAAACAGCCTGTTTTGAATTCATTGTGTTTGTGACATCAGAAAAAAACATAAAGGCTTTTATATCCCCAGTTATTTATCCTACAGCAGTTTAGTCCCGACTTTTGCTGAAGTGTTAAGGAGTGCTTAGCATGGACTATTTATGAACAAGATGCAATATAAGCCAATTACAACAGTGCTAAGTTTACATGTATCTGTGTAGTAGCATAAACAGTCTGTTATGTGCTAGTCAATAAAGAGAGGATGATAAATGGCAATGTGTGGCTTCTATAGATGTTATAAGTAGAAAGGAATTAAAATGAAAGACACATTTAAGATATGGAGCAATAATGATGTTCCTTTTAAAAGATATATTAGAAAACCATATTCAGTGAGTGATGGTTCAGGAACTTAAGTATAATAAAAAAATAATAAAAACTAAAAAAATTGGTTTATTTTCTATATATATATATATCTATATATATATCTCAAGCCATTTATTTCAGACTTTCATTTCTGTACAAACAACTTTAGGTCCTAGCACTGAACCTTGTGGAACCTCACATTTATACTATTAACAGTATTAACAATAGATGTGACAATAATTCTTTGCACATATTGATGTCTGTCACTAAGAATCTATCACTTTAATAAAGTCAATAAGCACCCCAATTAACAACAGTTAACTCCTTGTTGTCTGTTGTAGTAGATATTTCTTCCACCAGTTGCCACATTAGTGGAATGAATTTTTCTAACTATTTTGAGAACTGGGCCAGCAAAACTAAATGTCTGTTATCACTTTTATAAATGGGAAGAACTTTTGCTGGACAAAAAATTACCTGTTTGGATGGACTGCAGTTATTTGTGTTTATAAGTACTATTTTAATAGTAATAATGTTAATAAATAATTGTGAAGACTATAAGGAAAAGTTTGATATTATAATGATGATTTGAGCATGTTTTTTCTAGTCTTAGGATAAACTTTTTTAAACATTCTCTTGCACTGTGAGGACACTTCAGCACACTTTTGTAAAGTCTTACTAAGTCTTGCTAAATGTTTTGCACACCGCTTGATAGGATAAGTTAGCTGAACCTGTGCTACTGCATATATCATTACACAGCTGAGAGCATTACGTATGTATATGTGTGAAGTAAACTTAATACTTAAGAATTGACTATTAGAAACTGAACAAATCATGATTGGAAACTGGCGTCTATTTATTTTTGACCATGTTAAATTCTACAGGAACGACATTATCTGCAATTGGAACGTTTAGCTTTGTAAAATCAGCGATGACCTTGATATGGAAAGTTCATATCAGCGTGGCTCTAATACGAAGTACCTGATGAAAGATGTAAACACACGGACACGCTCAGATTAAGACCTGTGCCACTTGACGACTCTAATTGCTCTAATTAAGTTGATTAAGACTTGGCAGTAACGAGAGGATGTCCTGGATGGAGGCGGCTCATGCTGAGCTTTCATCTGTCTCTCCTCCTGTGTGGCCTCGACCCCCCCCCGCTACCCTCGCACACCAGGTGTGCCAAGGTGGACTGGCACCGCAGGTCATGTGCTCATTTAACCTGGGAGAACATACCGGGTCACGGACTGACTGGACCGTGAGACTGGACTGCGAGAACTACAGTGCAAATGTTTGAAATGTAGGCTCCAGATACATGTAGAAAATGAGAACTCTGCAGTCTCAATGCTTTCAGACCCCACGCAAAAGATGAATAAGAGTGAGCGGATGTGCGCAGAATGAAGAACTGAACTGTGGATGATTCCAAAACAACTAAAAAATACAAATAATCTGCAATAATTACTATAAATGCACAAATATGTGTATTATTGTGTATTTATAGTAATTATTTTAGGTAATAACTGATTTCAGCTCTGAGAGGGAAAAGAAAGGGACAGAGAGAGAGAAAGAGAGAGAGAAAGAGAGAGAGAAAGAGAACAAGAAGTAGCCAAAGAAAGAGCGAGACAGAGAGAATGTTAAGAGAAGGATAGAAAGGGACAGAGAGAGAGAGAAAGAGACAGAAAGAATGCTAAGAGAGAGAGAGAAGGAAAGAAAGAGAGAACAAGAAGTAGCCAAAGAAAGAGACAGAGAGAATGTTAAGAGAAGGATAGAAAGGGACAGAGAGAGAGAGAGAAAGAGACAGAAAGAATGCTAAGAGAGAGAGAGAGAAAGAAAGAAAGAGAGAACAAGAAGTAGCAAAAGAAAGAGACAGAGAGAATGTTAAGGGAAAGAAAGGGACAACAGAAAGAGAAAGAGAGAGAGAGAGAGAATATTAAGAGAGACAGAGAGAGAGAACAGAAAGTAGCCAAAGAAAGAGAGAGACAGAGAGAATGTTAAGAGAAGGAAAGAAATGGGCAGAGAGAGAGAGAAATAGACAGAGAGAATATTAAGAGAGAGAGAGAGAGAGAGAGAGAGAGAGAGAACAAGAAGTAGCCAAAGAAAGAGAGAGACAGAGAGAATGTTAAGAGAAGGAAAGAAATGGACAGAGAGAGAGAGAAATAGACAGAGAGAACGTTGAGAGAGAGAGAGAGAGAGAGAGAGAGAGAGAGAGAGAGAGAAAGAGAGAACAAGAAGTAACCAAAGACACAGAGAGACAGAGAGGATGTTAAGAGAGACAGAGAGAGAGAGAGAAAACAAGAAGTAGCCAAAGAAAGAAAGAGACAGAGAGAATGTAAAGGGAAAGAAAGGGACAACAAAAGAGAAAGTGAGACAGAGAGAATGTTAAGAGAGACAGAGAGAGAGACACAGAGAGAGAGAAAGAGAGAGAGAGAGAGAGAGAGAGAGAGAGAGAGAGAGAACAAGAAGTAGCCAAATAAACAGAGAGACAGAGAGAATGTTAAGATAGGTAAAGAAAGGGACAGACAGAGAGAGAGAGAGAGAGAGAGAGAGAGAGAGAGAGAGAGTGTGACAGACAGAGGCAATAATAAACCATAAGCTGAAGAGGCTGCCCGACTGTGGCGGAGAGAGAGACAGAAGGAAGACAGAGCAAGGAGAGAACATGTCAACAGATAAGATAGATGAGGGAAGGTGAGATAGGTAGAGGTAGAAAAAGAAAAAGCAGAAAGAGAGAGAGAGAGAGATGAGAGAAACAGAAAAAGCATGAAGAGAACAAGTAGACGGATAAAAAAGAGATAGTGAGAGTCGTTGGAGACTGAGAGAGAGTAAGAGAAAGAGAGACAGAGACAGAGAGAGAGAGAAAGAGAGAGAGAGACAGAGAGAGAGAGAGAGAGAGAGAGAGAGAGAGAGAGAGAAATGAGAGCAGACAAATCAGATTAGCAACTTATGCTGGAGCATACAGGAAGTGAAGGACGTGTGAGAGAAAGTGTGGAGAGACCAGAGCTAGAGAAGAGGAGGAATGCCAGGTTTTAATGGAGGGACGGGGTAATTGTTTCCCTGTTGGTGTCCTCGGTGTCCGTGGTAATGACATGCTCATTTACTGCTCAACAGGAGAGGAGGACAGGAAATGGAAGTGTCTTTAAGAATTCATCAGTGTCGGGATACAGGAAGCGCCCGTGGGAGCCATATTAGCTTCTGCTTTGGCAGCAAAACTGAACACACATGAGTTAGCATTAGCAAAGTCACGCTCACTCTGGAGAGTCACGAACCGAGGTGGGCTTTTCCTCTGCTTCATATGAGCCAGCGCCAAGCTAGTTAGCTTGCAGGACCCTGGAGTTTCCGATAGTTTTAAGATGTTCTCGCACCGCTGCCAGAGTCTGGTTTAGACTCTGTAGTTTGGGGCTGAGGTTCCCAAACACTGGTCGAAGGAGCGCTACCGGAACGCGGGCCGACTGACATGGTCACAGATATGTGGAGGTGAGCAGGAGGTGCTTAATAGCCTAAAAGCCAAACATCCTTCATATTATTATAGTAGCATGTGTTATTTAAAGCCCTGTAATAGACTGACCACCTGTCCAGGATGTTCCTGCTTTCTGCTCAATGTGTGCTGAGATCTAGCACCCCTCACCACCCAGGAGGATAAGCAACTTAGACAATGAGTCTAGCGTACTAAACTGTAAACACTGTTTGACCAGAGGAGGACGGGTCTCCCCTTGAGAGTCTTGGTTCCTCCCAAGGTTTCTTCCTCCAGTTTGAGGGAGTTTTTCTTTGCCTCTGTTGCCTCTGGCTTGCTCATTGGGGGATATATATGTTATAACTGTCTGTTTTCAAACTTCTGTAAAGCTGCTTTGTGATCATCATTGTAAAAAATACCATACTATACTAATAAACTTGACTTTACTTGACTTGACGTGACAGTACATGATTGCGATTTAAAGCTGAACTGTGTTGTTTTACATTTGTCGCACAACTAAATGGTTAAGATGTAAGAAAAACCTAATTCAGAGTTGTTTGGTGTGAAATACTCAGTTGTAGCAGTTGTAGATAAGTCAGAATTGTTGACAGTGGTGGCAACAGGATGTCTGAGGAGTTTAATGTGTATAAAAGGCCCGTTATAGAAATATCCGCTGATGCCTGAGATACCATTTCATTTGAATTCATCAGAGGGACACATATGGGGCATTGGAAGACAACATAGTCCTAAAAGAAAACTTATTTTTCCAGAAAAAAAACTCAGAATGTCTGTATTTCTGTTATAGACATCAACAGCACTTCAAGTGAATCACTCCGAACTACATTTTTTACATCTCAACCATTGAGGTATATATAGGTACAGATTTTATAAAACCTGGTGGAGCTCCCCTTTAAGACATAACCTTCCCATGAATATGTTCATAATCAAAGTTTATGCAATTAGAAATAATCTCTTTGGGCATATAGGGTCTGTCTCAAAACCTGGTCTCAAAACCTAGTGAGCTGTTTAAGTAGGCCATAAGACAGATAGAGATAGTTAGAGAGACTGCGTCACGGCTTGTTCCCGCCCACTGCCGCACGCGACCTGTGGTTCAGCTGGTTGCTAAGCTACCGGCCGGCATCCAAAACAATAGCCAAGGCTTAAAAATCCGCTAGCATAAATGCTAATGGCTCGAGTATAAAACTGCAAAATGGTCAACGACTCGTTACAAAGTTGATAATAAAAGACTGTTTTGTGTGATTATATGACAAGAAACACATTTAAACACCAGAGAGAATCAAAATAACTCACATTTTAAAACCACTTCACTATTTAAACACTATTTAACTTTTATATACCTTGTACTGTGTTTGTAACTGCCACTGGCTGCTAAATTTCCTTCAGGATCAATAAAGTATCTATCTATCTATCTATCTATCTATCTATCTATCTATCTATCTATCTATCTATCTATCTATCTATCTATCTATCTATTATCACTGCTTGTATCATGGGATTGTCTTAGCGGCTGAGGAAGTGTTCAATGCTTCCTTAAAATCAGGTCTAAATAAGGTGTCCCATTAGACAGCGTGTTTAAGATATCTAAGAATTGGGACAGTCTACATGTTGGGAGCCACATACTATGACGTGAAATGCTGTCTATGTAGACCCTCACTAGGTTTTGAGACACACCTATAGTCTCTTGCATGTTGAACTGTTCTTGTTATAAAATAATAAAAAAAAACACTGACAATATTAAAGGTGTCAATAAAGTATTTATATTGTTATATAGTTGAATAAGGAGAGTTCAGTACATAGAATTCTACATACTGTAAACACTGTTGTTCCCCCTTCAAATACAAATCCTGTATTTATAGAGGTGGGACGGTAAAACAGGCCGAGTTCAAAATCCTAACCTGTCACGTAACATTTACATACAACAACAAAGCAGCAGCAACGAAATGGTGAACTTTTCCAGGCTGTGAAGTGAGTGCCGGTGATTTTCATTCTCTTCCCAATGAACTAAACCATCAGCATTACATGGCTGATGTTCATCTTTTACAAAACGTAAACATTTAATGCTGCAACTGGACACAACTGAAGCGCCCTTGAGCAAGACACCTAACCTCCAAGTGCTTCCTGGGTGCTGTGGATAGAGCTGCCCACTGCCCCTTAGTGTGTATTTACTAGTGTGTGTGTATGTGAGTGTTTCATTGCATGGGCTTTACCAGTGAGAATTTGGTAACTCCCCAGTTCAATGAGTGTGGTACATGAGGAGAAACTGGCAAATGCTGCTATGCAGGCTAATCATGTGGCGTAAAGTAACTGTCCCTCATACTACCATTGTTAGAGGGGTATAAAGCCCCCCAGCACCAGAGGTGTGTTCTCTGAAGTAATGGAACTCCATTCAATACCTTTGGCATGAGTTGAACCAGAACTGATAATCTAACATCAGCACCTGTAGGATAACTCACTCACTCATGCTCTCATGACTAAATGCAATCAAATCCCTACAGCAGTTTTCCAACATCTAGTGCTCAGAGTCTGGCTGTACAGCAATGTGATAATATCTGAAAGTCTTTTGAAAATTAATTTGGAGTTTCTCCATCTGTACTGCAGTAACACTAATTGTTGAAACATTGCTGTGAGGATTTGATTATATTCAGCCATAATAGTATAAGTGAGGTCAGGTACTGATGTTGGATGATCAGTGATCTGGTCTGTTTAAAAAAAAGTTGCAGGCTACTGTTCGATTCCGGTACTGCTTAAAAGGCTGGGGAACCCTGGTCCTCAGGAGGAGGAGGCGTTTGGGAGTTTGTGAGAGCTGGATGGGGAGGAGAGAGAGAGAGAAACAGAGAAAGAGAGAAAGAAAGAATTTGAACTACGAAAAAGCATGATTCTGGCCATTTCTTCTCCCTCTCTCGCTCTCTTTCTCCCCAGCCAGCCTAACTAATCACTCTGCCAGCTTGCTACTGCCTGCATGGAGATAAATGACATAATTGGAGCTTCTCTGTCATCAATTAAACATCCTGGACTAGTGTTATGTATGGGTGTTCAATGGAGAGGCAGGCAACAGCACAGTCACGATTCACATTGAATCCAGATCGGCCTGTTCACACTGCAACTGGCAACATAACGCCGGTTTGGGGCGAATGTGTCTGAATGCTTTTTATACCCGTTTAAAGACCCTTTTTTCTTAATCAATCCATTTTCCAATCATGTTTACACACAGCTTTGTATTTGGTACTGATATTTATATACAGTCTATGTGCCATACAGACAGACACACACACACACACACACATGCATACACACAGCGCTGTGGGAAAGGGGAGGTGAGGCACAGGGCTGAGTTTCAGGGAGTGCAGGTGGTGCTAAGCTGGCATGGGCTGTGCCCGCTGTCCCCACATGATGCCAGCATGCAGACACACACACAAACACACACACACACACACACGATGCCAATACCATCTGTCATCACTGCGAACATCTGCAGCCCAAGGTGCCCTTGTCACCCACAGTTAAAGTAACTAGTCTGCTATGAGAGAGAAACGGAGAGAGAGAGAGAGAGAAAGAGAGAGAGAGAGACATAGAGAAAGAAAAAGAGATAGAAGAAAGAGAGCAAGAAAGGATGACATGGAGAGAGAGAGAAAGAGTCTTTGAAAGAGAATGAGAAAGGTGGACAGAGGGAGAGAGACATAAGAGCTCTTCTGTATCTGATCCACTCCTACCAGCACAGCACACATTGACACACCAGCACCATGTCAGACACTAAGAATGGTCCACCAACAAATAATACCTGCTCTGAGGTGGTCCTGACCCTAGCCCGAACAGGGTTAACTACTAGAGAAACAGATGAACTACAGTCTTTACTTGTAGAACTACAAAGTAACCCTATATGGTAAGTAGAGATAATGCAATATATATATATATATATATATATATATATATATATATATATATATATATATATATATATATATATATATATATATATATATATATTCTAACTTCTTATTCTTATCCTAACACCTCTTTTTAACCTTGTATGTATAAGCTCTGTTTTCTGACTGGCTCCTCTGTATTTTGCCTTATTAAAAAAATAGTGTCCAGGTTAAAGTGTTGTAGTGTGAATGAATGGAGTGAAACTGATGTTGGCTGACTGGGTGAATGTAGATTAATGTGTGATTAGCTTCCTCATATGACGTGACTTCAGAGTGAACGGTACGTTTCTGAACATCTTGAAACATTTCACGAGTTATATCCAACTATTTGAACAAAATGTGGGTTTCCATGATATGGGCCTTCTGAAAGTACACAGTTCTGTTACTCCTGGAGCTGGCGCCTGATTGGACACTCCCTGAGGAAACACTATCATGGCTGAGGCTGACGCCAGACGCTGGGAGAAATTTTTTGTTTCTTTAGTCTTTCTTTGTAAAGAGTTATAGTGGTTGTTTTACTGTAATCTGCCAGTAACTGGAGCCATGTGTCGATGTGTGTGTGTGTGTGTATGTGTGTCTGTGTGTGTAAAGCAGATGGTATCGCTGGCCTGTTGTGCCGTGATATAAAATCTGTTCAGCACTGTGC
The DNA here is from genome assembly GCA_021613375.1 of Megaleporinus macrocephalus. Classification (NCBI taxonomy): domain Eukaryota; kingdom Metazoa; phylum Chordata; class Actinopteri; order Characiformes; family Anostomidae; genus Megaleporinus; species Megaleporinus macrocephalus. The sequence goes on from CM038722.1 coordinate 29,565,150, forward strand.
TCCATGTGTATAGTGTGAACCCTAACCCCATGAGCTAAAGCCCGATACTGACCTCACTATGACCCTTCGCCTTTTCAAAGCACATGCCCGCATGCAAACTGTCACCATTTGGATAATAAATTAATTATTGTCTTGTTCGACAAATTGTCCTCTATCTGTGTGAAAAAAAATACACATATGAATATTACATCCATTAGAAATCTTCAAATGCTCAAAACAAGCCAATATAACAAACTGCTAAATGAAAAAAAATGAAAAATGCATATTCCATTACTGAACGGTGCTGCCACATGGCAACAATTACTTGTTTATAGTTGTCTGACTACTATATAAAAATCTATTTCTTTTTTTATTATTTGTTATTATTCCTTTGGGAAGCTAAAGTCTTTAAGTTTCCCAGATGCTTAGATGCCATACGTAAAATCGTAAAATATGATTGCTGCCATACGGCAACAGTAAGAGACAATGGAGCTGCAATCTGCAATGCATAAAATAGAAGTAAATTAATGCACTGCTATATTTATATAAACATGCATATTAGGCTATGCATGTAGTTTTTCCATATGTGTATAACAAAGGTAGTTTTGTACTGTACTGTTGTATATACTGCAGACCACATTTCCAAAAGGCAACGAAGTGCAAAGTAAATTATTGTTTTCAACCTAAAGAAACATAACATGACAAATAATGGAAAAAAGGTACAAAAAGCTAATAAACATATAATGAAATATCTACTTATAATTAAATCAGCGCAAATTAGGGATTTCAAAATGATCAGTTTTTAACTTTTTACACTTTTTTTGTGTTTATGTTGGGTTTTTTTTATTTTGCGTTTGTAATAATATTTAATATTTAATATATTAAAAAATATTGCATTTCATGTTATGTTGCCACCACTTGATCTGCAGTACAAGCCTTGATCCTTAAAGTCAAGGTTATATACTATCTTAATAGTAACTGTTTCAGAGGCTCTGTAGTTGTTTTTTAAACAACATATACATGACATAATACAATTCATACCATGGGCCTAGAAGGTTTAAATGAAGAGTTTGATGTAGTACCTAACAGCATTAACAGAAACTTTACAGGAGAGACCAAAAACATCCTTAACTTTTAATGTAAGAGAATGTAAAGAGGTTTTATTCCAAGCAATTGTTGAGCACTTCTATTGGTCAGTTCATTATTAACCCTGGCACGGTACGTTATACACTGTACCATAAACTTACTTTTGCTGATTCACGAAGCCAAAAGATAAGTATTGTTCTAACTGTTTAGCATCATAGCAGCAGTTGGCTAACCCACATACTAGACTACGCTAGTTACGTTGCTCGCTGTGGCTTTATTTAATGGTATTTGACCGTACAATGCTTGCAAAGGGTTTTATAGCCATGAAGATATAACAAAACAAGTTTGCTAGCCCAGTATCGTTGGCCTTGGCAATGCATATCCATGAATTTGGGAGCTTGGGAGGTTCTAGAGGATCACTAAAGGAAGGCGTGTTTCCAGAGTCTCTAGAATCATATACTGTGCTTTTAATCAGCATGTATGGCTGGATGGTCACCCCAAATGATATTTTAGACTTTGGGCCTAATGCAAATTCACCTATAATAATAATAATAAAAAATAATACATGTCATCACTGTCCAATGAAAAACAAGTATCTCCAAAATTGCAACTTTCAATGTAAGTCAATGGAACCAGAATTTTTCCAAGCTATTTTTGAATTTTTTTTAAACAATGTAAACAGCCATTACCATCTTCAAAAGTTATAGAAAACTCAAAAACTCAATATCGACGACAGCGATGATATATTTCTTCAATTATTTCATTTAAAAATATATTATTGTAATAATGTAAAAATTGTGCTATTAATATACATACCCGCATTTAAATTTTTAAAAGTGAAATAATAGTTTGTATGTAGTGAAATTCTCAAAAAATTTCAGAATCTCCAAATACGTTCAGTTGCTAGCAGGGACCAGTGACACAGTCAGAGATGACCCAGGCATATTTCTCCACACAGTAGGAGGCTGTACTGGTGACCAGCATGTTGTGGTTGTTCGCTAAGTATTGAAATTGTTCCCCTGCTGCTGAAAGCTGCGGGTTTTAATAACTCATAATCACCCTCTTTCAGCACGCTGCGGATATTAGAACCCAGAGCATTAGTGATTTGGGGTTTTTGCTTGTGCCTGGTAAAATTAAATCCTCTTGAAGGAGATCAGGCAGAGACCTAAAACTAAAGACTGCAAGCCTGAGCTAATTCCTTGTTTTCCTGATAAAAGTTCACGGTCAATAAATAAATTAATAAATTAATAAACCCAGGAGCTTGTTTAAGAATTGAATCATTCTTGTAAGTCTGGATGCTGACTCTATAAAACAGATTATATTGCACTGAATAAATAAATATACATGGCATAATACAATTCATACCATGGGCCTAGAAGGCTTAAATTAAGAGTTTGATGTAGTACCTAACAGCATTAACAGAAACTTTACAGGAGAGACCAAAAACATCCTTAACTTTTAATGTATGAGAATGTAAAGAGGTTTTATTCCAAGCAATTGTTGAGCACTTCTATTGGTCCATTCATTATAAAATTTCTACTCAATGCAAATGGCAGCCAACGTGTTTACATGCCACAGAAAAGCCAAAATTAAAAATATATAAATGTTTTTCTTTGGACAGAGACGATGTATACAAAAGCCTTAGGCTGCTACATTCATTGTTTAAAAGCCTTTATCTTAACAATAAGTTACAAAAATAATATTTTTACCAGTAAGAACACCAGATTTCATTAGAACAGACATAAATGAGCATAAATACAATACAAAGTAACATGAATATGTTATTGTGAGAGAAGTAGATCAGATCTTGAGCTCCAGTTCGAAGAACAAAGTGTAGTTCCAGATTTCTCCTGGACGCCCCAGACATTGTATGAATGTGTTCAGTTCCTTCAGCAGCAATCTTGATTTAGCTTAATGAAGTACTGAGCAGTCAAAGCAGGTATTAGATGAGAACTGTAAATAATACTGGGTTGTTTATAGAAGGAGAAGCTTGGAAAGGGTTAAATAAACACAGTGACATATGTAAAAGCACTACTTACTATATTAATACTATTTATATATTTTCAAAAGTAAAGTGTTCTGCAAATAAAAGGTTTCTTTCTGGAAAATTTGCACAGTCCTGTACATTAGTCTAAAAGCGGAAGCAAACAAGACAGCCTTAGGGATGAAGAGGTTGGAAAGTTTAATGTACATAAAACCAATTAATTGTTATGAGCTCACTTTAGAAGATACAGAATATGGGCTGTAATTTCTTGCAAGTCCTTTTGTACCACCTTTGCTGACAGTATACTATATAGTATTTACTTAAAGATTTACTTATAAAACACAAAGTAGACGTTACACTGGATTCAATATGGCTTTTAAAAAAAACTGTGTTGTTTCCAACATTTCTAACTGGCGTCTGGCCTGGAAATACAGAAAAGTTTAAGTTAAAATTTATACACTACTAATTTTAGCCTTTTAGAAAACACAACAGTTATGAATTCTTACTAAATATCTTCACCATATTAGAACCTTTTTAACTAGGTTATTACTACAGATGAATTAACCCTTAACTGGCTCTAACATGGGCCAAAGTTACAAATAGTAATATTTTATGGGGTGTAAGTAGTTTTCCTGGCAATGGCTTTATATTATAGTGTAACTGAGTAAAGGTGTAGCTGCTGGTGTAAAAAGTGAGGCCTCACTTTAAAAAAAACCCCTCTTTTCTCAAGTCCTTGTGGTTCGCACAGGCCGCATGTGTGCAATGTGCATCCCACACCAAGCGAGGGCGCCAGAGGCTCTGTAGAACTGCAGAGACATCAGGAAGGATGTGACCCGTAGTGGACACTGATATGGAAAGAGGTCAGTATGTGTCTGTAAGTGAGTTTCAAAAGTCTGTCTCAGGAACTCAGCTCTCCCTCTTCTGCATCCAGACTTCTGTACAGTGTGTATCATGTAGACATGCGGGCTGAGAGAGATCAGAGTTTCTTGTTTGGCCGTTAAGTGATTTTCTGCTGACCCGCTGATGTAGACACTTTGGGTTTCTTGAGGGGCCGAGACTTTGAAGAAGGCTGGCATCAGATTTTATAACACGGACACACACACACACACACACAATAGTCTGCTTTATAAGGTGCCCACCAATACCATGGCAACCCCCATGTCCTTAGCAAGAGAGGTTGCTCTATGCCAAAAAAATGCCATGGTAACTTAAGAAAGAAAAAAAAACGATGGTGTGTTGCCCAGAACGGTTTGGAGGTTATTAAGGGAAAGCAGAGAGAGAGAGAGAGAGAGAGAGAGAGAGGGAGGGACTGGACTTTGGACCTAACTTCATTTATATATACAGTACATTACAGGTAGACAATTACTTGCATTATGAAAGAGAACATCAAAGGAACGTCATTTCAAAATATAGAAATAGATGCAAGAGCTAGTAGACCACCAGATCTTTGGACATCAGATAAACAACACTCAAAGTTTTCATCTTTGAGAGAGAGGAGCACATCTTGCTTCAGATCGGAAAACATCCACAGGTTTCTGTCCATCCTTCCACTGTGAGAAGACTCCTCAGTGCTGTGGATCTAAAAGGATGTTCAAGAAGCTTCTCACTGAGAAAAGCAGATACAGACACATTAAACAAAGAAGCTGCTGGTCGTCTGAGAACAATGGACTGACCAACCCAGAGTCCAGAACCTCAACATCACTGAACGTGTTTAGGGTTGTTTGGATGGTGAGAAGCAGAAAATAGTAAACAGTTTCTAAAACTGAACTTTGGGGGTGAGAAACTGAAAGTGAGTCTCCTGAAAATTTAAGTAAAGATGGGACACATTAAACACTGAAAACTATGATGTACTTTTTGACTAGAACTGAATCAAATTCTGGTTGGACTTAATACGTGTGACTATACATGTGAAAACGTTAACTGTAAAGAAACAGACCCAGATTTCTTTACAGTGGTAGTTGATGGAACCAAGGGACACAATATCTACAACACAAATAAAGTCGTTTGATCTTTTAGAACTTAATCAACAGTGGCTCTACCTTTCTGAGAGTTTATTAAGAATGTTGATGGTGGTAAAACCTGACAAACAGTTTTCTTTGGGGACTGTTTTGTCCTACAACACCCTGCATGTACCAGTTTGCCATGATTTTGGGTTGCAGTATGTGTTTTAGGCCAAAATTGTACTTCAGAACAATGAACTAGATATCAGGCAGAATATTCATGACCATTTTTATGTAATAACTTTCTGCGAGGGAGCTTATTTAGTGGTGGATGTCCCATAACCACCACTGTGTGACTCACTATGTTTTGCTACAATGGGCGCTTCGTACCAAACCATTACGATTGACTTTGTTTATGTTCTAACCATTTCATTATGCCAAATGTTGTTTAAATGCACTGATTCTTATTTAAAGCTAACAACCACTCCTCTTATACTTGCTGCTATGAACAGCCCTTACAATCACTAACTCCTTCCTTCACTCCTCTTTACTGGCTTATAGATTTGCAGGGAGCAACACTGTGCTTTAGAACAGCCTCTTCCACCTAATGCATCACTAGAAAGCATGATGGCCTACAGGATAGCAAAACTCTTCTTTTATTGGCTTAAAAGTGGAAAACTTAAATTTGGGAAATGTTTAATAAACTATGTTTGGGTGCCTACACTGTATTATGTGACACGTATCAATGAGCATAAAATATCAACAGAAGCTTGTTTTCTTTGAGAAATTATATCCAATGGTGGCAATTTAAGGTACATGTCAGCGATGTCAGTGTATTTAGGTTCTAGAGCTAAAAACTGGTGCGCCGTTGTTGCAGGACTTCTATTGTCAATTAAGATTATTTATAGTTAATAAAAACATTTTGAATTTGCTTGTTTGCTGTTAAGTCAATTATTTTTTCACTGATCCCTAAGACAAGTGCATTGGCTTGAGAACCACAAAAGGCAGCTTTCTGGCCCACTTGTGGTCCACGTCCCGGTGGTTAAGAAACCCTGGTTTAGGACCCGGCTTTAAAGATGTAGGTTCACAGATGTAGCCCGAGAAATATATACGTGCTTGCCTGTATTTGCATATCGCCCGAGGTTATGTAGCCCTAGTTTAACAGGCCACAGATTCTTGCTCCTCGGAATCAGAGAGGTAGCATTAGAGCTCCCTTTGGTTAACATCTCACGGTGAAAGAAAGAGGGAGAGACTGTGTGTGCGAGTGTGTGTGTTTCCATATTGCCCGGGGTGATGTGGCACCATGCCCACTCTCAGCTGTGTGTGTGTGTGAGTCTGTTCAGGCGCAGCTACATTAGTCTCAAAGCCTGCTGCCACAAAAGTGCCCTGTGTAGTGCTCTTTAATTCCTCCAAATTAGCACCCTACTCTACCCCCCCACCCCACACAAGCTATGCTGCTATGCTTACAGTACCGTTATACACCGTTTTTTTCTAACGCATACGTCATTTTTTTACATGAATAAAACATATTATATAAACACAGTCACTCTCAACACTGTGTACACCGAAGGGCAAACGTGTGTTGACGTAATACATGTTATTCAATTGGAAGTGAAGGAGAACACATGAATCAAATTCAGTGCATATCAGAGTGGCAAGACTTACACCAGCGCATGTGCTGCCAAACATGCATTATGCTCAGAAGTTTTAAGTTTATTATTGCAGAGTTTGTACAATGACACAGTCCTTCCTCCTCCCTCTTCACTCCTTACCAGTCTAGAAGAAACGTTGTGAGTTTCTAAATCCAACTTCATCCCTTTAATTCACAAGAACATCTCCAGTGATGGAAAACAGCATCTGTGTTAACACTTGTTTTACTTGCTGCTTGTTTCCAGGCACTTTAGCCTTTAACTGACTATGAAGTCTATGTATGACTATAAAAAAAATAAAAAAATTCACTTATGCACTGCTGAAACCTCAAATGTTACATGATTGTATGTGTTCTATATATTTTTATGCATTATATATATGTTTTCTATTTTATATGCATTCTATTATTATATGTTTTATTAATATATTTATTCTCATGGGAGGCACTCAGTGCATATCCTTTCTTTGCTGTAAAACATTTTGGGTTTATTATTATTATTATTAGTCATAGTAGTAGTACCAGTAGAAGCAGTAGCAGTACCACTGGTAGTAGTCATAGTAGTAATAGTATTAGTAGAGGTAGTAGTAGTAGTAGTAGTAGCAGCAGTAGTAGCAGTATTTGTAATGGAAAAATAGTATTAGCTGCATTTCTAGCATGAAAGACATTATACAATAAAAGTTTATTAATATTATTAATATTAGTCATAGTAGTAGTACCAGTAGTAGTAGTAGTAGTACTGGTAGTAGTCATAGTAGTAGTACTATTAGTAGAGGTAGTAGTAGTAGTAGCAGTAGTAGTACAACTACTACTACTAGTAGTAGTAGTACCAGTGGTTGTAGTAATTAGTTTTAGTAGTACTACTAGCAATAGTAGTAAAAGTAGTATTAATAGTATTAGTTGTAGAAGAATTAGTAGTAGTAGTAGTACTAGTAGTTGTAGTAGTATTAAAATTATTATTAGCAGTACTAGTAGCAGTACTAATAGTAAAATTAGTAGTAGGATTTTGTAGTAATAGTAAAAATAGTAGCACTAGTTCTACCACTACTAGTAGACGTAGTAGTAAAAGTAATAGTAGCATTACTAATAGTAGTACTAGTAGCAGTAGGAGTTCTAGTAGTAGTATAAGTAACATTATTACTCATGCTACTATTCACATTATTAACATGAAGCAGTGTAGCAATTAATCATTTACCATTATGATAAAAAATAGAAACCAACATTATTTTAGATTTTAACATGATCAAATGGTTCTTTGTATGTGTTTTATGTTTCTAAATAAAACAAATAAAAAAATGGTTTTATTTAGCACAAGAAAGACTTCCTGTCAAGCTTGTAACAATAGAAGGATATTTAAATTCTATATTGATAATATGGCCTTTACATTTCATGACGAATTAACCAAAATGAAATGAGGGTGTGTTTGGACTTTTGCACAGTATGGTATAGCTCAGTTGTTGTTGCTTCTTCCTTCATAGTTCATTCAAATATTATTTGATCATACCAACATACAAATATACAACACTAAAAATGGACCTTATATAAAAAACATTACACTTTACCTGATTCATAGTTGAGCATCATCACACTGCTATACCGTCACAGTGTCTTCTTTCAGTCTGCTTACTTTTGGCAGTGATTTTGTTAATGCAATGTATTTTATTCATGTGAAAACGCAGCACTTTCTTCAGTGCATATTTCGTACCTCAAGCCACCCACGCCTATAAAGATGTACAGATGAACATACAATGCACACGCTCACACGCGCACACATGCTCGCTTGCACACTTTCTCACAGACTCTTTGCCAATTCGAGCAATCTGCCATCTGCATTCATGCCGTCTTTTCTCCCATTGAGATGAAGCGTGTTTTGCGGCTGTTACACAATGCAGTCGACAGCCCTCCAAACATTATAGCGGGCTAAAATGACAGGCCGCCGCTTTATTCCCATAATGAGCCATCCTCTCCTCGGCCTTTATCCCATACGTTGTGCTGGGTGGAGATAAGCCTCAGGCCTGCTTGGCTTCCAAGAACCCTCCTAGCGCAAGAGATACAATGGAGACCGACGTATAGGCTAGCATAAATGGGTAATTGGTAGCTTTGGCGCTAGCTAGTGGCTACGGGTGCTGATCGGCAGAGCTATCGGCCGACCAGAGGGTGAGATTTTAGGCCCTGTTCAAGATGCAGTGAATATGACTGAGATCCAATGGGAATACACGTTTGTAACTCAGAGCTGGTTAATATATTGTTTGTTAAATTTTCCTAAGATGGTTTTTACCCATCTTAATTGCTGTGAGCATCTTAATCAATCTAATGGTCCAAATCTTTAGATCATTAACTATGTTAATGATCTAATGATTAATTGAGCTGTTTCACCAAATCAATAAGATACTGAAAGAATGAGATAATGAGTGAAAATAACAATTTATTGTTAATTCTAAGTGAGATCAATTAATGTGCAAGTTTTAATTAATGATTACATCAAAATAATGAAAAAAAGATATAAATCATGGCATATTAATTGGTAGTAACAAAACTTCAGCCCTAAATCATAATATATATTAATTAGTAATAACAAGATTCAGCCCTAAATCATGATATATTAATTGATAATAACTAGACTTCAGCCCTAAATCATGACATATTATTTGGTAATAACACGATTCAGCCCTAAATCATGATATATTCATTGTAATAACAAAACTTTGGCCTTAAATCATGATATATATTAATTGATCATAACTAGACTTCAGCCCTAAATCATGACATATTAATTGGTAATAACAAGACTTCAGTCCTAAATCATGACATATTAATTGGTAATAACAAGACTTCAGTCCTAAATCATGACATATTAATTGGTAATAACAAGACTTCAGTCCTAAATCATGACATATTAATTGGTAATAACAAGACTTCAGCCCTAAATCATGATATATTCATTGTAATAACAAGACTTTGGCCCTAAATCATGATATATATTAATTGGTAATAACAAGACTTCAGCCCTAAATCATGACATATTAATTGGTAATAACAAGACTTCAGCCCTAAATCATGATATATTCATTGTAATAACAAGACTTTGGCCTTAAATCATGATATATATTAATTGATCATAACTAGACTTCAGCCCTAAATCATGACATATTAATTGGTAATAACAAGACTTCAGCCCTAAATCATGACATATTAATTGGTAATAACAAGAATTTAGCTCTAAATCATGATATATTAATTGGTAATAACAAGACTTCAGCCCTAAATCATGACATATTAATTGGTAATAACAAGACTTCAGCCCTAAATCATGACATATTAATTGGTAATAACAAGACTTCAGCCCTAAATCATGACATATTAATTGGTAATAACAAGAATTTAGCTCTAATTCATGATATATTAATTGGTAATAACAAGACTTCAGCCCTAAATCGTGATATATATTAATTGGTAATAACAACATTGCAGTGTAATAACTAACAATAACAGCATTGTATGTTACTAAATTGCAACAATATGATATAAAGTCAAAGTAATTAATTTGGCTGCTTTATTAAAGTGATGCTATTTTGCAATAATGACTGATATAAGAAATACAACTAAGACAACTTAGATTTTTACATTTTTAATAAGTAGATATTAAGACTAAATATTATAACAAAGATATCCCAAAATACCTGGTTAAATTGTAGTTAAAGTGATGCTGATTGGCAATAATGAGACTGTAAACACTGAGATAATAAGTAAATATAAAAAGATATAAACTCTAAATCATGAGTTCTTATACTGCAGTAAAATAATGTTAAACAATTACACAATATCCTTTTTTTAAATTACAAGATGTTAACTTTTAATATTCTGAGATTCTGAGAAATTAAAATAAAAGCAAACAACACACTACATTGCTGAACTTAAAATATGAATTTATTTTAGGTATGGAATTGTCAAGTGCTGCATATATCCATGTTTGCAGCTTGTGGTTCAGGGCTTCTGTTAATGTGTGCAGCATGTCAGGTGCTCAGTCTAGTACTTTGTCTATATTGTGCTGATAACAAGACCATCATTAGTCACCTTGTCTGTTGAGTTTGTTCCAATACTAGAAGTCCTGTTTCTGTTGTTCTAGATGACCAGCAGAATAAGGAAGGATGAACGGAGTGGGAAAATGCAGGGCATGTTGCAACGTGTCCCAGTTAGTTTGGAAGAACCCTAGATGTTTGGCCCTCTTCAGTGCAGTCCAGTAGTGGCTGTGGTTGAGATGATATGGCGAAGGTAGAGGCTTTGTGCTGGGATTGGGACGGAGCCAATCATGTATGGAGTAGAAGATAGCTTTCTGTGACTGAGGGGGGATTTGGGGCGTTTTCATGCTTTAATTCACAGGTTTAATACGTTACTATGACTTCATATCAAATGTGTTTGCGTGCATGTGTGTGTGCGTGTGCATGTGTGTGTGTGTGTGTGAGGAGAGTGTGTGAGCACTAATCCCCGCTCTCCACAGCATCTGGAGCACAGGGCGCGCTCACACACACAGCTATCTGGGGTGGCAGAAGGCCTGGGCACGAGTCTGCCCAGTGCTTGGCACCACAGCCGCATCACAGCTCACCATACAGAGGTGTGTGTGTGTGCATTAGGGTCCGTCTGGGCTCAGTCCCACTCGTCTATAGACCAGTCTGAGAGAGAGAGAGAGAGAGAGAGAGAGAGAGAGAGAGAGAGAGAGAGAGACTGCAGAACTGGTTTTGCAATTAATGATTCTGTTTAATGAAATATTCTCTCTCTCTCTTTGTCTTTCTGTTTCTGTCCTCTCTCTCACTCTTTCTCATACCTGTCTCACTCTGTCTCTTTTCCTCCTCTCTCCCGCACTGTGCTCTCTCTCTCCACTCTCTCTGTTTTTCATTCTCTTCCCACGTCTCCCTCTTTCTTTCTCACACTGCCTTTCTCTTCTTTGCCGGTCTTTATCCTTCCTTCTCTCTGTCTCTCTCTCATGCTTTCTGTCTTTCTCTTACTTTTGGTATTTGTTTTTTCTTCTCTCTGTATTCTCTTTCCCTCGTTTTCTCTCACTCTCTTTTTCTTTTCTCTATCTTACTCTCTCTGTGTCTCTCGATCACACTTCTAGTCTGGCTAGTCTCTCCTTTCGTTCTTCTCTCACGTTTTTCTCCTTTGACCATCTTTATCTTTCTTTTTCTCTCTCTCTTTCTCTCCTCTCTCTCTTTCTCTTCTCTCTCTTTCTTATTGTCTTTTCATCTTCTTTCTCTCTCTCTCTGTCAATCTTTCTTGTCGTTGTCTATCTTTATCTTTCATACTATCTGTTTCACTTTCATGCTTTCCGTCTTCCTCTAAGTCACTCCTGGTCTTCATCTTTTCTCTTTCTCTCCTTTCTTTCCTTCTCTTTTCTCCCACTTATCTACTCTTTCTCTTGTCTCTCTATTTTACTTTCGTTTTTTTCTTTATCTCTCTGTGAATCTATTCTCTCTCTTTCACTTTCTTGTTTTTTTCTCTGTTTTTTTCTCATTTTCAATTTTATTCTTTTTTTTCTCTGTCATTCCCTTCGCTCTTGTCATTTTCTTGGTTTTCTACATCTTTCTTTTTTCTTTTTTTTCCTCTCTCTCTCTCTCTCTCTCTCTCTCTCTCTCTCTCTCTCTCTCTCCAGATGCTCAGGTCAGACTGCAACAGCTGGTTCTCCATTTGCTGTGACCAAGTGTTGTCGCAGATTGCTGTGTGTGTGAACCGTTTTATTGATTCGTCATAAATATTCATCGCTTCAACTGCATTTTTAGCCAAATGATTCTCATTTATGCCACGGAGCAGCTCCCTCTTTCTCTCTCTGCACCACTCCCTCGCTCCTCTTCTTTTTCTTCACTCGTCTACCATCTTTTTTGCTCTCCTTTACTTTTCTTCCCGCATAAAGTAGAGAAAGGAAAAGGTTGAAGCGGTCGAAATGCTCCCTGCATTGAGACTCCCTCTCCAAAACCGAGGAGAGAAAGAGCGGGATGGATGGATTGTGACGGATGAGAATGGAAGCCAAGAGAAGAGGGCCAGGAATTGCGAATGAGAGAGAGAGAGGGAGAGAGAGAGAGAGGGAGAGAGAGAGAGAGAGAGGGAGAGTTGGGTGTTAAAGATAAATGAAAGCAGGGTCTTAGCCAAATAATTAAAAAGAAGGAAGGAAAAAAAGAAAAAAAAACGAGTCTGAGAGAGTTGCACAGTCAGAATTAATCCCCCTATTATCAGTCAGTGAATAATGATCCAAAAACAAAGACTTTTTCTCCTAAACCCTCTTTATTAAAAAACTTGCCAATGCCAATTACACTCAAGTCATTTCGACTGGGAGGAAGAAAAACAACAATTATTTGCATAACAACAACATTTCAAACAAATACTGCAGATAGCGTTTATAATTATTGTATATTGGTACATTTGCAATTTGGCCTATTGTGTAATATATATTTACCATATAAACAGAACTAGAAAGTAGGTTTTGTGTGATCTGTATGCTTAAATCATTGTGTAAGCATGTATAGAATTGGTATAGAATATGTATAGAATATGTATAGAATTTCAGCTCTTAGCTCCGCCTGAAATATACACATTATTACTGTTCAAATAAAAACCTATACAAAGAGAAACATGCATCTCCATTTTTCTCTCCATTTGTCTCCATGATCTCCATTTTCATCCTTCTATATCATGTAAACACAGCAGCTGTTCTTTATACCCTGTTTCATGATGAATAGACCAAAAGAAATGCTCCAAATCACTGTGAATAAAACCTCTTTATATTAACTTACACTGAAAGTGAATAGCGTGTTTGGTCTCTCCTGTGAAGTTAATATTTTGTAGATACTTGTTTTTCTATGGACAGTGACAGTATAAATTTATATCTCAGTCCAAATCTGAATCTATTTTTTTCTATATCAAAAGGGGTCTGCTATAGTTACAGTCTCAAGTTTGTAAATACAGAATAACTCTTTTTATAGCTATATAGAACCTTTTTACATCTACAGCACATTTTCCACCAAGCTGAAGAACACTTTTCATGATACAAAGAACCCTTCATCATGCCAAGTGTTCATTGAGTTTTCCTGGTTCTATACAGAACCATTGTCTTTACTAAGGAACGCTCGAAGAACTATCTTTTTTGAGCATGTACAAGGAATTTATGTCAATAAAATACTTCAATGATTCAACTAACGTAGAAAATACATGCAGTTGTGCAGTTGTATAAAAGCTGTGTAGATATAATTATCTCAAGTTTCCCCAAGATGGTGATAAAAATAAAAAATGTGCAAAGTCAGCTGCTCTAATTATTGGCAAGTTTTGGAACTCTAAATTTCTCTGGCTCTTTGGACCTCCACCACAGTAGAGTGTCTTAGCAAGGACATATACGGTGTGCCTAAGTCAGATGCAGATTTGCGAGGGTCTAGAATCCATATTTCCAGTTTCCAGGGCTGAAATCCAGGGCTTATAACATCAGGGGTTTAATTTTATCCCTTCACCTTCATCAGCAATTAGTCAACATCAAAAAGAAGAAGAAGAAGAAGAAAAAGAAGAAACTGATTGAATTCGGGGTAACAATTCCACATTTTTAACACTGTGTCCACTCACTGTCCACTCTGTTAGACTACCTTGTTGGTCCACCTTGTAGATGTAAAATCAAAGAAAGTAGCTCATCTGTTGCTGCACAGTTTGTGTTCTCTAGTTCTTCTTCAGTGCCCACATGACACTGTTGGCTAGATAGTTTTGGTTGGTGGACGATTCTCAGTCCAGCAGTTACACTGATGTGTTTTAACACTCCAGCAGCAGCACTGGTGTGTTTGATCCACTCACACCAGCACAAGACACATTAACAAACCGTTAGTGCCACTGCAGTGCTGAGAATGATCCACCACCCAAATAATACCTGCTCTGTGGTGGTCCTGTGAGGGTCCTGACCATTGAAGGACAGGGTAATTAAGTATACAGAGAAACAGATGAACTACAGTCTGTAATTGTAGAACTGTAGGGTAAGTAAAGCTCTACAATACGTGTAGAAACAAGGAGCTGTTCCTAATAAAGTGCTTGGTGGGTGTATTTTATGTACAAGTGCATATATGCTACTGGTTGTAAAGAGGGCTGTGTGAGTGGTCTCAATTTAGGAGGATTGATTCCTGCATATATGTGTGTGTGTGTGTGTGTGTGTGTGTGTGTGTGTGTGTGTGTGTGTGCGGGTGTGCATGCTCAGAAATACTCACCTTGACCTCCAACCCCCACCCATGGCTTTGGCTGCAAAGCCTTGTAGTGTTTTCCCAACTCTCACAGGCTTCCAACTGTCCACCCACCAACCCACACCATATCACAAGCCAGTAAGCCCCCAGTATCCCCCTCTACATCCACCAATGCCCCCTGGCTAGGGCACCAAGTCATCCCCCCTAAAACCCTCACCAGCAGGCCTCCCTGTTAGAGCTTTGCTCATCTGGAAACCCAAACCTCATTGTAGTGCCAACCCAAGGCCCGCACCCCACGACTGCCTGGCAGGAACCTTCTAGAAACCCCATGACATCGGCCAATACAAAGCGAGCGTTGGATTAGTGACAGTGGCCTCAACAAATCAAAGTCTAGACGTGCTCTCTAAGGCCGGGACTTCATGTGGGACTTGGCCTGTAAACGGCCGCTGGTGGATGAGATCAGGATGGTGACCAATGGGAGCCAGAAGGCGGGGCTTTCCTCGGGCTAACTGGGGGTGAAAAAACGGCTGTGGGATCCAAAATGGCGACCAGTTCATCGGATGGCACAAAATGGAGATGATTTGCTCCGTTTGGCTGGGCTGTTTTAGCTGTAAGTAAAGGACGCTGCCATAGCATCTAAAGCCAGCCAGCTGACTAACCGCAGCCATACATGCTAGCATGAGCCAGAAGCTCTGCTTATGAGGTCATGATGGAGGATGACCAAGCGTGAGCTGGCATTTTCGGTGAAGGTCGTCATGTGCCGTCACCTCAGCGAGGGCAGCCTGAGGTTGAGGACGGCAGAGTGCACTGAATGGCCAGCAGAATGATTTCAACCTCTATGATTAAATCTTTCTGCCTTTATATACGTTTTATGGAGGAGATAAGCATCAAACAGAGACCTCCTGTGAAGTTTCAGATCTGTTTCTTGGGCTTAGATCTAATATCTCTTCTTTAAAGGAGCAGTGTGTAAACTTTAGGGGGATCTATTAGCAGAAGTTAGGAACAATATACAAAACTATGTTTTCTTTAATGTATAATTACCTATAACTACAGATTATAGTGTTTTCATTAGATTAGTATGAGGCCTTCAGATCTACTTATGAGCAGATCGTCTTCCAACAGAGGCTGCCATGTGGAGCCGCTATGTTTCTACAGCAACCCAGTATGGACAAACCACATGCTGGCTGTAGAGAGAAGCTTTCGCATTTTTGTGATCTTACGTTATAGCTTAAATTTGATGGATTTATAACACAGTCCTTCTCAAAATGTGCTTGTTAGAATATTTTAATTCCTTTTTTTGTTTGAATTTTGCAACAGTTATACTCTTGACATTTAGCTTCATATTTGCCAGCGTTATGCTTAAAATTTCCCATTCCGCCTTAAATGGTGCAGCATTTCATTCTAATGCTGGCATACAGTTTCTTATTCAGTAACTTCTTTTTAGAATTCCACCTTAAATGGTTCAGCAATTGTATTGTAATGCTGACATACAGCCTTTTAATTACCAGCTTCTATTTAAACTTTTCCCATTCCACCTTAGGTGGTACAGAATTTTGATTCTGGCGCAAACCATCAGCTTCTAATTCAACAGTTTCTTTTTTGAATTAGATTATCAATTGTAGGGGGGTAGGGGGGTAATACAGTGAACTGAATTAACATTAAAAACACAATAAAACTGATATGAGCATGCTATGTAGAACCTCTAGAATACATTTCTAAAAACATTAGTGCAGGATAACCATTTTGTGATGTTTCAGAACCCAAATTTTGACAAATATATATTTATTATATTCAGTAAAAATGGTAAATAATCACCATTTTTAAAAGCAAATCTGGACAGGCACTGAAGCAAAGATAAAAAAAAAAACTGACAGCCACTGTAGGTCCCTGGGAAGTGAGTGGTGGGTGGGAGGTGTTCAGGTTACAATACACAACTTCACCACTAGGGGTGACACACTGCTCCTTTAAAGCATAGTGCAACCAATAGTTATTTATGTTTACATTATTTTCCATCTATGTCCTAATTTGGTCAATCAGTGAAGGAACGTTTGGAGTCTTTATTATTATTATTTTTTATTATTGTACTCTTATGGAATGACAATATGTCATACAGTGTTAATTACAAAAGCAGCTCTATTCATGAACTTTGCTTGAAGCGAAATAAGGCCATAGGCGATGATCAGGTCAAGGAGAGTATGAGCTTCCCTTACTTCCATAACTAACCGACAGGGCTGATAGAGTTCTGATCTTGGTCTTCGCTTATATGTCTTATATGGATCTGAACCAGTGAACCAAATGGCATCTCATGGGTGTCATCTTTGAATACCAACAAATTCTCTGTACAGACTCTGATTCCTCTTTCTTGGGTGACTGGAAGCTGAATTATTATCAAATATTAATTAAATTAGTTAATAAAATTAGTTTCTATGTACAAGCTATACGTCCTCTGTCTGAGGTAACTTGAGGCTGAATCATTAAGAAATATGAATTAAATTGGTCTCTGTACAGACTCTGATAGTCTGTCTGAGGTAACTGGAAGCTGAATTATTAATAAATATTAATAATATTAGTTTCTACGTCCCAGACTCTGATTACGTCTCTGTTAGTGGCTCCTCGAGCTGCAGCGCTGTTATGCACGTGCACACGCGTTGCTAGGATACAGACAGAATCAGCAAACTGTAAGTTAAACTACAGTGAAAGTTGAAATCTCCGTTTACAAACAAAACAAAAACAACTTTCTGTATTATGTCAGCTGCTGTGCGAGTCTGACACTGTAAGTAATCATTTCTCTCAGTTTTAGATTTATAACTATTAGCTTAGCAGCGAAACTCGGCGCCATTAGAGTCATTCAACTCTGAACCGTATTCTGGCTAACTGTGCTAATGCTAACGCTACCGAAACCTGTACAAAATATAAATATACTATTCACAGATATAACTCTATATAAAACTACAGGTAAAATATTAATGTCACCATGTCGAAATGTCACACAGTACATAAATATATCTACTGTACATAATTAAAATATAATATTCACAGATATAATATAATATATATATTCTACTTACAACTACAGGTAGGATATTAACCCTCCAGGGTCTAAATAGCCTACCGTACATACAATCTACTGTACATAATATATTTACTGTGCATAATATAAATATAATATTCACAGAGCTCTACATAAAACTACAGATAGAATATTAACACTACAGTGTTGAAATGTCCTACATACATACATATATCTACTGTACATAATCTATTTACTGTACATAATGTAAATAAAATATTCACAGAGCTCTACATAAAAGTACTGGTAGGAGATTCTGATAGACTAAATCACACAAACCTGGCTTCTTATTCACCAGCTTCTTGTTCAGCGTTTCTGTTCCACCTTAAACAGTGCAGCAGTTTAAACAGTCACCTGAGTGAGTTTCCCAATTTAAGAAGGACCAGGAAAATTCAAACAAGAAGCTGTGAATCTTCTTAGAAAATCTCACTAGCATTAAAATATTTGTAACAAAGGGGGTTATCAGAAGAACTCAGTGTAAACAATGTAATATTCTTTAACTCGGCTTTTAATGAAAATTGGTATTTTAACAATACTGTCATAACCATAATCATTTTGGTCACAATAAACAGGATATTAGATTTTTATATCATTTAACCTGTAGGCATTACCCACCATATTTTAATGTAGGCAGATTTACCTATTGAGAATGTTTGTAACTACTTTGCTAGTTGGATTATAATTAATTATTTAATTAACATACCACTCAAAAAATGCAATTTGCCAACTGTCTCTCTCTTGAAATAAGTTGGATTGCTGTTTTTTCTTAAAGACCAGTCTGTTAACACCAGCCCCTCACAATACAAACCTTTAACACTCTGACTCAGTTCTGACTCAGTTTGACAGGTTTAGACATATTTAAATATATGTTCACTGTTTCTGGCCTCATAGTGACTGGTGTAAACTGTAAATATGGTGGGTTTTAATGCTTGATTTGTAAAGACCCCTGAGCAAACAGTAGCTACTTGTATTTAGTTCGCACATGAAGCCCAGAGCCTCACCACCGCTTACAGTTACAAGGTAAAGTTTGACTAGGATTATAATACATTAATAATTATATTTAGATATTATTTTTGTTATATTTTTCAGAATATATTATAAAATGTTGTATTATGTGTAATGTAAATGTGGCTTGAAATTACTAATAGTTAATGTAGTATAATTAATCTTGAAAACCAATTTCATATTTTTTTTTTATTTTGAAAAAAGAAAAATCGGTCTTGTCTCAGTCGCAGTTATTCCTGGTCTTGTTCTTGAATTTGACTTGACTGCTAAAAGTCTTGGCCTTGAGTCCAATTCCATGTGTCCCGATCTTAGTCTTGACTTGGACTTGCGGTCTTGACTACAACCCTAATGGTCTATGGCCTAAAGTTTGTATACGCAGGATCAGTAAATCTTGAGTGGAAGAGTGGATAAAAGCAGAGATATCCATACTTACTGATAGTGATTCCAATCAGAGCAGAGAGCCAAGAGAGCAGATGAGGGTGAATACATAGTGGAGGGTTTGGGTGGGGGGGTTAAAGAGGGAGTGGAAGAGGGACAGATGATGTGTGTGTGTGTTTTATCAAAGAAAATCTCCAGCGTATCAGTTCTTGTCTTTAAAGAAGAGCCAGGGAAAGAGATTAGGTGTCCCCATCTTTCACAAACCGTTGCTTTTTATCCCTGAACATTTCCAAAAGTCTGTCACTTTGGAGAGCTGACCCCAGTTGGTTAGTTTGACATTTTCCCTGTTTATATAGGCCACTGTTGTGCATATACCGCATTTCTGTGCAGTGTGTCGTGTTTACAGTTTCAGTCATCCTCAGTAATATGCTAAAGAGCACAAACATTAATAAGTGTCTGAAATTGAAGTGTGAGTCCTATCAATCACCTGGAAAACCTGGTAGACCAACAAAACTGTCCCATTAAGATGAACCTTACTTAAAGTCTTTATCTTTGAAATAACATCGAGTTCCACTCTTGTTTCAGCAAAAAACACCCACAGGTATTTCTGTCCATAACTCAAGCAGTACATACTGGGTCCAATCTAGTACCTACTGTCTTATGCCTGGTTCATGCTACGTGACTGGTTGTGCTGTAATCCTAAGTCTTTCAGTTGTTGTGGCTTTCACACTACAGTCATGAATTATACGATTTTCCCCATCTGGCACACAAGAGCTAAACTCTTTTAGAACATAATTTTTTTTCCAAAATGGATGTCTACAAACAAGCAATACAAGTTGTTAATGCACTGATTTGCAGTGACAAAAGATAGAAGAAAAAGAAACAAATATGGATGAAAAGATGGATAAAGGCAAGGCGGGGACTGTCTGTTCTGCAGAGAAAGTTGGAGGTAAATATTTTGCATCAACGGTCACATGGTTCTCTCTACACAATCCCATTGGCTGTAGCTAGATACTATTGTTGACTCACAGCCATCGAATGGCCTAGATTATAAACATACTAGATGTTCGCTGGGTGTCTGCAATTAGTCGCCGACCGCTCAGTGACGGCTTGGCGAGTATCTTTCAGCAGTTTACCCTACATGACTGAGCAAGTAAGTAATCGCCGATTTCCCTCTGAGCAGTGTTTTTTGTCGGTAATCCACAAAAAACAGTTGGAGACTGAAAAATCAGGCTAAAATCATGTAGTGTGAACTACTCTTCCATTGGTGACGATTATGAAGGAATTTTGTTTTTTAAAAAATGGTAAATGAGATCTTGGGCAGTTGCAAAGAATGTAATATGAACTAAGACACTCAGGTACGACCACAAACTGACCTGAGAATGACTGACGATGTGTCCAAGAACATACTGCATACTCCAGTGCACTCAAACAATCCCACAATACACCACAAAGTGTAGTGTACAGCTAATAGCAAATAGCAGATACCAATAATGCAAAAAGTTCCTGTTCCCAGTTATAGTGTTTTATATATATATCCAGGTTTTCATGTAGAGTATAGTGACCATTTCAAACACGGTGTTAAAGTCTGTGTCTTAGTTTTATCATTTAAGGATGTACAGATACACTCAGCACACAGTTTGATTCTTGATACGTGATTCAGTATATTTATGACATTTCAAACTAAATTTGAATAAAGGAAAATTATATGTTTGTGTTGTTGCACAGTTTTCTAATGAGCCCGGAGCTGGGAAACAGGAGAAGTGCTGGAGCGAGGTGTTGATTGATGCTACTTGTTTACAAATGTTGGTGTTTATAAACAGTGCAGTTAGATGGCGTAATTAATTTAGTCATAGTTCTGCATTGTGATTCACAATTTAATGTAATGTTGTTACATCTTAATATCATTTCATACTGATTGCAGCCCCAAGTATGGAAATAAAAATTCTTAAATGACTGCATAAAATAATCTTTGTAGTATTGCATTGTGATGAAATTTGTAATTTAAACCCTAACTTGTAGCTGTCAAGAAGCTCCTGACTAAGAAAGGGGGATTTCACTGTATGTGTTTGGGGGTATTTGGATGGTGAGAAGCAGAAAATTATAAACCAACTTCTGATACTGAACTTTGGAGAAGTGTTTCTTTGAGGTACTAAAAGTGTGTCTCTTGAAAAGAATGAATGCTATAATAAATAAACAGTCAACTCATCCTAAAGGTATTGGTTGGACCTCCATCTTTCCAGAGAACAGTTCCACTGCTCCACAGCCTGATGCCAGGGGGCTTTAGACCTCTATATCTAAACTTGGCATTGTGTTGTCATTGCTTGGCATTGGGTATGGTGACCTTAGGCTGGTCCAGAGCACTCTGTGTTATTGGTGAATGCTGTTCTATAAGGATTATATAGGTGAATGCCTGTGTCAGTAGTGTCTGGATACTTTCGGACAGTAAGTGTATAATGAATTGATTTGAACTCAGATTGCTTTTAGCTGTAAAACAGTGTGCGGTGGGTGAGCGCTGCAGTCTCCTGTCGTCTCCAGCAGCGACCCTCTGTTCCAGCAGCTGCAGCCTCACTGACGCCCCTCCAAACCGCTCCTCTTCAGAGCTGTTGCTCTTTACGCTGAAGCGCTTCTCGTGCTTCCCCGAAGCGCGCTTATCCTGGCCCAAAGCAGCGCGCGGCCTCTCCGGCTGTGCGGCTATCAGGAGCGCGCGCTCCGCGGTGTTACAGGGAGATAAGCGCTGGGGCGCACGCGCTCTGGCCCGTTATCTCGCGCAGGAGCAACCTCAAAATACCCCCAACTATACCAACCCCATTCACCTCGCCACGCGCGTCTTCTTTTTCTACTTTCTTTCTTTCTTACCTACTTTCTCACTTTCTTTTTCCCTTTCTTTACTTTCTTTCTTGTTTTCTCTGTAAATATGGTTTCTGTTTGCTTTTCTTTCTGTTTCTTTATTTCTTTGTTATGTATCTTTTTTAATTACCTTTATTCTTTCTTTGTTTCTCTCTATTAAATTTTGTTTCTTTATTTCTGAAAATATTTTTTTCCTTCTTTCTTTTTGATGATTTTTTTTCTTCTTTTTTTCTCTTTCTTTTTTTTCCTTATTTGCCCATGGCTTATTCCTCCCTTTTTCCTTTTTTAATTTTCATTTACAAAATGTTTTTTTTTCTTTTCTCTTTCATTCTCTCTTTCTTGCTTTAATTTCTGTTTTTTTTTGCCTCTCTCTTCCACCCCTCTCTCTCTCTCTCTCTCTTTCTCTCTCTCTCTCTCTCTCTTTCTTTGTGAAAATTTTCCTTGCTTCTTTTATTCTTTATATTATATAATTTCTTTCTCTCTTTCTATCTGTCTTTTCAATTTATCTCTATCGTTTCTTCATTCTTTAATTATTTTTTCCTCTGTTTCTTGCTGTTAGTTCTCATTTCCCCCTTCTTTATCTCTAGAATGCTTTGTCTCTCTCCCTCTCTTTCTCTGGATGGGGAGATGGTTCTTATGCCAGCTCATGCATTCTTTGCCACATTGTTGCCTGGTTGTATCTTTTTTTCTTGTTTTTTTGGCCTGGCTCACCTTTCTCTTTCTGCTCCCTCTCTGCTCTGAGAGAACAGGGAAAAGAAAACACAACAAATAGAGAGTTTTGGATCCATATGATCCATATTAAAGCTGATACTGATTGTTATCATTGATCAGAAGTTGATCTTTATCGGTTTCTCAGAAAAAGTGACAGAAACTATTGCGGTGGTGAACTCACTTTAACTGGATTTGGCCGTGGTTTCATGGTAGAGCTCAATCCAGGTATTTTTATACATATCTCAGTGGCTTCATATCAACTGTAAGAGTGGTATTTATGCTGGAGATGGTTCAGCAAGATTAGCAGTAGCATCAGGAGCTGCAATCTGTTAATTATATATATAGTAGTAGCAATAGTAGATTTAGTAACAGTAGCAGTAGTAAAAGTAGTAGTTTCAGTAACAGTGGAAATAGTGTTAGCAGCAGTAGCAGTAATAGTATCAGTAACCATAGTAGTAGCAGTAGTAGTAGTGGTATCAGTATTAGTAACATTAGCAATAGCAGCAGTAGTAGTAACAATAGCAGTAGCAATAGTAATAGTGGTAGTAGTAGCAGTAGCAGCAGTGGTAGTAGTAGCAGTAGCAGTAGTAGTATCATTAGCAGTAGTAGTAGTAGTAGTAGTAGTAGTAGTAGCAGTAGTAGTATCATTAGCAGTAGCAGCAGTAGTAGTAGTAGTAGTAGCAGTAGTAGTAACATTAGCAGTAGCAGCAGTAATAATAGTAGTAGCAGTAGTAGTAACGTTAGCAGTAGCAGCAGTAGTAGTAGTAACAGTAGCAGTAATATTAGCAGTAGCAGCCATAGTAGTAGTAGCAGTACTAGTGACATTAGCAGTAGCAGCAGTAGTAGTAGTAACATTAGCAGTAGTAGTAGTAGTAACATTAGCAGTAGCAGCAGTAGTAGTAGTAACATTAGCAGTAGTAGTAGTAACATTAGCAGTAGCAGCAGTAGTAGTAGTAGTAGCAGTAGTAGTAACATTAGCAGTAGTAGTAGTAGCAGTAGCAATAGCAGGAGTAGTAACGTTAGCAGTAGTAGTAGTAACAGTAGTAGTAATAGCAGTAGTAGTAGCGCTAGTAGTAGCAGCAGTAGTAGCAGTAGTAGTAATAGCAGTAGTTGTAATGTTAGTAGTCGCAGCAGTAGTAGTAGTAGCAGTAGTAGTAACGTTAGCAGTAGCAGTAATAGTAGTAGTAATAGTAGTAGCAGTAGTAGTAATGTTAGTAGTTGCAGCAGTAGTAGTAATAGCAGTAGTAGTAATGTTAGTAGTAGCAGTAGTAGTAACGTTGGCAGTAGTAGTAATAGTAGTAGCAGTAGTAGTAGCAGTAGTAGTAGTAGCAGTAGTAGTAATAGCAGTAGTAGTAATGTTAGTAGTAGCAGCAATAGTAGTAGTAGCTGTAGTATTAACGTTAGCAGTAGCAGTAATAGTAGTAGTAGTAGTAATAGTAGTAGCAGTAGTAGTAATGTTAGTAGTAGCAGTTGTAGTAACGTTAGCAGTAGTAGTAATAGTAGTAGCAGTAGTAGTAGCAGTAGTAGTAGTAGCAGTAGCAGCAGTAGTAGTAGCAGTAGTAGCAGTAGAAGTAGCAGCAGTAGTAGTAGCAGTAGTAGTAGCAGCAGTAGTAGTAGCAGTAGTAGTAATGTTAGTAGTAGCAGCAGCAGTAGTAGTAGTAACGTTAGCAGTAGCAGTAATAGTAGTAGTAGTAGTAATAGTAGTAGCAGTAGTAGTAGCAGTAGTAGTAGTAGCAGTACTAGTAGCAGTAGTAGTAACATTAGCAGTAGCAGTAGTAGTAGCAGTGGTAGTATCATTAGTAGTAGTAGTAGTAGTAACGTTAGCAGTAGTAGCAGTCGTAGCAGTAGCAGTAGTAGTAGCAGTACCACTGCTGGCAGGTAGGTTGTGAGCTCAGCTGCTCTGCGGTCACATTAGCGAGCTTTGTGGTCAGTAAAGCATAGCAGGACTCTCATTAGCCCCCAGCCTGATGGAGGCGATGCGTGGCCGCGCAGACTTCACTGCAGCGCGCGCTGTGGGAACGCAATTACTGCGCAGTTAGATTCGCGCCAAAAGAGAAAAACGAAACAAGACGTTGAGCCGCGCTCTGTTCTCGCGCCACGAAACAGCAGCGCTCAGGAAAGTTTACTGCCTAATATTTATTCCTTTTAGTAAAACGTTAGGAGGGATTTTTCCCACACGACTAGGAGCGACTCGTCCGGTTCACCTGCACACAGACACACACTGATCTCAATAATATATACATTAATAGTGAATGAAATAGCCGTATGTGTTGTAGTCAAGATGACTCCCATCACCACCACTATAAAGAGTCTTTAAGCTAGCCCTTTCACATCAAACCATTCCAAATGACTTGTTTTAATCTCAACCACAGAGTTAATGTGGACATTTTAAAGTAATCGATGGAATTGCCCTTTTACTATTTTTACCAGTGACAGAATGTAAACGTCAGCAGCTAATGAACTCCTAGAACCCAGGGCCATTTAGCATCATTGTTTTGGTCAATTACAACTACACTTATACTTTCTTTTAAAACTGATGTAATTCCCCTGTATGTGGAACTGTGGATGACAGGATACTGAGTTGAATCGAAGAGTCATTTATAGAGATTTATAGTTTACTGGTTAACCCTTACACTGACCAAGAGACCGCCTTCACTGAAAGCTTCTCTGGACCAGCATCACAGTGTTTGTATTACTGAACAGAATACATAATGATCCAGATTAGAGTCCCTTTATTAACCCCTCTGAAACGGTAGATCTCCAAGCTCTGAGCTTCTCTGAGCCCAAAACCTGGAGAACCTCTTTAAACCGTATGACTAAACAGTAAGTTATTCTTCACCTATCAATTTTAAGAGTTTCTGTTAGAACCACAAACACTCTAACCGATTGCATGATTAAATGGTCTCTACGTGGTGAAATGATTCTTCATACTGATGGAGACTGTGCTGTATACGGTTGTATAGAGAACCCAAAAGGGTTCTGCTAATATTACTATATTAAGAACCCATAGAGATATGTTTCCAGAGCGTATTAAAATGTTAATATATAAATTGTAAAATAATATAATAATTGAATAATGTAATATTGTACATTATTTTCAGTTTAATTGGTTACAATTGGTTTTTAATAAGCCAGTAGCCACGTTTAATTATTAGGCATGGAAAATATAAAAATTAAAACAATAATTGTCTGCTGTGTGTTACATATTAATCCAGGATGTATATAGACAAGCTGTAATTTATAGAGAAATAGTTATGTGATATTATTATTAATATTGAATATTGATTGAATATTGAAGTGTAGCTGGTGTAGATATGTGGGTTAATGTAGTTTTAGAGTTTTCAGACTCATGTAACCAATTATTACTACACACACTCATATTGACTAATAAAATATCTAATTAATATATTAAATAATTTTTATGGCATTAAAGAAGTTCATTGGGACCTGCATATCTATATATAACGAGAATAAATGTGTAATAGTGTAATAGTGCTCTCCACCGCATGCCATTTATAGTTCTTCTTATTATTATTAATGTAATTCATATTATTTTTGTGTACGAATTAATATTAATATAATAAGCTAATTAATAATAATAATTATTGGTCCATTTATTTTATTATTATTATTCAAATTATTTACTGATAATTAGACAAAGTGGTTATTATTATTGTTATTAGTAGGGTTGTTGTTTGTTATGTAACTATCAGTAATAAGTAATAATAATAATAATTTTAATAATAATAATGATAATAATATTGTTTATTATCTCTGTTTATTGCTGCTATTAGTATGCAATTGATGTTAAATATAAATAATGATTAATAGGCAATTTAATATTGATAATTAGACAAAGTGATTAATTCTCGTTTTATTATTATTATTGCTTTTGTTGTCGTATAATTATTGTTATGTAATTATTAATAACAAATAATAATAAATTACATCATAGTCACTTAATTTGCTAGTAATTTCTGAGAAATAGGCAAATAAAAGTTCTGTCTAAATATTATTAGAATAGATGAATAAAATAAAAGCACAGAAAATCTGTGTTCTTATTTTAGAAACAATTTATGGTCCATTTTAATAATCTCTATATTCTACATTATATAATAATAACGTTTATAATGCATATTATGTGTATAATAATGTAATAACGTATTTGTAATCTGTATAGTTAATGTAATAATAATAATAATATAATAAAATGTTTAGGGACGGTATAATAATAATAATAATAATGATAATAATAATAATAATAATTACATGTTTATCATCTTTATAATAATGTAGTAATATATTTATAATGTATAATCTGTGCAATATAAAAATAAAATAATTGTAAATATGACATACACCGTTATTTTATTAAATCCCTAAAATACCCTTCCCTTCTCCTGTCTCCTATCTTATATACAATGAAATCTAAACGAATTTATTGAAAATAACATTTATCCATAAATAATTGTTATTAATTAATTATTATTATCTGTAAATCTGTTGTTTAAAGCATGTCCTGAACTGTGCTGTTTGTAAGTGTGAGCTGAGACTGAGCTCGGAGGAGGAGTGAGAGGAAACAGCAGGCCTGATACTCTTGTTACTCTGGAAGATCGAGCGAGTCTCACCTTCATCACAAAGTCATATGAGCTGCATTAAATACAGGACATTAGGAGATAGAGAGATCATCAGATGGGAATAAAGGCCAAACCCAACTGTTCCTTTACATTTATAAGTTTAATAATTTTATTAAGAGAAAACCTGGTCATGTTAAACATACTACTACCACAGAAAACCCAGAGTAACTCAAGAGTTCAGAAATCCATAATTTCAGTTTATAAAGGTTTTATTATAATTCTAATAAGTGATAGTAATAATAAAAGAACAATAAGAATAATACGTGTGAGCTGTAATAATCTTACATAATAATAATGCTGTAGTAATTGTATAAATTACATGGTTGTAATAGTGTTATTATAATAATCGTGTTGTAATAACATAGCAATAACAATGTTGTAATAATCGTGTATTGGGTGGAATTACTGAGATGATGCTCGTGTTAATGCTGGAGAACGTCCCTGTTCTTCCTCTCGCAGTGTCTTTATTATTAATGAGCACATTTCTTATTTTCTTATGTCCACAGATGTAAACACACGCACAATATATATATATATATATATATATATATATATATATATATATATATATACAGAATATAAAACGGAATAGCAGCTCTAAAGCTCTAAGAGAGAAAGAGTGGGAAAGAGAAAGAGGGAGAGAGAGATTTATTCCCGGTGTTCATGTGGAGCGCGGCCCGCCACGTCATGTGTTTGGACAGAAGGCATTCAGAGACTATTATTACTCTAAATACATCTATATAGACAAAGTCAGCAATTTACAGCACTGAGGTACACACACACTTTCTCTCTCTCTCTCTCTCTCTGTATATATATATATATATATATATATATATATATATATATATATATATATATATATATATATATATATATATATATAAGAGAAAGAGAGAGACTTTAGTGCTATAAATTATAAATTTGTCTATATGAAAGAATTTAGAATATATATTGTACGGTATTATATGAGTGTGTGTGTGTATGCAGGCATCACAGTAATATAAATCGAATGCATTATTAATTATGCATATTTACTTGCATATTATACACCATTATGTATATGTTATAAGCAGATTATTAATAGGTTCAAAGTTAGTTACAAATTTGATTTTCAGTACATTGGACTAATGATCTGCAGATTTTTTATATATATATTTCAGATTTTCAATAAAACAATTAGCAATAATTATTTCTTTATATATATATATATATATATATATATATATATATATATATATATATATATATATATATATATATATATATATATATATATAATATTTAATATGTGTTGGTTTTACAGTTAAAGTCAGTATTTCTCTGTACGTGGGTTTCACCTCTTCTTCCTTTATGGAGGTCCTGCAGCCCTTAAGGACCCTTATAGATCTTACACTGACAGTAAGTCTGGATCAGTCCCAGACTCGAGGTTCCTGAACCAGACTTATGAGCTGTAAAGAATATACCGGGACATACGGGACCAGTTCAGGGATGACAGTCTAGTGCGCGAGCTCGAACAGAATATCGAAAAGGACGTGACCAGAGCAGACTTCAGGCTGTTTTTTGTCCTGCAGCCTGCCGGCCGTCTATGTGTGTGTGTGTGTGTGTGTGTGTGCTCGCCCGTGATTTGCCCGGCTTAATGCCCTAAAGCTGCAGCTGCCCAGCCGGCCTGCTGGACCGCGAGGGGCAAAAACAGTCTGCCCTGCGCTCGCGCCGAGTATTAGAACGCTTGCTTAGCCTCCACACTGCGCGAGAGCGAGCAGCTGAATCCGAACTACCACACATATAGGGCGCGCGCATGTGTGTGTCTGTGTACGTGTGTGTATGTATATGTGTGTGTGTTTGCGCGTGTATGTGTGTGTGTTTGTGTCGGTGCGCGCGCGCGTGTGTACAATCTCGGATTAAGGCTGGCGGGACTGCAGCGCGAGCGCTTCGTCTGATAGCATAACTGCCACGGAGGAGGCGTTGAAGGAGGAAGAGGTGGAGGAGGAGGAACAGGGGGGAGCCGGAGGCCACGATTGAGGAGGACGGCGGAGAGAGAAGCAAAGGAGGAGAAGAGGGGATGAAAGGAGGAGAAAACTACACGAGCCCGTTTTAAAAGTTCTAGAGGGGGTGACAAAAAAAAACTCGCCGAAGAAGCGAGGAGAGGAGGCATAAGGAGGGAAAGGAGGGGAGTTCGGGGACCCTAAGTGAGGACATCCGTGAAGAGTGGAGAGAAGCGGGGGAAGAGGAGATAAAGAGAGGAGAGGGCGACACGAGCGAGATTTAAAAGTTAAAATTAAGGACTCACCGAAAAGACTAAAAAAAGCTTTCTAGACGCTTCGTTTCGTTGCCGGCGGAGCAGCAGGTTGAGAGACCTAAAGCGAGAGAGAGAGAGAGAGAGAGAGAGAGAGAAAACTCTGAAGCAGTCTAAACTCTCTCCGCGCCGCTCGCGGACTTGTTGAAGTTACTTTTTCCTTTTTTTCTCTTCCGGTATCACCGAAGAAACGGAGCTGTACTCGTTCACCCTCTCTCATTCTCTCTCTCTGTTTTTTTTTACTCGAAGCCTCTGAGGGGAGAGAGCATGGGTGTCTGAGGCTGCTGGCGAGTTTCCCCTGCACAACCATGGTACGTGCTGTGTGTGTGTGTGTGTGTAGTCTGACCTGAGAGTGTGTGTGTGTATAAGTGTGTATGTGTGTGTTTCAGTATACAGTGTAAAGAGGTGCGGGCGCGAGCTCATATAACCCGAATATAAAGACCGGGTTTGAAGGACAACGCACGTGTAGCGACAGATAGCATGTGCCCTAGCCTTATTATTATTATTATTATTATTATTATTATTATTATTATTATTATTATTATGATGTGCATATTAGCAAAATACCCTTCTTCCTCAATAAGACTAGAAATAACATTAAGAAAAAATAGTAATAATACTATATCGTTTTTATCTTACACACCTAAAGAATAATGTTCTTCAATAAAAAGCTAGAACCACGTACACGCAAAGAACCCTTCGCATGATTAAAGCGTCTCTTCGCTCTTCATTTGAATGGAGAATGTGTTGTATATGGTTTTATATAGAACCTTTTTAAAGACAGTCTTTGGTGGTTTTACGATTTATGAAGCTGGCTGATGTTTGTTCTTAATCTTATTCTGTTTCTGTGTGATCCTACAGACGAAAAACTAATTAATAATAATAAGTCATTATTTTTGCCTGAAATCGTTCATTATTATCATTTCATTATGTATGTATATATATATATATATATATATATATATATATATATATATATATATATATATATATATATATATATATATATATAGTATGTGGTGAAGATGTAGTGAAGTAGTCAAGAGACCTGCACCTATAGTAACTACTGTTAATAAGAAAGAAAAGTTATAGTTTTTGTCTGAAATTATTTCTAATATGACATTATATTATGGCAACACAATAATAATAATAAAATAGTAATGATAATAATAATAGTAATAATAATAATAATAATACAATTCTGAACATATGCATTCTTAATGTTTTATTATTGTTATTTATTTTTGTTGACATCATAATTAGGCTCTGGACCTCTTTTATCCAAGTTCCTGAAGCATCTTGATATCATTATATTGCCATACAGTGGGATTACTATCAGATTTCTTTGTGATTGTACAGCAGCTCAGGTTCATCATTGACAATAAACTACTGCTAAAATCCTCAAACAACATCTGACAATTACTAATAGGACAGAGTGCAGCAGATTAATTACAAATAGGCCCTTTATAGTTCATTAACCGGCTTTTATAGACCTCTTCACAGCAGCTATTAGATCGGCAGAGGGTCAACTAAGGATCTACCTCAGATTGACCCAGTCAGTACAGATAAGTGGATACTGCATAACCACACGTATCAAACCATAGCAAACCATAGCGACCGATGCATTTTGTAGATTGAAGCTGTTCAGCGAGAAGCTACAATGTGCCGTCTTCCTTCATTTCTCTTTACCCGTTATAAAAGAAATGAAAAGTAATGCAAGCCTGTTTTAGACTGATATGACTATAGATATGGCCAAAAAAAGTCTAGACACCTTCTTATTTAGTGTATCAGTAAGGAGTTTGACTCTTCTTTGCTGCTGTAACAGCCTTTGGGAAGTCTTTCCACTAGTTGTTAGCACATTGCTGTCAGTATTTGATTGCTTTTACTTGTAGTGAGTCCAGGTACTGATGTTGTATGATTAGTTCTGGGTCACACCAGCTCATCCCAAAGGTATTGGGAGCTCTCTCGTTCCAGAGAATGCAGTTCCACAGCTCCACAGCCCAATGCTGTGCCTTTTAGCAAGCACTTGGAAATGGAATACTCCTGTTTATGTAATATAACTTGCATCTAACCACTTCACAGAGGTTCTGGTAGTGATGAACTAGGCTTTGCTGATGATATTTTAATTGTGAGCCCGCCGATATCAAAATCATATGTATAACGCATGTGTTATTATATGTAATAACATGTTATTACTGTATTTTGGTTGAATTTTCACAAGGAATCAATGCCAGCCTGCTCAAACGATTTGCCCGCTACTAATAAGCGGAGCAATGTATCAGTGTTTTGTGGTATTTACTTGTCTTAATCTGTCTGGCACTTCCATTGAAGTGTTTTCATCTAGCTTTGACATTTAATTTCAATCAGTGTTCCCTTCCAAAGAACTCAGAGGACAGATTGACACGCCCTTTCAGGCAGGTTTTCAATCTGAACCCCAACTGGCCTTCAGGCGCGCATTTTTTCATCATGACAAATCTTTTTTTTATATGGCAAGAAACATCCCATTCGTATACGGCGCACACCTGGAAGAAGTGTCCTGAGGAAAATGCCATGAACACTCTTTGATATGAAGATGAAATGGGCTCAGCTGAATCTAATTAACATCCCGGTTTTGCATAAACCATAAAGTTCACAGCTTTGCTTGGAACGGGGCCCTCCTAAAGGATAAAAGGTCAGCAAATCTGATCTATAGCCCTAGACATACTATTCCACTGGCTTGGAAGAAAAACTGTAATTTGCTGCAGGGAGCTTGAAAAGCGGCTGGTGGAAAAAATCTAAGCCGTAGAAGTCTGTGTAGAAGATGGGTAAATTTAATGCTCAAGTTTATTTAGATTGCATTCATTTCCAGATTGTTTGAAGACCCTGATGTCATACGTTAACAGCCAATAATAATTTAAGCATCCCTTCAAATGTTTATTTGTTTTATTCTAAATGCATGAAATCAGCAAACGAACAGTCTCAGTGCTCCCTTTTGCTGCAAAGATGGAGTGATCATTGGACCAAATAACCAAAAATGTGTGATTGGGCTGCATGAGGCTTTAAATGTAGCATCAATTTTTCATATGATGAAGACCCCTGACCATCTTAGGTCAATCTTTAACATGAGCATTAACTAAATCTTTCTTATTTCTTTACTATGGAGGTAAACAACAACACAACCATGTTCCCTAAAATGCTAACAATGCAAATAACAAAGGGGAGTCATGAGAGGCCTGGTTAGCACTACTCAGATTTCATGCTAACTTGGTCCTCCTTTTATTTATTTATTTTTTTTAGTCATCATTAGTCCCATTAACGGTGGGCGAGCAAGGCATTCGCTTAAAGTCTGCTCGTGTTCTCAGACAAACAGATGACATGTGGCACGAACTCAGCTTGAATTTCTAGGACGTTCTGTGAGTAGCTGAACTGGTGGTTAATTCTCAAACTGCACTTGATGAGTTGACGGCTTGTCTTGATGCCAGGGTTGTTATGGTAACCGTGGTGTCCTGTGGTGATCGATGGGTAGCTGCATGAACATGTTTGTGGCTGTAATGTCTTCTGGCGTGAGGAAAACGTTGCCCGCTTCTACCATGCTAAATAACATGTCAGCACCATTAGCAGCACATCAGTACGTTTGCTGGGCATGTGTGGGGACATCTCCTGTACAGGTTGTAATGACAGTCAGCCACACGACTTGCTTTCTTATGGTGTGCATGAAGACAGATGCATGTCGTGCATAGACAAGCGCATGAAGAAACACAGGCAAACAGTCAGCTTTCATAATTAGTGGCAGATAATAATTAGTCTAGACCTCCGAAGAAGGCCTAAAGATTTCTGCAAAATGCACTAATATATATTAATTTTTTTTTTTTTTGTTAAAACTGAAATGCACCATCACTGATGTGTCAGCATGCTGCTGTGAATAACCATGTGAAGTATGAAATAATTATTTCTGGTGCTTTACCAGTGTAGATTGTTTATTTAAGGTGGAGAAGTTCTGCACTCTTTCATTTTCCTTATATAATACTGGGTGAGTCTGGAATTGGGCAGTAAGAATTATGGTGTCATGGCTATAAACTATAAACGATAGCATCAGGTTTCTTTCACTGCTGTGGTAAATGGAAAAAGCCCAAAAAAATCTATTGTTAATGCAGTGTAGTGCTCACCACTGCACTCTCCATTGAAACCAATGGAAGATCTGGTTTGCTGTAATCTGTCTACTGCGTATATGTGAACATAGCATCAGTCGTCTTTGCTACTTCTGCTGTCTTCTGAGATTTGCTATACTGGGTTGAGTGATGTAAACTCAACTGTTGCATCAGGTTAGTTCAAATTATTTACTTTGCTTCCCCCATGAGGAACGTTCAATGTACACATTTTTACAGCTCGAGTCGGACCTGGTAAAGTCGGACGAGTCGGACCATTGACTAAGTTAAAGAAATAGTAAGAGAAATATTAGCTGTTCGCATATTTGGCTTGAAAATCGGTCTCTAGCTCTTATGTATTGAAGGGATCAAATGCTTAGGTCTCTAATACAAAATCAATACTGTATTGATAAAGATATGACGATAATAGTAGACAATTCACTTTAATTCTTGGAAAACACATCCTTCACCAGGTTTTTCTCTTTGAATACTCTTTTAACATGCAATCAATTGTTAATTTTGTTTAGAAACAAATACTGGCTGCAGTCTTGAGATGACCAACACTTTTTCTTGTAGTATCTAGATTGATAGCCCACAGCACTGCTAGCTCCCCCATTGCTAAGGACTTCGGGAGCTAAACTGAAGGCCTAATGTGTTGGATAAGCCATCCACACAATTAAGAACTGACAGAGGAATTAACCAATCATGTTTTGATTGTCTAACAGATGGGACCAATTGGGTGAGAAAAAGACGTCACTGTAGGTCTTTGGAAGTACTGAATAAGTCACTGACTGTGCCTGTGAATACAAGCTGTAGTGTAACCAGGTTTCAGTCCGTTGTCACCATGACCTGTTTACTGGGTCACTGTAAAACTGCTACAATATATGCTAGCTTCAAATAAAACATACGGAATATCTTTTACAAGCTTTAAACGACTGCGTTTAATCTATAATGGCCTTTAAATATTCACGTGCACCCACATTAGCGCAAACATACGGGCATCATCACCGAGAGTTTTGGCATTACGGCCCAAACCGAAGGGCTATCTCTGACAGTAACAGCCACTGATTAGCACAGAGCTACGTGCTAAAGAGAACAGGCTCACGCACACAGTCGACTGACCCCGAGTGTTGCACAAACCGAGCGAAAATAAATGAACATTTCAAATTGAAATGTTGAGGTGCAAAGTGCATCGTGGCTTTTGGCACAGCCGCCACTTCTTTAGTGCCAGCGAGCTAATGTCAAAACCCCCACAATGCATTGCAATAATTAGCAGCCGCGCCACCATTCTAGCTCCCATGAACCATTAGGCCTCCAACTTTCTCTCTCTCTCTCTCTCTCTCTCTCTCTCGTGCTCTCTGTTGTTC
The DNA here is from genome assembly GCA_021613375.1 of Megaleporinus macrocephalus. NCBI lineage: Eukaryota > Metazoa > Chordata > Actinopteri > Characiformes > Anostomidae > Megaleporinus > Megaleporinus macrocephalus. The sequence goes on from CM038722.1 coordinate 29,600,420, forward strand.
CCTCTGAGACGTCGGTGTGAAAAATCACATTTTTCCAACACTTCTCCCTGAGGTGCTCCTGGCAGACACTCAGAGGAAGGTCGCTTCATCCTTTCATATAGCACTCGTTCTCGCGTTCTCTCTCCCTCTCTTTGATGTGGAAGCCATTGCTGGCGTGCAGCAGTGTCTGTACATTGCCAGCTAACAAATAAAAATGATGAAAGTAAACAATGGAGCTAATAGTAATGGCCGTGTCGTTTGGAAAGAGCGAGAGAAAAACAACAGTAAAGTAGCAGTACAGTAGTTGTACCGATTGTTTCAGGGCCAAATAGAGGGGCGGCGGTGGGGGGGGTTTGGAACAAGGAGAGGGGGATACGTGAGCAGGCCTGGTATTGAATGTATCTGTATGTGTGAAAGAGAGAGTAGTGTTATTAATTAAAGTGAGAGAGAAAGAAAGAGAGAGAGAGAGAACATTATCTCTTTGTTATTATTGTTGTTATTATTTTTATTATGGTTCTAAGCTGTTTAACTGCTCTTACCTCTACGAGCTATAAACAATTCAGGTTTACCACAACTTTGTACTCTGTATAGCGCCACCTCAGGACAGAGAGAGAGAGAGAGAGAGACAGTGGGGGCAACTCTTTGGGCAGATTTGGGCGGCCTTGCTCGCCGACGTCTTTTACAGCACTCTATGACATCTTTATAAACGGTTTTATCATCAGTTATAAACAGTTTATAACACTTATAAACTTTACTATTCTTTGGCAACTTGATAGCCATTCTATCTTAAACTAAATTGCATGGAAATTGAAAGAGAAACAGAGAGAGAGAGAAAGAGAGAGAGAGAGAGAGAGGGAGCAGGTTTCACAAATCTCACCTCTAAAGCATTCCACTAAAGACTCGCCCTCACCATATGCTCCACCACATATAGTCATCTCTCTCACACTCTTTACTTCTCGTTCTTTCTTTCTCTCCATGTAAGGATATGTCCCATAAGGGGCTATAGTCGAAACCCCTGCCATTTGATTCCTTTAGCGCCGGACCAATTAAACATTTTAAACAAAGGCCACCATTTACTGGCAGCAGAAAGGAAACCTGTCACAATTAGCACATTTACATACATCTCTATTGACTCCAATTAGGTCACGAGCTCCCATAACCCGCTTTGAATCGTTCTCTTTCTCTCTCTCCGAGGAGCCTCTAAAATGTTAATTAAGGCGGGGGAACTCCAGATTCTGGCTAAGGGCTGGCCATATGGGCCCTGCATATGCTCCATATATATAAACGCACCATATATAATTAATAGCATGGCTGAGGAGAGAGAGCTCGCGTCTGGCATTGAGATTTTTCTACTGAATGTTGGATTAGCTCTCATACAACTGAGCTGAATCTGCAGGACTGCCTCCGACTCCGCTGGAGTCCATTTAACAACGGGTTACGTTAGCGGGCATAGTGGTTTGTTTGGCAAAAACACTGGGGAACCGAATGAAGGTGTATTGGAGCTGACCTTTTGTTTGACCTTTTGTCAAGTTTGACAGCTGATTGAGCCGTATACTGTGCGGTGGACGCATTGTGGTCGTTGGCTCGCTAATTCGCTTCTATGTTTGGCCCCACTTGCACAATGGACTAGTGTTGTTACGCCGCATGCTGCACACAGGAGCAGTGAATATGTATAGTGTAAGCTGAAACTGAGCTGAATTCCTAATGAGCTGTTTCTTGCTGTAAAGCATCTCAAATCAAAGACTCAACGCGCTACTGCGAGGCCTCTGTCAATGCATGGGCAGTGCGATGATACTATTATCACGAAAATTTACAAGGCGGTATGCTTTTGTGAGTGTACCGTGGATATCGTTGTTAATTCTACAACACCACTTTATACTAAAACACAGATTTAGAGACAGTAGAAGAAAAGAGCCCGAAACACCAACAACCAGTGTATATTAACTGCATATACAACATAGTAAGAAGTAGCAGATTTGATGGCAGCACACTTGTTCACAAACTTCAGAGAAATTAAACATTCGGCACACTCCAAAAAATAGCAGGCTCAGAGGCCAATTTAGTACCGCGTCACCGTCTATGAAAAAAAACCTTCAGTGGTTCAACCCAAAAAAATAACCTAGTTTTATTTAAACTAAAATGTTTAAATGATTCTTTCAATCAAAGAAATGTGTTCACTACAACTAGGTTAATTACCTGTAACCACATCAGGCACTTTTTACAGTGCATACAAAAGAAGACAGCATGGATTACCTTGAGCCACCATTGCAGGGTTATAGGAGTAACCCAACATATGCAATAAGGGTTTCCAATAAATTAATAGAAAGGTTTTTTCAACGCAGTTTTAGAGCATTTTTATTGGTCTAATCATCATTCATTATCAATTTGACACAGTATAAAGGGTAACTGCAGAGTTCAAATTATGCAGAAAACCAAAAATACTACTTATAATACTTATGATACTAATAATACTTTGTTTTCATTTCAACAAATGACTTAATGTGGAAACAAACAATTTAACTTGTTGTACTCAACTCAAAAAATTACTGATTGATAGAATCATTTGTTTAAACTACTTTCTAGGCTGAATAATAGAATTTCGATTACTTGTTACCACAAGAAGTCACTTTTTAGGTTGTACCAATGAAGCATTTTTTTTTATAATTTTCTTTATTTAAGAAAATTAAGAAGATTCTTAAAAGGTTTGCAAACGTACAACATCAATTACAAGCGTAATTCAAATATAACACCCTATGTATCAATGAAACATGCTTCAAGAGAAGTACTGTGAAACCAAGTCTGGTCTTAAAAGTTGACATGTAGACAACTACAGTAAATTTAATACATGGCTCACATAATTCTCTTCTTAGATATGAAATATCTTGACAAATATAATGCAAACTACTAGTGATCCTCCAGTAAAACAATATGAACAAACATTAATTTGCTGTAACTATATACTTTGCATTATTTAGTTTGCTAAATATTTTATTTGTATACTTATTATTCTCACACCATAAAAAATACAGTGGCATTAAACACTTGTGTTTATTGTGTTTAACTACTTGTATTTAGTAAAATATCTACATGGTATAGAGGTTCCTTCTGTGGATGCTGGATGAGACGTTGTTTGCCTGTATCAAAGTCAAAGTCAAAGTGAACTTTATTGTCATTCAGACTTTACAACTGAGTGCATAGCTGAACGAGATTGCGTTTCTCCAAACTCCAATGTGCAGATATATAAAAACACAAGACATACAACTAACATGACAAATAAATAACAACATGACAGTGCAGTGGGAAATATAGAAAGAGTGTGTGTGATAAATAGTGAGATATACTCTAAATAAAAGAGTGTGTGTTATAAATAGTGAGATATACTCTAAATAAATATGTATACTTCAAAAGAAAAGGGTTTTTGCAGATGTATTTCACTTAAAAGGAATATATATATTGCACAGTTCTGACCAAGTATTGCACACTAACAAGGTAAATCATTTGAAATGAACTTGATCCTTTTAAAGATAAGTTCAACTCAGCATCTTAAAAATGTGCTGATGTAGAATCAGCCTCTATATGTTATGCTGTAGAGTGTATAAAGTTATAAATGTGGGTGGTGGTGTTTCAACTTAAATTGGAATTAAATTTCCAGGAATGGACCAATAGAAATTTTAGAGACACATGTTTTTTATTGGACAGTGACGATGCTGACTTCAATGAAAAAAATTGATGCAAAATTTAAAAAGTAAAAAAAAAATATTAATAATAATCTTTTAAAAAATTTGAAAAAAAAAAATTGACCTTTATTTTTCTAAGAGGTTTAGTTGACAACCTTGCTGGAAAGCAGAGGTTACAGCACTAGACGTGGGGTTCTAGTTTGATTGCGTGCTCATGTAGGATCAGTCTGAGTCAGTATGTAGAGCCATAATAATTATGCAAAAAAAAAAAAAAGACCAGAAATTAAAAAAAATCTCTCCTGAGAAAGTGTCAGGCGAAATGTCTGGCCTAAATTTTTGGGTAGTCTACTTTCTGGCAGAAATCTGAACCCTATTCTCTCAGTCTGATGCCAAAGCGTCCATAACCACCATTCTGTCTGTCAATGGGACCTGGCCACCAACAGCCTAGCCTGAAATGGCTGCCATTGTTATTCCTGTCTCTGTTCTAGATGGCATATTGAACTGAAGACAATGAGAAAGTTTTTTTTTGTTGGTGTTGTTGCTGCTTCTCTTAGGCTCTCACGACTATGACGTATTAATAAAAGTCATTAGAAGATGCACGTCTGCAGAATGAGACGTTAGCATGGCGCGGCTAAGCCTCTATAAAAATGCATGGGAGAGAAACCGACAGAGCTAACCTCTCATTGGGAAGGATATGAATAGCCTTTGTTTTTCACCACTCCCCTGCACTACTGCAAGTGCCAATGGCTGGAACTTATTATGAGGTTCTATGTGTGTGTGTGTGTGTGTGTACACGCGTGGTTATGTGTTAATATGTGGCCCCTATTTATGCGTAAAGATGTATATTTGGAGTTTTATGTGCATTTTTGCTCGTGTGCACAAGCGAACGTGTGCATCTGCGCCTATGCGTGAGTAAACGAATTACTCCGTTCATTTGAATGTGTGCATCTGTATGCATGAACGTGTGTGACTGTGTGTTTCAGCCTGTGCCAGGTAGATGGTGGATAACTAGTGGACGGTTTTGGCTTGGCTGGCCTGGTACCAGGTGTGGTTTGTGTGTGTGTGCGTGCGTGAAAGCTGTGAAGTGGAATAGGATTTCGCAGGATTCTCTGGCTACACAATTTGTTTTTTTTTCTCTCCCAAAGACAAAGATTTGGCCTTATCCAGACCAACCTCTCTCGCTTGTGCTCTCTTATTCTATCTCTCTCGCCTTGCTAATGCATCTCACAGCATACAAATGAACCTGAATGAATAGCAAAGCCAAAAAAAAACACCCCCCCCAGAATTACACTATACTCTACAACCTGAGTGATCTGACAGAAGTAGAGAATTATTTCAGCACACTGTAAAATGTAAAATAGTCATGTTTAGCTATTGTGACATCATATAAATTCAGTTATATATATATATATATATATATATATATATATATATATATATATATATATATATATATATTATGACATCACAAATTGCTTTTTTTTAATCTATTATGACATCAAAATGGCTCAGTTAATTGCAAAAATCGTACTTGTCCAATATGACATCACAGCGTCTCAGTAAATTGGCCAGAGCTATTTTTCACCCATTATGACATCCCAATTGCTCAGTTAATTGTCCAGAACTTTTTATGCATTATGACATCACAATGGCTCAGTTAATTGCCAAAACCTATTTTACACACTATATCACAATGTGCCAGTTAATTGCCCAAAACTTTTTTTCATCCATTATGACATCACAATGGCTCAGTTAATTGCCCAAAGTTTTTTTTACCCATTATGACATCACAATGGCTCAGTTGATTGCCAAAACCTTCTTTACACACTATATCACCAAGTGTTAGTTAATTGCCCAAAGCTTTTTTTCACCCATTATGACATCACAATGGCTCAGTTAATTGCCGAGAGCTTTTTGCCTCCTATTATGACATCACAGTGGCTCAGTTCATTGTTGCTGCGTTACTGTTGTGTGGACTGCAGATGGGGAGCAGATGATTTACTCTATAAGGAGCACCATCAGCTCTCAAAATGCCTATGTTCTGTATCATTTATGGTGGCTGGGAATCGATGTAACCAGGAAAGCACCAGGAGCTTTCATCGAGTGCCAAAAGTTGTTATTCATAAGTGGGAGAATGCAAGGAATTGACTTAAAAACACCAGCAAATATGACTTGCGAACCTTTGTGGTCCGGACGAGGCGGGAGTCAGTTCCCTATTCTTGTTCGAATTGAAATGTCAGTGCTGTTGCTTGCAGCTGTTGTTTTAAATCTATCACCAATGCACACCCACAGATGAGCTGTGCAAGATACAATACTCTGCTCTTCCTGACCACACTAAGCAGTTTCTTATTCAACACTTTTCCAGTTCCACCTTAAATGTTGCAGCAGGTGCCAGAATGTAACTACTGCACCATTTAAGGTGGAAAGAAAGAATCCAAACAAGGCGCTGGTGAATAGACAGCTGACCGTAGCTCTGTGTGGCAGAGAGGATCGGCGTCTTGTATTCTGAACTATTGATCTATGAGTGAACACTGGTAATAGATTTAAAACAGCTGGGTTGTTTATGTTGAGAGGCGTTGTGATGCTAAATGTTTGTTCCTGTTTAATCCACAGGACTGTAAAAGAAAACTAAATGACAGACTTTGTGGGGCACCTTGTATTTTTGTATGCTTCTTCAGAAGGGCTTCTGGAGGAGCCTCGAAAGCAGTTGAAAGATTCAGTTAAAATCTCACTTCATGGCATTAGGATCATGCCCAACACATGTTTGTATCTTCCTCTCTGAATGTTGTCTAAACTACTACAGACTGGCTTCTATCTTTTCTATTCAAAATACCATTTTTTGGGCTCTGTAAGTTCAGCAGTAAAGTAGTAAACCAAAAATAATATTTCAAAGCCTCACTCAGTGGTGTTCAGGGGAGTTCTGAAAAGCTTTGTCTCTGTTTTGTTGTATAGTGGATTGTTTCTCTCTTGCAGCCTCTGTCCTGCCCCAACTTTCCACACAAATCACAGCAGCACTCACAGTTTCACTCTGCCTGACAGGGTCGCTAGCTGCTCTTACTGGCAAGCTGCGGAATAATGGTGCAGTGGGCTTATCAGCGAACGGATATCTAAATAGTCAAATAGTTGTGTCCAGCTGTACTATATACCATGCAAAACAAGGTTCTCTCAGGCATCTCTCACTTTCCACACCAATAGATACTGTGTGATAATGTATTGCTGCATCTATTAAGATTCTAAAGCCATAAACGCCAATGAAAAACATGTCTGTGTTGGACAATTCATAGCACATCATCTACATAAAACATATTTATGGCATTTTTCTGCAAATAGACAATGTTAAAAAATTATGTACTGCTCTCTGTAGAAGATGGGTTAACTTAGTCTTAGTTATAAAACCAACAACACATCTGACTGGGCTCACTTAATCATTTACATACAACTATACTAATGGGCTAAAAACAGTAGAAGCAGTCAACCTGAAGGCTGAATCTTGGGGTGTGTTTGTCCATTCTGGTAGACAGTTGGTATTTATAATATACTAATTGGCAGTCATACATTTTCATGAGTTGTTAGCTCTTTTAGCCACATAGCTCTTGTACAGAAACCAAGCCAATCACCTTCATTTCAGGTAAGGGGGTAATGCGAGTTTGATGTAAGGGGTTAAGTGCACGCATGGTGCAGGATGGGTGTTAAACGTTAAAGAAAAGGATTTATGTTTCCTCATGCTGTGTCTAAGCTGTGTGTGGTCATTTGTGAGCGTCTGAGGGTGTCAGATAAGAGTGCTGCTGAATCGTGAAATGAAGTGTCTCTCGTGTTTGACTTGCAGGCCACAGAATCGTATCTGGTGCATGAAGAGGCGAGCAGAGGAGCCGGACTAGCGGAGTGTTTCCTCGTCCCCGACACTTACAGGGTACTTGTCCTTTCTTTTATTGTTTCTCTCTGTCTTGCTGGCCTAGTCTGTTCTCTCTCTCTAGCACATACACTAAGGTTTGGGGACATGTAGCTGTTCAGAGTGCTTTTGATTCAAATTGAAACTGATTTCTTTATGAATGTGCAATAACTCAGCATATTACAGTTTAAAGAGTTACTTTTTTTTATAAACAATCATAAACAATCAAAGTGTAAATTTCATGATGAACGAACCAAAAGGAATGGCCTACAATTACTTAGGAGAGCGTCTAGTTACATTGATTTACATTTAACATTTAAAGTATGTTTTTTCCTTTAAAAGTCTTATTTCGAGGATTTGAGGTTTTGTTGTTTCCACAGCAGCGATTTTTTGACAATATTAGAGACAGTGCTACCTTGGGAGTAACACCAAAGGCCAAACGTTTTGCCTTCTATCAGCACTCATCGCTCACATCTTTCAGGAGTTGAACCCACGCCTCAGAATGAGTTTCAATATAAGCTTTAAACAGCAGTTTGGAAAAGAAAACTGTTTTAGACTGAATCTGTTCTGCATGTCAAGGGAAACGCTGTGCTTTCTTATGTTTTATTAAAGCATAATATACATCCTATGAAAAAATCACATATGATAGCTTTGCTTATGTTAACAAACCATATGCAGATATTTATTTCTTGCTTAACTGAAAGTAACTACCATTTGAATGTGCACTTGTATACGAAAAGAAATGCTGAATTTACTTGCACACTGCTGTTGGAATAAAACCTGTACCGGCATTATTGTTGTTTTACAGTTTTTCACATAGTTCTTTACCTTTTGTGTACAATTCATGATGAATGGACTAAAAGAAATAACCCAAACTGACTTGGGAAAAAGACGGGTTCTGTTGTTTTACTTTAAATTTAAAGTAGGTTTTTTCCTTCTCCTGCAAAATAATCATTTTGGACATACAAAATTTGTTATGCCATCAGCGTTATAAGGAAAGCAGACAAAGTGCTAAAAGTTTTCTAACCTTTTATAAACATGGCAGCTGCAGGAAAACTTATTTAATTAAATTTGATAAACATGCTGAGGTTCCAAAAGGTGCCATAAACTCATCAGTCCGTACAGTTTAACCTGTATATGTGGAAAGTAATTTGCAATAACATATTACTGCCAAGTCATCCTGCAGTAGTTGAGTGCTATTGATTTTATTCAAGTGAAAATGAACAAAGAACTGTTTTGGTACAAACATAAAACCATACGTATATATATCTTAGAAGTGGACATCTAATGTAAAATAAATAAAAAAATAAAAGAAACAAACAAAAAAAATTGGAATACAGGCCGTTTTGAATTTCCCTATTTTCCGTAATGCCAAAGCCTCTGGGGAACGACGTATTGTTCTGTGTTTATTCCAACGGCGGGCACATAATAATGGCACTTGAGGAATTAGCAGGTATTGGACTTTGATTTGAATGGCGTGAATGGTGAATGGGGCATTTGGTTAATTCGCCGTCTCGCCAATGGAGCTGGACTTTGAGTTAGATAAACAAATGAGCAATTCATTCACAGGTGGCTAGATTTAAAGCTTCATTCAGATTAATGAATGGGATTTCTGATTCAGCCCATAACCTGAATTTGAACTTGGCTAATGAGATATGATATCATATCGTGCGCCGTGTGGTCGGTAGTTAAACTCGAGGGTTTGGAAATGGGAGTAAATGTTGTGGCATGTTACCATGTCATACTTACAGCTGTGCCGCTGTTTAGAGCCACCTTATCTGCATAAAACATCATTACCGTCATTTAGGTGCCAGCCATATGGGAGGGATTAATCGTAAACTTGTGTGTGTGTGTGTATGTGTGTGTGTGTTTGAAGGAAAAACCACATGCTCTAACTATATACGCTGTTCTTGTGTGCTTAAATGGCAGCATTACCCACTAAAACCACTAACCCCTAGTTCTTGTTTCTGGACCCCTACTTAGCTGGAGGCTGTGTGCATATGTGTGTGTGTGTGTGTTTGTGAGAGAGAGAAAAAGGGTTGCGTGTGGAGAAATAAAAGGCTTTCTTTTGCTCGTAAAAAATGAAATGATTTTTTTATTTCACCTCATACTGTTATTGTGTTTAATGACTTAAGCCTTATGTGTGCGCATGTGTGCGCAGCGTTTGCTAGTCGGCGCAGCACAAAGAACTTGAGTTTTTGGGTTGGTGCCCTTGGGTGTGGTGAGGAAAGTGGGGTCCAAACACTCTCACCCCTTTTTACCCTCTTTCTCCCTCTCTCTCTCTAGCTCGCTCTCAACCCTCTTCATTTTCTCTCTCCCAGCACTGGCCATGTTGGGCCCGAGCCTAGAACTGTGCACTACCTAAAACCCCAGCATGCTCGCTCTGGCTCTCCCGCCTGCCACGCTGACCTCATCCCAACCTTGCGCTCGAGTTTTCCTCAGGAAACATGTCTGTGCTGCAGTTAACCCCTTAAAGTAAACGCTTTAGCCAAGGAAATCCGCAGGAACCGTTTTCCACGCCTGCAAAGTTCAGTCTTGGAAGCTGGTTTATCATTATCTGCTTCCCACCATCCAAACAACCACACACACATTCAGTGATGTTGAGATCTGGACTCCGGGGTGGTCAGTCCATTGTTCTGAGGACACCAGCAGCTTCTTTATTTGAAGTAGAGTAACTCCGTTTTAACTGGAAATGGAACAAATGAAAGGTGGTCTCGGTACTTTGCACCGCACCATATTTCAGACCCGAGTACGAAAGCAATGCGGACATGCCATCATTAATCAGAATCAGGTGCACGCTGTCCTCCATATACAGCAGAGAGGATCAACCCGTTACCCGTCTCTCCCGTTACCCCCCGTGGAGCAATACTGAGACCACAATGGCACACGCTGCTTATGCCTGTAACTCTATATGACTGTAAACTATAGCGGCGATTAAACTGACACTTAGAGCTCGTCGGACGTTGAAGTTTAGAATTTCACGACGGGAGAAAAAGGTGTGCAAGATAAGTCCAGCTGTGCATGCGTAACGGGGGCTCTGCGGTTACCACCAAGAAACAGATGTGGGTTTAGTGCAGACCACCCCGAGGTACGACGACGCAGGCTTATATGAGTCAGACAGAAAGAGGTCGAGAGAGAGTGAAAGCGAGTTGACTCACCCTTTATAGCCTATGATCATGATGAACAATGCAACCATAAAAAGGTGTTGAAGGGTCTTGAGGGTTTTCCTTACAGCACAACACACGACTGTTGTGGGGAGAAAGCTCTGAAAACACTATCACTGTTTTTTTCTATTAGAACAGTTCTATATAATTTGGTTATTAACACGACACCTCGTTTGCAAGCACGCAAAACCCATGAGCTTTACGTCTCTTCGGTGGTTTGTTTAGGCTGGTTTAATTGTAATCAAATTCTCTGGTGTTAAATTAACACCAGGACGGTGAAACTACACTGATAATTTAACACTGGCGTGTTTGCGTTGTCTTAATGTAATTTCCGAAATGAGCCAAACTAAACAAACCGATGAGACACTGATGAGACTTCTCGTGGGTCCTTTCCTAGGAACTCAATTAAAAAGAGAGAGGAAAAGAGAATGTGGCTGTTTTTAGAGACCGTAAAAGACGACCATGCTCTGAAATTAAAAAAGCCATCGTCCTAGTAAGACTATATTAAAAGCTTCAGCTTTTCATTTATACAGGTTTGCAGTACATGCATGCTTAATAAAGGCTAACTAGCCTAAATCTCAGCCAAAGCCTTCCTTTCTTCATCTCATACGTCAGAAAAAAACATATTTCCTTAAAGTACCTAACTGTAAATATACACTAAGTACTGTACAGTAAATATTCACAAAGTACTTTACAGTAAATATACAAAGTTCTTTACAGTGAAGATCCACAAAGAACTGTACAGTAAAGATACACAAAGTACTGTACAGTAAAGATACACAAATTACTTTACAGTTAATATACAAAAAGTACTTTACAGTAAATATCCACAAAGTATTTTACAAAGATGATCCACGAAGTATTTTTAAATAAAGATCCACAAAGTACTTTACAGGAAAGATACACAAAGAACTGTACAGTAAAGATCCACAAATTACTTTACAGTAACGATCCACAAAGTACTTTACAGGAAAGATACACAAAGAACTGTACAGTAAAGATCCACAAATTACTTTACAGTAACGATCCACAAAGTACTTTATAGTAAATATCCACAAAGTACTTTACAGTAAAGATACACAAAGTACTTTACAGTTAATATACACAAGGTACTGTACAGTAAAGATTCACAAAGTACTTTACAGTTAATATACACAAAGAACTTTACAGTGAAGATCCACAAAGTACTGTATAGTAAAGATCCACAAAGTACTTTACAGTTAATATACACAAAGTGCTTTACAGTGAAGATCCACAAAGTACTGTAAAGTAAAGATACACAAAGTACTTTACAGTAAAGATACACAAAGTACTGTATAGTAAAGATACAAAAAGTACTGTATGGTAAAGATACAGTAAATGGCTACATTTTGAATGTTCTGAATTATATGGCTTTGATAAAGAGTAACAACACCTTATAAATACTGTCTTACATACTAAAAATCATGGTTAGTAAAGAATCTCAGGTGAAGGCTTCTTCTCTGAGCCTGTTAGCTCCTCTCGTTCTGTAACATGTAAAGGCTCAGTACTTTGAAAAGAGTACTTTACAGCAAAGATACAATAGAATGCTATGGAAAGCTATAGAAAATTTGCTTCTGTACTAAAAAAAATTAAAGGATGTTGCAGTTAATCATGGCTAACTGGTGGGAGCACTACCTGAAACATTTGCCTAATGCAAAAATATAACATCACAATACTTCCAGATGTTCTTTAGCTTTAATTTAATATACAACATTTAATTTAACTTACAACACAGAACCTGTAGCGCCACATATAAATGCTACAATAATAATGACAATAATAATAATAAATATGCAGTTGATTTTTAATCAGTGTTTTACTAACTGCACTAATTCCAGTAAAACAGCTCTAATTATGATCACTAATGAAACAGTGTTTTTTAAGTATTTTCAACGTGAAGATTAAACATTAGCTCGTCCCCTTTAGGAGGAAATATTCTTGTACAGTATGTACAGCAGAGATACAGACAGCTTGTCTTTATGTAGACCACAGGCCGTGTCTTGTATCTTTAGGTAAAAAAAGAAATCTTTTACTTTAAAAACCATGCACTGCAGAAAAGCTGTGCAGTGAAAAGATGTGTAGTGAAATGGTGCGCAGTGAAAGTTGTACAGTGAAATGGTGCGCAGTGAAAGTTGTACAGTGAAATGGTGTGCAATGAAACGTTGTGTAGTGAAATGCTGTGTAGTAAAAGGTTATGTAGTGAAATACTATGTAGTAAAAGGTTATGTAGTGAAAAACTATGTAGTAAAAGGTTATGTAGTGAAAAACTATGTAGTAAAAGGTTATGTAGTGAAATACTGTGTAGTAAAAGGTTATGTAGTGAAATACTGTGTAGTAAAAGGTTATGTAGTGAAAAACTATGTAGTAAAAGGTTGTGTAGTGAAATACTGTGTAGTAAAAGGTTATGTAGTGAAAAACTATGTAGTAAAAGGTTGTGTAGTGAAAAGATGTGCAGTGAAAAGTTGTGTAGTGAAATACTATGTAGTAAAAGGTTATGTAGTGAAATACTGTGTAGTAAAAGGTTATGTAGTGAAAAACTATGTAGTAAAAGGTTGTGTAGTGAAATACTGTGTAGTAAAAGGTTATGTAGTGAAATACTGTGTAGTAAAAGGTTATGTAGTGAAAAACTATGTAGTAAAAGGTTGTGTAGTGAAATACTGTGTAGTAAAAGGTTATGTAGTGAAAAACTATGTAGTAAAAGGTTGTGTAGTGAAATACTGTGTAGTAAAAGGTTATGTAGTGAAATACTGTGTGGTAAAAGGTTATGTAGTGAAATACTATGTAGTAAAAGGTTATGTAGTGAAAAACTATGTAGTAAAAGGTTGTGTAGTGAAAAGCTGTGCAGTGAAAAGTTGTGTAGTGAAATACTGTGTAGTAAAAGGTTATGTAGTGAAATACTGTGCAGTGAAAAGTTGTACAGTGAAATGGTGTGCAGTGAAAAGTTGTACAGTGAAATGGTGTGCAGTGAAAAGTTGTGTAGTGAAATGCTGTGTAGTAAAAGGTTATGTAGTGTAATACTGTGTAGTAAAAGGTTATGTAGTGAAAAACTATGTAGTAAAAGGTTGTGTAGTGAAAAGATGTGCAGTGAAAAGTTGTGTAGTGAAATACTATGTAGTAAAAGGTTATGTAGTGAAATACTATGTAGTAAAAGGTTATGTAGTGAAAAACTATGTAGTAAAAGGTTGTGTAGTGAAAAGCTGTGCAGTGAAAAGTTGTGTAGTGAAATACTATGTAGTAAAAGGTTATGTAGTGAAATACTGTGCAGTGAAAAGTTGTACAGTGAAATGGTGTGCAGTGAAAAGTTGTACAGTGAAAAGTTGTGTAGTGAAATGCTGTGTAGTAAAAGGTTATGTAGTGTAATACTGTGCAGTGAAAAGTTGTACAGTGTAATACTGTGCAGTGAAAAGTTGTACAGTGTAATACTGTGCAGTGAAAAGTTGTGTAGTGTAATACTGTGTAGTAAAAGGTTATGTAGTGAAATACTATGTAGTAAAAGGTTATGTAGTGAAAAACTATGTAGTAAAAGGTTGTGTAGTGAAAAGCTGTGCAGTGAAAAGTTGTGTAGTGAAATACTATGTAGTAAAAGGTTATGTAGTGAAATACTGTGCAGTGAAAAGTTGTACAGTGAAATGGTGTGCAGTGAAAAGTTGTACAGTGAAAAGTTGTGTAGTGAAATGCTGTGTAGTAAAAGGTTATGTAGTGTAATACTGTGCAGTGAAAAGTTGTACAGTGTAATACTGTGCAGTGAAAAGTTGTGTAGTGTAATACTGTGTAGTAAAAGGTTATGTAGTGTAATACTGTGTAGTAAAAGGTTATGTAGTGTAATACTGTGTAGTAAAAGGTTATGTAGTGAAAAACTATGTAGTAAAAGGTTGTGTAGTGAAAAGCTGTGCAGTGAAAGGTTGTGTAGTGAAAAGCTGTGCAGTGAAAGATTGTGTAGTGAAAGGTTGTGTATTGAAAGGTTGTGTAGTGAAAAGCTGTGCAGTGAAATGTTATCTAGTGAAAGGTTGTGTAGTGAAATGTGTAGTGAAAGGCTGTGTAGTCATATGTGTAGTGAAAGGTTGTGTAGTGTAAGGTTGTGTAGTCATATGTGTAGTGAAAGGTTGTGTAGTGAAAGGTTGTGTAGTGAAAAGCTGTGCCGTGAAATGTTATTTAGTGAAATGTTATCTAGTGAAATGTTATTTAGTGAAATGTTATCTAGTGAAAGGTTGTGTAGTGATATGTGTAGTGAAAGGTTATGTAGTGAAAGGTTGTGTAGTGAAAAGCTGTGCAGTGAAATGTTTTCTAGTGAAAGGTTGTATAGTGAAAGGTTGTGTAGTGAAAAGCTGTGCAGTGAAATGTTATCTAGTGAAAGGTTGTATAGTGAAAGGTTGTGTAGTGAAAAGCTGTACAGTGAAATGTTATCTAGTGTAAGGTTGTGCAGTGAAAACCTGTGTAGTGAAATGTTATCTAGTGTAAGGTTGTGTAGTGATATGTGTAGTGAAAGGTTGTGTAGTGAAAGGTTGTATAGTGAAAGGTTGTGTAGTGAAAAGCTGTGCAGTGAAATGTTATCTAGTGTAAGGTTGTGTAGTGAAAGGTTGTGTAGTGAAAGGTTGTGTAGTGAAAGGTTGTGTAGTGAAAAGCTGTGCAGTGAAATGTTATCTAGTTAAAGGTTGTGTAGTGAAAGGTTGTGTAGTGAAAGGTTGTGTAGTGAAAAGCTGTGCAGTGAAATGTTATCTAGTTAAAGGTTGTGTAGTGAAAGGTTGTGTAGTGAAAAGCTGTGCAGTAAAATGTTATCTTGTGTAAGGTTGTGTAGTGAAAAGCTGTGCAGTGAAATGTTATCTAGTGTAAGGTTGTGTAGTGAAAAGCTGTGCAGTGAAATGTTATCTAGTGTAAGGTTGTGTTGTGAAAGGTTGTGTAGTGAAAAGCTGTGCAGTGAAATGTTATCTAGTGAAAGGTTGAGTAGTGAAAGGTTGTGTAGTGAAAAGCTATGCAGTGAAATGTTATCTAGTGTAAGGTTGTGTTGTGAAAGGTTGTGTAGTGAAAAGCTGTGCAGTGAAATGTTATCTAGTGTAAGGTTGTGTTGTGAAAGGTTGTGTAGTGAAAAGCTGTGCAGTGAAATGTTATCTAGTGAAAGGTTGTGTAGTGAAAAGCTGTGCAGTGAAATGTTATCTAGTGTAAGGTTGTGTTGTGAAAGGTTGTGTAGTGAAAAGCCATGCAGTGAAATGTTATCTAGTGTAAGGTTGTGTTGTGAAAGGTTGTGTAGTGAAAAGCTGTGCAGTGAAATGTTTTCTAGTGTAAGGTTGTGTTGTGAAAGGTTGTGTAGTGAAAAGCTGTGCAGTGAAATGTTATCTAGTGAAAGGTTGTGTAGTGAAAGGTTGTGTAGTGAAATGTTATCTAGTGTAAGGTTGTGTAGTGAAAAGCTATGCAGTGAAATGTTATCTAGTGTAAGGTTGTGTAGTGAAAGGTTGTGTAGTGAAATGTTATCTAGTGAAAGGTTGTGTAGTGAAAAGCTGTGCAGTGAAATGTTATCTAGTGAAAAGCTGTGCAGTGAAATGTTATCTAGTGTAAGGTTGTGTTGTGAAAGGTTGTGTAGTGAAAAGCTGTGCAGTGAAATGTTATCTAGTGAAAGGTTGTGTAGTGAAAGGTTGTGTAGTGAAATGTTATCTAGTGTAAGGTTGTGTAGTGAAAAGCTATGCAGTGAAATGTTATCTAGTTAAAGGTTGTGTAGTGAAAGGTTGTGTAGTGAAATGTTATCTAGTGTAAGGTTGTGTAGTGAAAAGCTGTGCAGTGAAATGTTATCTAGTGTAAGGTTGTGTAGTGAAAAGCTGTGCAGTGAAATGTTATCTAGTGTAAGGTTGTGTAGTGAAAGGTTGTGTAGTGAAAAGCTGTGCAGTGAAATGTTATCTAGTGTAAGGTTGTGTAGTGAAAGGTTGTGTAGTGAAAAGCTGTGCAGTGAAATGTTATCTAGTGTAAGGTTGTGTTGTGAAAGGTTGTGTAGTGAAAAGCTGTGCAGTGAAATGTTATCTAGTGAAAGGTTGTGTAGTGAAAGGTTGTGTAGTGAAAAGCTGTGCAGTGAAATGTTATCTAGTGTAAGGTTGTGTAGTGAAAAGCTGTGCAGTGAAATGTTATCTAGTGTAAGGTTGTGTAGTGAAAAGCTGTGCAGTGAAATGTTATCTCGTGTAAGGTTGTGTAGTGAAAGGTTGTGTAGTGAAAAGCTGTGCAGTGAAATGTTATCTAGTGTAAGGTTGTGTAGTGAAAAGCTATGCAGTGAAATGTTATCTAGTGTAAGGTTGTGTAGTGAAAAGCTGTGCAGTGAAATGTTATCTAGTGTAAGGTTGTGTTGTGAAAAGCTGTGCAGTGAAATGTTATCTAGTTAAAGGTTGTGTAGTGAAAGGTTGTGTAGTGAAAAGCTGTGCAGTGAAATGTTATCTAGTGTAAGGTTGTGTAGTGAAAAGCTGTGCAGTGAAATGTTATCTAGTGTAAGGTTGTGTAGTGAAAAGCTGTGCAGTGAAATGTTATCTAGTGTAAGGTTGTGTAGTGAAAAGCTGTGCAGTGAAATGTTATCTCGTGTAAGGTTGTGTAGTGAAAGGTTGTGTAGTGAAAAGCTGTGCAGTGAAATGTTATCTAGTGTAAGGTTGTGTAGTGAAAAGCTATGCAGTGAAATGTTATCTAGTGTAAGGTTGTGTAGTGAAAAGCTGTGCAGTGAAATGTTATCTAGTGTAAGGTTGTGTTGTGAAATGTTGTGTAGTGAAAAGCTGTGCAGTGAAATGTTATCTAGTGTAAGGTTGTGTAGTGAAAGGTCACCACCTTCTGATAAACGAGCTGTTGTACTGAATGAAAAGATGAATTGCTGTAACCCACATTAGCCTCATGTCCTCTGGCAGAAGAGGAGAGAACGAGTGAGAGGGACAGAAAGAAAGAGAGAAAGACAGAAAGAAAGAGAGCGAGCTGAGCCTTTTTTCCTTCTTTCTTTCCTCGCAAAGTTTTCGAGCTTTCACTTTCTGCCTCCGAGGCGGGGTTTTCAGGCTCAGAGCGTGGAGTAAAAAGAGCAGGAGGAGGAGGAGGAGGAGGAGGAGGAGGAGTGTTTCTCCCTGGTCTAAGCTCTAGCAATGCAACAGCACGGCTTACTTACACTCCTCCGCTCGGCGCTCCTCAATGTTTCACTCTGAACTCGCCATGTACTCTCCCTACTGCCTCACACAGGTAAACACAGCGCTCCGCTGCTTCACCGCTTACCGTGTCTGTTCGCTCGTGTGTCTGCCTGTGCGCGAGAATGCGCGAGGGGGAAAATGCGCGCGGCTGTGTGTGTGTGTATGTATGTGTGTATATGTGTGTGTGTTTCCGGACGTTCCGAGTTTCGTCCTCGTCCTCGCGGTCGCTCTGCTGTCTTGTCTCCTCTTCTTCTACCACTTCTGGGGGGGCACTTGTGCATTTCTGCCCTCTTACCTCCTCCCGCCCTCCCTCCTTCATTCCTTTCCTGCCCCGCGGTGGCATCTTTCCAGCTTTGCGCCGCTTCGTTTCGGCGCACATGGGGCAAAATGGCGCTTCTTCCAAATCCATTTTTTTAAAATGTATAATTTATGCACGTGTGTCTGAAAAGAGGGGAGCGCGGAGATCAGGCTGGGTGACCGTGGCGGTCAGCGTGGAGTAGCCGGGGCTGTGCGGGAGCAGCGCGATCCGGGTCATTTCTCTCATTCTCTCAGTCAGAGTGCGGGGTTGAAAGTTTGAGACAGAGGATGGGGAGACGCAGCAGGGCATTACAGATAAGAGATTACGGCCGCAACTTGTATGGTTACCTTACGTGCTCCCGGGGGCGCGTGCAACGGAGTGAACATGACTACTTCACAGAGGGGGGGAGACAGAAAGATCTGCTCATGGGCTTTTCTCGAGTTATGTCTCTGTATGATGCCTGTGCTGTGCATTATATGTCAATGTGCAGCGTTTTATATATATATATATATATATATATATATATATATATATATATATATATATATATATATATATATATATATATATATGCAAGATCTTTGTAGTGAACGTGGCGTGTACATGCTGATGGTATACGGGCAAGTAAGCCTGATCCTGATTATTGGGAGAGGCGTGCAGCTCACTTTTGCGCTCGAGCCTGAGGACCTATCAGATACGTTCGCGGGTAAAAACGTTGCTTAACCAAATGCTCGCTTTTCTATCTTCAAATGGCTGCATGCATAGACATCTGAGCATTGTGGTTAGTAAAGTAAAGGCTCAGGTTAGTTATATATATATATATATATATATATATATATATATATATATATATATATATATATATATATATATATATATATATATATATAAACGCTGCACATTGATATATAATGCACTTACATAGCTTGTCTATATATAACGAAAGGGGCAGTGCATATGCATTAGAAGACTTCTCTTTCTGGAGTATGTGTTGTTCTGATAGCCACACTGAAGCGCTTACGCGGTCTGCAGGAAAGCTGGTGGTTAATCAAGGCTAACTTTTAAGAGGACTCCCAGCTCAGGGCTGAGTTTGCTCTACTGTAGATAGATAGCTGCATGTATAAACGTGGGGCTGAAGGTGTGTGCTGTTCTTTCTTGCTGTCTTTGTTTCTTTTCGTCCAAAACTATCTAAGCCTTGATATCTAGCGTCCCGTGTAGGTTATGCTGTGATTAGTAACACGAGGGATTCTGCGAAAGAGCGGCACTCTGTGCCAAAACAAACACCAGATAAAATGTTCTGTGGTGTTAATTCTAAAAAAAACCTATATTTTATTTCTGAAGCTGGTTGTGGATTTGTGCGGTGTTTTCAGCGTCTCAGACGTTTTCCTAGCTCTCTCTGTGCTGGCTTTGGTGCTCGGAGGCGGCCCGAGTGACTCGAAGCTCATAAATCACAGAATAAATGCAAACCATTTCCTAACTATATTTGTATTAGTGTTTAGAAAACGAGTGCGTTTAATAAATACTAGAAAGAAAGAAAGAAAGACGTGTTTTCTTGACTCAGGCTGACATGCGGCCTAGTCAGAGAGCTCTGCAAAAAAATAGAGCAAGAAAGAAAATAATAAAAAATAATAAGCAATGCTTAGTTTATTGTCATCTGAAGTGTGTTTAATCAATTAATATATCTTCTCGCAGACGTTTAACCTGCTGCGTTCTCGCGATGTTTGGTCGTCGCTTCTGCGCTGGGCTTTAGTTCGATGACGGCTGTTTTTATAATATTCTTATATTTATAATATTATTTTCGAAGATCGTTATTTTGTGTTGGGTTGCGGTGATTTTTTTATTAACCTAAATACAAACAATGTGTATGTAGCGTCCCTGCAAGTGTACAGGAGTGGTTTTCACTGTAAAGCTATTTTTCACATTAACGAAGTAAGTAACATGGTTACCTATAAAAGCCTGTATCTGTAATAATCTGTGTTTTTCATTCAGTTATCTTTTATTTGTATTGTTTAAGCTTAAAAGGAAGCAGCTTACTATGTTTTATTAACAGTGTTAACACAGTGTTAGTGTTTTTAGAGGGAGGGTGTTTATGCCTTTTCATGACTATTAAAAAAGCAGGACAATACTGAACAATACAGTTAGCCTTAAGGATATATATATATATATATATATATATATATATATATATATATATATATATATATATATATATATATATATATATATATAGTTTGTTTTAACAGTATTTTACATTTTCTTTATCCAGGATTTTTCCCTTCTCGCTGTTCCACACTGTTGTTCCACATCACTGGTCATATATTTATATATTCTTAATGTCTATTTTCTTTTATTTCTCTTTCTTGTGCTTCCATTTCAGCTGGTTTGGTTTTGGCCTCAGTTCCTTGGCAGCAAATGTCTTTTTTTTTTCTTTCTTTCTTTCTTTCTTTCTTTTTTCTTTCTGTCCAGGCCCAGTGCAGGCTGGGTCACGGCACTGGAGCTTCTTTACAGACTACAACGTTTAAGTCCTCTTATTTACAGCGAACTGATATTTTATTGAGGAATTAATTCTGAACAATAGCCGAGAAAGCTCTGAAGTATTTGCCGAAAATGGCTGTGTGATCGGTTAATAGCCTGCGGGATTTACTCGACCGTGATTTATTCTTCAGTCTGCAGTTATTATAATCATTAATGTTAGACCGTGTGTCTCTGAGAGCTCGGTTCTTTGGAAAGCCGTGAATCAGATGTTTACTGTGAGATCAGCAGGGGAAAACATTGTCAACTCGGTTAATTAATAAGTGCATTTTAGTCAGAAAATTAATGGAGAGTTATTAAAGTTCTCAGCGTTCTGTAAAACACAACATGGCCAAATGTTTCCAGACACCTGCTCATTCAATGTTTTCGAAATATGGGCATAACAAGATGTGGGAACATTGCTGTGAAGCTTTGACTGCATTCATACACAAGAGCCTTAGTGAGTTCAGGTACTGATGTTGGATGACTAGTTTTGGATTAATGCCAAATTGTGCTGGATGGAGCTCCATCAATCCAGAGAACCCAGTTCCAATGCTCCACAGCCCAGTGCTGGGGGGCTTTATTTTACCCCTCAGTATGCTTGGCATTGGGCACAGTGACGCTCATGTGCAGCTGCTCCACAGCATCCCATTCGATGTATTTCTGGACACTTTGGAACATGTTTTGCACTTAATATACTTTCCCTTATTACCCAAATCCACCCGTATGTGCCCCGTTGGCGGATCGAACTCACTTAAATGTTGCGGCATTTATTCCCCTGCACTGCTGGTCCAACAGCTCATGTGAACTGCATTAGAACTAGAAGTGATATCAAATGTCAGCTCAGTTGGGGAAAGCAAATAACCCACCGTAAGTGAATTAGCGAAATAAAGCTTGACAGAAAGATAAATGTCTTTTCAGTACAGATGAATAATTAAACCCAAGCATAGTCAACTTCCACGAAGGGCTCGAGAACAAACTTTTTTTTTTTTAGCTGTACATTATGCAGATGTCTGACTCAGAGCAGACCAAAATCAGCATTAGACCAGTGGTTTCTTTCCATTAATTAGAATGAATTAGCGGCAGCCTCTTCAAAGCACTAGAATTAATGAGACACCAGCAATGTATAGTGATCTGGAAGAGCTCAAGACATGCATGTGCAACAACTAAACGTAGTATGGTGAGTTAAAAAGATGCAGATCTTGGTTTAAAAGTGATGGAAATTTGTTTAATTAATCAACATTTCAGTTTTTTTATTGTCATACTATTGTTCACAGTCAAATAAATTCACATTTCTAGCTTCACTATAGTGACTTTAATGTGATAAACCATATGGAAACTCACCTTTTGGCTATGTAATGTTGCATAAATTGAGAAACTCTTAAGCAAGATTAGACATCTCAAAAATTCTACATAATTCAACTGTTTAAATGTAAATAAATTATTTTATAGTGTGTTAAGCTCTGTACTAGAAAAAGCATACAGAGTCAGAGTTGTTGGTTCAGAGTGGTGATGAATGGAACCAGACGTGTAATAAGAGTTTAATGCCTCTAAAAGCAAACAAACACAAAAACATGCTCTGCTATATGGTTACAGATATGCCGCCTGATGCCTGAGATTTTATTAAGAGAGGGTACCTGGAGGCTGTTGTGATATATATATATATATATTTACATATAATATATAAAATCTCTGAAGGTTCACTGGTGGATAGGATAGTAAAATAAATTATCTGTATTTATGTTGTAGACATGGTTAGCCCACTGCCACTGTAAAGAGCTGAGAGTCTGTACGTTTCTCTATGATGAACCATTTCACCTTAAAACAACCCTGAATGACTCTGTTTACATCTCCAGGGCTGAATTACGCAGGAATTTTTGGTGGAATTTCCCCATTAATCACAAGTTTGATGCATTTACAGGCCTTATTATGAGCGAAGGAATTTACTTTATCCTCAGTTTATTTTGATTCTTTTTGAGGGTTTTAATTCCATTTTTTTTTTGTTCTGTTGGCTCAGCACCTGGACTGCTTTTACCTTGTTAACACCTCTCTTTTAGGACATTTTCGCATTTAAGCATTTATTTTAGACTAAAAGCAATACAGACTAACATGCTTTAGATTCTATGTTGATAGATGCTGCATTAATAAAAAATACACTGCGGTTCTATAGAGGATTCCACACAGAGAAAAATCCCTAAAGTGCCTTTGTAGAAGAAAATTATGACCTCATTATTTTCCCATGCAGAATCCACCACATTTGTAAGAGAATGCAAAACATTCAAAAAAGAATGTAAAATTATTGTGAGGGAATGCAAAAACAGTTGCAACCAAATGCAGATTTATTGCAAGAGAATGCAAAAGTGTTGTGAAGGAATGCAAAATATTTGCAAGCAAATTTATTGCAAGAGAATGTAAAATTATTGTGAGGGAATGCAAAAACCATTGCAAGCAAATGCAAATTTATTACAAGAGAATGCAAAATGATTATGAGGGAATGCAAAAACTATTGCAAGCAAACGCAAATTTATTGCAAGAGAAGGTAAAATGATTGTGAGGGAATGCAAAAACGATTGCAAGCAAACAAATTTATTGCAAGATAATGTAAAATTATTGTGAGGGAATGCAAAAACGATTGCAAGCAAATGCAAATTTTTAAAAAGCGAATGCAAAATTATTGTAAGGGAATGCAAAATATTTGCAAAGGAACACAAAATTATTGTGAGTGAACTCAAAACATTTGCAGGAAAGCAGAATAATTGCAAGAGCATGCAAATATAATGATAAGGAATGCAAAAATATTGCAAGAGAACACAAAATTATTTGAAGGAAATGCCAAAAATTTGTAAAGAAAGGCAAATAATATTGTAACGAATGCATTTGCAAGGGAATATACAGATATATTGCAAGAATCCACAATTTTCTTTCAGTAATGCAAAAAAAAAAATATTTGCAAGGAAGGACGAAATTATTGCAAGGGCACACAGAATATCTGTGAGCCAATACTGAATATTGTGGGGAGAAACCAAAATATTTGCAAGAGAATACAAAATTATTTTCAAGAGAAGGCAAAATATATATATATATATATATAATATATATATATATAGGAGAGAACGCAGTGTGGGTATTTTTAAACCCACGGCAGCTCGTGCAGCAAAATTCAGTAACCGGAGAAGTCCCTTTTTTAATAAAGCCATCATTTCAGCGAAGTAGCGGCGCGTGCACCGGAGTTTAGTCTGTTCTCGAGACCCCCAGCTGTTTTCAGTGGACGCGGACTGCACTTCTGTGGCGAGTCTCGTGCTCGTACAGTGAAAACTCGGTTAGCAGATTCGCGCTGTTAGCTCAGACGTGCGGAGGGAAAAGGGAGAAGGAGAGAGAAGAGAGGGGGATGAGAAAGCAGATAACGCAGCTTGAGCTTACGAGAAAGTCCCAGAGCATCAGGAGACTCGGCTCGGTGTGTTTAATTGACCTTAATTATTAAAAAATCGAGACGCGAACGAGGCCACATGCGTGTAAACAATGCAGTCTGAATTATTAACGCTGCTAAAAGCTTTTCTGGACTGAACCGGAGGGGAGCAGGTGGGGTCTTGAGGCGCCGTTTGTGAGGAAAAAAGTTAACAAATGTGCTCGATCGCTGAAAAAATCTGGCATATATGGAGTGCGCGCGTGCGTGCGTGTGTGTTGGGGGAATTGCACATTCTTTACAGAAACCTACGACTAGTGTTAACGCTTTTTTGCTGCACGAGCACGTGAAAACGTGTAAATAGTTTAATAATGAATACCGAACATATTAATTATTAGGGGCTACCATTTAAATAAGGGTGGACGATGTGGCAGACACAGTAGGCAATATGTACACAATATACATCGTGATAACAAAGTTAGGACATACAAAGCTGCAGGAGAGCCATATTAAAGGGCCCATATGCTACTTTTTTTCTCTCCCCAAGGTTCACTTAACATTTGTGTGGGTTTATGTGCCATCCATGGCCACAATTCATTTCAACATGACAAATTTTCAACCTCTCAGTATGTCTTAGAATTAAACAGGCTGTTTCTGTTACTGCACCTTTAAGCCTGATGTAAGATAATACGCTCTCTTTTGATCGGCTGTTCTGTTTTGAGCATTATTAAAAACATTTATTTAGAGCTGAGCCCGCTGTAGGTTAAATAGGTGGATATTTGTAATGAATTCATAACATTGTGTTTTTGCACATACAAACACTACAGACGAGGTGAATGTTTAACAGAGATTTGGATTTTTTATAATATGGGTCCTTTAAAATAAAATAATTTGTAATAGGAACTACAGCTTTAAGTAAGGACTGGTGATGTGGCTGTAATTTCAGTTTTTTCTTAACAGAAAAGCAACAGTAGAGCCTTATTAAAGGAGCAATATGTAAAATGACCCAGTCTGTCAAATTCATACTCCACACATTCCATCGTCCTTTAGTTTACTTACCAGTCAAGAAGAATCACTGCATGTTCAGGATCAAACTTCTTCCTTCCCAAGAGTGCCTTTAGTGGTGGAAAGCAACACAATATTAACTCTTATTTGTGTGGACATTTTGTTACTTGCTTTCTTTCTAATGGGTTTTTCTTGCAAAGAGCAGGTGTGCTTCTTCTTTATCCCCTCATGTGGCAAACTCAAAGGTACAGTGACCAACTATTGCTTTATAAATGAGAGGTACGAGATACGACAAGTCAGTGCTAGCTGGTTAGCATGCTAACTTCAACAGATATCTCTGCAACATGTCTAAATGCATGTTTTCGACATACCATCAGAACTGTTATTTCTTCACATTCTGAATTCACGTTCCTTTTGAATGTTTTAAACTAAATATCATACAAATTTATAGTCATATTACATATTGTGCCTTTAAAGTCATATTATCAGCATATTGCATTGATAAAATCTAGTTACACAGGATTAATTAAGCTACTTTTAGTATTAGGAGATACTTTGTCACAATAATTTTATTATATTTTATTTCTATTGTTTGCACCTTTAAAAAAGGAAAATGCACTAAATTTCTTAATAAAATGTATAAATTACAATAACATAAAAATAACTAATATGAAGTAACCAGGACATTTTTTCCCCCCAGAGCATTGCAGTCATCCGTCCTGCTTCTCCTTATAGATTCTTCATGCAGCTCCAGTAACACAGTTAATAACTGGTCCAAAGCAGATGTCACTCTCAGCTAAGATAGCTTGCTGATGAATCAGATGTTATTATTTGTTTCAGTGGCAGCTATTATCATATATAGGCCAAGACTGATTGGAGTATGACATGTTGCCATATGATGATTGCATTACTCATTCAGCGCTACATGGGATGGATCAACGGATGGATCAAATTTAAGAGGAGTCCTGTTTATTTTAGTTTTCACTCGTAGATCCTTTTTCTAAATAAGCATAAGAGAACAGGGTTTTAGCATTCATTGTTCTGTATGTCCCTTATGGCCTATTGCGATGTCCCATAAAACATAACACGCCAAATTCACCTGAATCCATTCGCTTTGCACAGCAGGTAGATGACGGCTGTAAATTCTGGTGATATTCTATACGCAATGTTTCCTAAATGTGCACTATATTTCATCATAGTGCAGAAATATGAGTCATTCACAAAGAGAGAGAGAGAGAGAGAGAGAGAGAGAGAGAGAAACTTGAGAAGAGTCAGTTAGGAATTTTCAGAGTCATTCACAAAGACACAGACTCAGAGAGAGACAGATAACTGTGTCACAGTGCAGGTACACCATGTTCTCTTCATACTCACCCTCCACCCCCCAATTCCTCAACCTGACCAGAGATCAGTCCACATCTCCAGTCCGCTTTAGGTGGACTGATCTCTGGTCAGTTTGAGGAACTGGGGGGTGGGGAGTGAGTATGAAGAGAGTAAGAGTTAGAGGAATAATAGGGTAACAAGGCAAGTTCTTTTGTATAAGAACCCAGAAATTATGGAACCTAGCAATGTAAACGCCACCAGAATATAAATGCTGCACCATTTAAGGTGGAACAGGAACATTTAGACTTCAAATGTTGTACAAAACATGTAGTTTTAATGCTGGTTGTAGTTTTGATAAGGAAATTTAAGCTTTCAGGATATCCCGCCTAAACTTTTATGCATAGAGCTTTAGATAAGCTACACAGGCTACAGCAGGACATTTCAAGAAGGTTCATTCTTCTTTAGCCCCACTAAATTCAAGCTGGCGTGTCAACATAAAACCGTAAAATGTCCTTGGCTAATGTAGCTACATGGCAGCTTTACCTGACTAGTAATCTATGACACTACTTAATTATTATTAGTCGAATGCAGGGCATTCTTGTTAGGGTAAGTGTAATTTTGCTGTTGTTCTGGGAAGCAGTCACTATAAAAAAAACATGTTTTTATATATATAAATAGAAAGATCAACACCATGCGGTTCTATGGCTGGTGACATCGTTTCTGTTTTCGATTGGTTGAGGCCGTATAAGTACACATGGAAACACGCTGTACTGATTGCGCATGAGGTGTGGTCATGTTTCATCTGCAGGCCTGTGGGATCCCTCACTGTTTTGGCTGTTTTGTGGTTTCAAGAAGGTTCATTCTTCTTTAGCTTCACTAAATTCAAGCTGTCGTGTCAACATAAAACCGTAAAATGTCCTTGGCTAATAAAGCTACATGGCGGCTTTACCTGACAGCCGCCGTTGATAGATGACCCGCTTGTATGTGGATTTGAAGGGCTGATTTTAAACTAGTGAAAACACAGTTTTGTATATTATATTTACTTTCTGCTTATAGATCCTTCCTAAATATTACACGCTGCACCTTTGAAGATAATCTGAACCTATTCTTTGTATACAAGTAGCTTGTTTGCATAAAAAGAAGCAGTTTTTTGCTTCTAAGTTCCTTAGATTTTGGAAGTTCCTTAGGTTTTGTGTCCAGGAAAAGGATTATTTTATTTCCCTGGACAGAATAAATCTAGGAAAGTTGTGGACCGGCAGAAAGATCTCATCATTTTTATAGAAAGATTGTACACGGTTTCATTCGCTCTTTCTGCTGATAAAAGTATGCGGTAGACGTGAGACTCTGTGACGAGAAAGAGAAGGTCTAGTATGTGTGTAAACATAATGTGTATATATATTGTGTGTGCATGCATATTCCTTTCGAACCTCCTCCCTTTTGTGTCTCTGCTCGTATTTGAATTGTTCACTCTCTGCACATGATTTAAATTTTAAGTGATACTCTGGTGAAAAATTAAGTTTGCTTAATTTGCTCTTCTTACCCTGCAGTCGATCTGCCAAGACATGTTTGGTGTCTGAAGCGTTGCGCTGCAGCTATGAGGCTAACGTAGCTAACAAGTAATGGAAGCCTAAACCCCTCTAATTAGCCTTGTGTAAACTACTTGGCTAAATCATCACACACTTGCCTCGAACTCTGTTGAGTTGTTAATTAAACTTAAATCAACTTACTGACATTGTATGGCATGCTGTATGGCCAAAACCCATGAACACATCACAATACATAAAAGTGTTCTGTTGTCATAGCGATAGCTCCACACACGTCTACACAAGCCCTATAACGCCTAGCCGCACAGACACATGCATACATATTACAATCATTTACACAGAACTCCTAATCACTTCAGTGTGTGTGGGTAGAACCGCATTATAATAGATCCTTTCATAACAGTTGCTTCATAGATCATTTAGTCCTGACCAGTTTGCTTTTAGTTCTCTTTAATAACTGTAGGCTGTGTTACACTGTTACCGCAATTGACACACCCATGCTCCGCCCACAAAACATTCTTTCCTTGCAACTGTTGCTCGGTTGGACAAGCTGTACAGAACATTGGCAGGGATCCCATTCAGCTGTAATGAGAAACTGTAGCACTCACCTTTTCACAGTACAGCTAAATGTAAAGTGGTTTATTTATTTCAAATGACATTGACTTTGTGTAAACATGAGAGGATGTAGTTTTCGATCTAAGGTAAGCACGGTGGTAAATTTGTTTTATAGCCATGCTAGACAAGCTGGAGTTCATCCACAAGGGGGCTATTGTCACTTAAAGCACTTAAATTTGTTCACATTACAGAAAAAAATGAGGGAACCCACACCAGCAGGATCTTAATGTATATGTGTGTATAGGTTAAGATTTCATGAGGTAAAATAAAATGATCCAACTTATAAATTGTAGGCTGAGCACATTGACAGACAGGGTTAGGCTTAAAAAATGCAGAAGGTTTCCTGTAAAACAGCAACATACAAAGTAAAGAATCTGTCTCTTGAATGATCTAATTAGTTCAAAACCCTGTGTAGGTAAAGAACAGCACTGGTTACCTGGTTTTAAAGACATGGTGTATCAACGGTCAAGCCTCTACTGCATCGGCT
Organism: Megaleporinus macrocephalus; assembly: GCA_021613375.1. Classification (NCBI taxonomy): domain Eukaryota; kingdom Metazoa; phylum Chordata; class Actinopteri; order Characiformes; family Anostomidae; genus Megaleporinus; species Megaleporinus macrocephalus. The sequence goes on from CM038722.1 coordinate 29,629,466, forward strand.
GAGGCTCTCATTGTTTGACTCGTTGTTTGAGTCTAAGAAACTACTCTAGTTTCTACAGCTTTGGCTGCAGATTAGAATGTAAATTGCAAATCAATGTTGGGTACCAGCAGGCTCTGAAGTTAGCTGGCTAGCTAACCTAGCTGACAACAGACAGTGGTTTTTATTGGTTGCTTCGGGCTATGAACCCATATCTTCAGGTTTCAGGTGTGTAGCTTGTCTGTGAAACAAGGGATGGCGAAGCTAGCTAGCCAGCTAAAGTTAATGGTCTCGTCTTAGCTGGGCAGCGCAAGAAATGGACTAACAACTGATACATGAAGATGTGGCTCATTGCTTAGAAACATTCATAGCGAGGGCATCCACAATTTGACTTTTGCCCCTGGGTGATAAAGTTTGCAAGGTTTTCTTGATAGCTAATGTTATGGCACACTGTCATCCAACTTTGTTTTTCTTTATTAATCAAAACTTCATACATTTTATCAACTGCAAACGTTTCCACGTCTCTTTGTAATCACAAGGAAAGTGCTAAAATGACAATTGTTGTTTTCACTGAGATTAATTGAAATAAACAAGAGCACAGCACTGTTCCAGGCTGAAAAGACAAGAGCCTCAGCCAACGCAATAGAGGCCTGGACCGGGGAGTCTCAACAAGCGTACTGGAGTTGAGCTAATTTTAGACTCTTTTTAACCCCGAATGGTCATGCTCTAATAAAGAAAGTGATTGGGTTTTGTTTTGCATTAAGATGGCTCTAAAAATGGCTATTGCGTCACACTTACCAAGCAGATTGTCGAGTTAAGCCTGTTATTATTGGATGCCCTTTAAAAAAACAAAACAACATATTACTTGATTCGTTCCGTAAATAATCTATAACACTACTTATTTATTCATATAGTCGAACACAGCACATTCTTGTTAGGGTCACTATAAAAAACACGTTTGTAAATAGAAAGATCAACACCATGCGGTTCTATGGCTGGTGACATCGTTTCTGTTTTCGATTGGTCGAGGCCGTATAAGTACACATGGAAACACGCTGTATTGATTGCGCATGAGGGGTGGTCATGTTTCATCTGCAGGCCTGTGGGATCCCTCACTGTTTTGGCTGTTTTGTTGTGGTTATAGGCGCTAAACAGAAACCAGAGGAGTGGAGTGGAAGTGGCGGTTGGAAATGTCTTGTAAAATAAATCCCTTTTCACTTCAGAAGTGCCGTTCTACCTGAGTGGATGATGAAAGTGTTTGTATTTGGCAAATAAGCGCAGTGTGTACTTGTGTGTGAGTGTGTACACCAGCACTGTATCAGACCTGCCCCTGCATTGATAGAACACATCCAAGGTCGTTTATTTCGGTCCTACGGTGTGTGTATGTGTGTATGTGTGTGTGTGTGTATGTCAGACGTGTGGACAGCTTGCTTTAAGTCAGTTGCTTTTGCTGCCAGAAAGACCGATATAGATCAGTCAGTGCTGTTATGCTGGTGTGTATGTGTGAAAGGCCTACACTTAAAATGTCAGGGGCCTAGAAAAGAAAGCTGTTAATGATTATATCTGTTTTACAGGTTGAATAGATGGATGGATGGATGGATAGATAGATAGATAGATAGATAGATAGATAGATAGATAGATAGATAGATAGGTTTTAATCATTTTAATATTAGCAAACAGCAGATGTACAGCTTTAGGGTGCAACTATCAATTACTTTAATAGTTGATTAATGTATTTGATTATTAAAATTGCTATTCAATTAAAAATAAATGGTTCATTGTTCAATTCAAGAGAAATGTACTATCTACTAAGTAGACAACGGTACAGCTCATACATCAAGAAACATGACTGGTTTTAGCTATCTAGGCATCTAATTTACTTTAGCGTGCCTCCTCTTTAAATGCTACCATACCTGGCAAGGTCAGATCAGCAAACCAGGTTTTGGCTAAGTTAAGAGTGAAGAGCTTCCACACTTTGAAGAGTTTTGGTCATGAAGATGTTGCCATTGCCATTAACTTCAGTAAGCGGCAATCAAAGATGAACGCTTTAGGTGCTGTGTATCTGACAGAGACAGTCTTAGTGGTCTAACAGGTCTTCCAGGTGGCTGTTAGGAGTTTCTCTGTAGCTTTTAATGAACTGCAGTTTTGGAAGCTTTTGTTTCTTATTTTCTTTGATGTTTTCCTTTCTTGTGCAAGATAAGTATCTTACAGCAGCTTTCGTACAAAGCTGTGTGTATTAGATATGAGCATCAGCCAACACAGTTCTCTTATCAGTGGATCCCAAGAAAATATAATAAAAGCATAAACGAATAAACAGGCGTGGTAGTCTGTAGTCGGCCCATAATCTGGAAATAAAACAGCACTGCATTGTTCTGTGTATATCGTTGCCTTTGCATTGTGTTTTTACATTGTTTCTCAGTTACACTGCGCTGATCGATCATGGTTGAGTCTTTGTGTGCTTTCTTATATGTGCAGCTTACTTTGCACAGGATGTGCATCCCATTTGCACATCGCTTATCATGCAGCTAAGATCAGAAACATAGTCTAGCCTGAACTTTTGCTTATTTCATATTGCTCTATCTTGTTTTGGCACTGACTCATAGATAATAGCAGTGCAATGAGGTGTTGGATCTACGTGGCATCATCCTGCGTCAAAAAGGTTGGACAGGATCTCTCACCTGACCTTTGGTACAAAGTGGGTAGATAAGCGAGTGTTGGCAATGTGCCAGGGCCAGAGGAAAAAAAATCTGTTCACCGTTGCATACAATATCTTTACCTGACGTGAACCTGGAGTAAGAGCCATAGCAGCTGCCATAGAGCGAGAAAGAGAGAGAGAGAGAAAGAGAGAGAGAGAGAGAGAGAGAGAGTACGTATGTGTTAAATGCACACTTGACATTCCCTGCAGTGAACGGTGTCTATTTGAAGCATATGACTGTGTGTTTTGCATTAATTGGATATGCAGGCTAACCCCTGGTGACCTTCTTTGGAAAGAATACAGTCACTGGATTTCTTTTTGAAAGTTTGTGGATACTTTCCAGCTTAGAAGGGTCATTAATGTTATCCTCGTTAAGAAAGGTAAGCAACCGGTGGTGAATAAATTAAACGAGGTTGGACACGTCGACGAACGCATAAGAAAAAAACAAGAAGTTGTGAATGCAAATGGTCATTTGCTGTTTTCTGTTTTGGTGTGATAACCATAGCAACTGCGTGTGCAAAAGCACACCTGCTCATTCATGAGCGGGTTGCAAAGTCATATAAAACTGCTGTAGAGGCCTTGGCGACGATTGTACAACACTGCATGCTAAATGGGCCAAATGACAGCGCTGTAAAAAGACTGTCAGCGATTCTGATGCTGTTAGATTCAAATGTGTTGGGCAAGTTTGTAAGTAAGTCCTTACTTGCTTGTGTATTTATAAACTAGGGCTGATACATCTTTGGGCTGATGAAATATACTTATTTATCAGGTTTTCGTGTAGATATTATGCCAACGTCATTAACTCAGCAACCCATGCAGACAGGTTTGTGATGTCTGAACATAAAAATCTGATCTGATCACTTCTGATTTGCCTACAGTCTGAACATAGTATTGCCAGTTAGGAAGGAAGATAGTACTTTATTAGTTGTTCTTTTACATGGCAATTATTTATCAGCTCAAACGATCATGTCAAGCTTTGGATTATCTGATAATGTCACCTAATCCCAAAGGGAAATCTATGATGATTATCTTTCCAATGACTCATAACTGCCAAAGAAAATCCACACATAAGGAATCCCAGATTAGCATTAGCACACAGCAAGGAGGTACACATACCTAGAATATCTGTGTCTTCAGCAGACTTACAACTCTAATCATTCATTTGACCCTCTCTCTCTCTCTCTCTCTCACTCTCTCTCACTCTCTCTCTCTAATACGTACACAAGCTCTCCCTCTACAGAGGCACTGGAGGCCGGGGCTAAGAGCATTTGCTCGGCCACAAACAGAGGGGATGCGGAGAGGAGGGAGGAGATGGTGGCTTTTAAACGAGTAGAGAGAGGGATGGTGGTTTTGTAAATGAGCGGAGGGGTAGACGGCAGTTTATAAAGATTTGGAAAGGAGGGATGGCGGTTTCTAAACGAGTGGAGGGAGGAGGGGAGGGAGGGAGAGCGGTTTTTAAACGAGCGCAGAGAGGGAGAAGGTGGTTTTGGGGTGGGGTGTGGAAGGGATCACTGTTTATTTACTTATAGGCTGCAGCCGTAGACGCTTAGGGAGAAGAATGGGTGGCAGAGGGCCAAGTACCAAGCGAAGGGAAATGTGCACATGGGAGGGAGAGGGAGTGTGTATGTTTGTGTGTGTGTGTGTGTGTGTGTGTGTGTGTGTGTGTGTGTGTGTTTGAATTTGTGTGTATCTAACACACTTAACATTAATCATGCTGATGTAGGCATTCCTGTGGTTCTCTCTCTCTCTCTCTTTCTCTCTCTCCCCCTCTCTCTCACATGCATTCAGTGCCACAGGTTGCTGCTGTGCCTGCAGCGCAGTACTGAAATAAAAGCTAAAGTTATGGAACGAGGGACGTAAACTGGAACGATTAAACGTGTGATTGTGCTGGCATTGCGAAACTTTGCATTTGCGTGTGCGTGCATGTGTGAAGGAAAGTGTTCCCCTCGTTCCATGCTTCTAAAAAAAAGCACCGCACTGATTTGGCTCCACTCTAATGTGTACATCATGTCCACATGAATGAACTATACATTAATACATCATTCCTTCCTTTCTCTCTTTTTTTATAGTTGATTAACATAAAGATTATGCACACATCCAAGTGCGAGGACTTTCTAGATATCAACGTTTCCTGTAGCATAACATTGGCCGGATGGCTCCTCTGGCCAAACTCGTACTGCCAGGTTGGAGGAGTTATAAACATTGAATAGACTTAGATTCAGAGATACAGCTTATCTTTTGGGCAAAGTAAAGTTCTCACTCGATTTTCAATTGTAGAAAATTGTTGATGGCGTAGATACAGTCTTTGCTGTGGCAGAGCTGGCTTGTGCAGGGGGAGCAGCGTCTAGTTCATCTTCTAGCTCTTTAATTAGCTGCAGTAGGCTGTAGTAGTCACAGAATCCTGAGGTCCAAAAACGTTATTTCTGCCTATTGATATTAATCTATTGATGTAAAGACTATAGTGTTGGAGTAGTGATGTTGACAAAGCTGCCATAGAGTCATTAACATGTGTTTTGAAGATGCTCCAACATAAAATACAGCTATGCAATGACCTACTACTATAGCGTCAATGTCCAAAGAATAACGAGTATCTCCAGAACAGTAACTTTACAGGAGAGAGCAAAAACAATCTTGACTTTCAATGCAAGTTACTGTAAAGATATTTTATTAGAAGTAATTTTGGAGCATTTCTATTGGTCCAGAATATGAAGAGCATTTGCTTGTTAGCTTATTGTATAGCACTCTGAACTGAAGCGCTCAGGTTAAGTTCAAGATGCTTTAGTGTGACTGAACCTCTTTTTCCTGGTAGCTGAAAATAACTTTGCTTCTGTAAGTAGAGCCTCAGTTGAACCATTTAAAAGCTGTTTTTGGAGAAATGGGCTACTGTTCTAGTGAAAAAAAAAAAATACAGTGCTTGATAAGCTGGGCTTCAGGTTAGGCGTGGGCTGTATGATATTTTATTGTTATTGTGACAAAGCTTACAATCACAGCTATTTGCGTATTTGAATATATTTACTTTCTTAATGCTGCCAACCATGGTTTTGCCGCCACAGCCAAATGAGCTGGTCGCAAGACTCTACATTAATGTGATGCATATGATTTATCATGAAAGTGTGTCTTGATAATATTTTTAACATATCACTCATCCCAGTTGCATTAACGTTTTTATTAATGATGCTTATAATTGATTGTTTGCACAGATTATTGCCATTATGTTTGACGCCACTACTGTTCCCATTTATAGTGTAATTAACTTTGAGGTTTGTTGTTTGATGATACCACATACAGCTATGATGAGCTTCAGCCTGAAAGGAAAATAGAGACTAAACACTGTGTGGTGTATGGCCCACACAAACAAAAGTATTTTGTGGCATTGTACCAAGACTCTGCATTGTAAATGTGTTTATATAAGAGATAAAAGCAATTAGATTTTATGAAGACACTCAGCTCCCCCCCTCCCTGACCTTTGAACTTTAGTTGTGTAGTAGCTCTATAGCAGGCTCTGCAGTGGCTTATAGAAGTGCACCGATGGGATTCGAGCTCTGTGGCGTAGTGCCAGATATCATGCTTCACTCCCCAGTTATGTGTGTGTATGTGTGTGTGCATCCAGCCTCACTCCTGCGTTATGTGTGTTTAGACTGCCTTTCACGGAGGTGGTGAAATCCAGACGCTAACCTGAAGGCACCATGCCGTTAGCATATGGAACTCTGCCAACGTCTCACTGATGCTGCCACTACGGCAAACCCAGAGGGACAGAATTTAAAGGGATGCATGAAATGACGCTACTGGGACAGTTCTCTGAGCGGTCAAGAAACTAGGCCATGTTTAGGTCTCTGCATCCTAGTTGCGTGCTTTTTCTTTCCTCAAAACCTGACCTTGGTCACTTGTATGGCACAGATTCAGTCATGGACGAACAATATATGAACATACAAGAATGGTGGTGATAGGAACTGTACGTCCACCTGTTAAAGCGCCCTCACAGAAAATTGTTACATGGAATTTTGATAATGTTTTGGCTTAAAATGTATATAAATCATTAAATTGAATTCATTAATCTTGGCAGAGGAGCACAAGCAGGGTGTTATGGGGCAAAATAGTTCCCTAAGAAAACATATTCTTTAGGTTTATGCTAAAGAATTTTTATTTTTTTTTATATGCTAAAGAAGGTTTATTTTAGGATCAACAACATTCCATAGATGAAAGTCAGAAGATACACGTGGGTTCACTGGAGCATAAATAAAATGGCTATACTTTATTATATATCATATAATATCATATCATATCATAAAATCCCCACCACTGTAAAGAAAGAGTCGCTAGGTTTCTCTGTAGTAAACATCAAACCACTCTTCGTGACTCTGTTTACGTCTTAATGGCAGGTTGAAGAAAATGGTAGAATTGCCATTTAATGGTGTAGCATTTCTTCATTTTCTCATTAATTAATGTGCCAGTGCTTGAGAAGATATCATACACCAGACCTCCATGGTAGGAAAATGCTTTAGATCAAACATGTTGCTTCTGGTTTGTGTGAATTTACTTTCTGGAGAGCATTATCATCCAATCCCTTAATCCTCGAGTCCACAATGAGTCCCATATCACCTCTCCTCAAGAACTGAACCGCTCCAAAATAAAATCCGCTTCCACGTCTAGCAGCCCATGACACAGGGATAAACAAACTGCTGTTTCTGAATGTAACAGTGCTTAGTGATCTTGTCAGATTTGAGTTACTGCTGAAACATTTTGCCAAAGCATTAGTTGCAAACTGAGAGGTATTATCTGGATTTAGGTGCTGAACACTGGAAACATGAAGTAGCTAAAAGAGCGGGACGTTAGAATGTTAGATGTTCGAATGTGCTGATGTCATAATGGTGAGCATTTTAACAACAGAGAATGTTATGAGGTCATAATGGGCTGAGAATATGATGACGTCTGTCATCCTCAGTCCTGAGACAATGCTTTCATATCAAGCATGCTTACTATTATTCTTTGTTTACTGGGAAACATAGTATTCAATGTCCAATATACTGGACATTTGGACATGGGTGTATGAAATGTGAGAATTTTTGAAATCTTATATAAACTAATTTTTCTAATCGCCAACGTAAGAAGACACAAAGCAAGTGCTGAACAGCTCTACAGCTGTACAGTTGCACGACATCATTTCTGAACTACTGGAATTACCTGGACTGCTACACATGTAGAAAATAAGCGAAAGAGCTTTTAATACAAAGCACATACACTGGTTTTCACTGATAGATATAATATGTTGAAACAGTTGAGATCACTCAAGTAAAAAGTCTGAAAACTTATTACATAGGTTATATTATATTCTTCATAGATTTCTATGGTATACTATACATTTTTTGCATATTGTATACGCTTTTGTGCTTTCTTTTTTTTTTTCCAGGAATTGTTTAATTTTTACTTTTAAATTTAGTTTTTATTCTTAACATATTTTTGGTCTCTTATCCGGTTGATAACACATTTTAAACATTTTATTACTCTAATTCTAATGTCCAGTATACTGAATAATGGAATCCACTGAAATCACTAGAAACAATATTGGGCCCAAATATCGCCAAGAAACTGATGATATGTATCATAAGACAGAGGTTACTATTCCATACATTGTGGTATCATTTTTTTGCGATCTAATTTTAACATTATCTTAACTTTATTTAACTGGATGTTTAGGATGAGGAGTCTATACAACGGCAACCATAGACTAATATAATCAATTGCAAAGGATAATCCTCTGCAAGTGAGTGACCTTTTCCATTCTTCCCATTACTATTTCCTTTCATTCTCTGATCAATGATCTGTCTATTTGACATTGTTTGTCATTCAAATGTAGGTAGCTGGCTTATGGAGCGCTAACAACCACAGATATTCAGTGTTTAATGTTGCTGAGCCACTAACTTTTCGGTTGGGCTCTTTTTCCATTATTGTGTCTGGGATTATATAGGCCTGGGTTGGGAGGCAGTGATATGCACATATTGGATTTCTTAGCGGGATGTGAAGGAATGTTAACCATATTATTCTACTTAGAGGTGCCGTGAGTTGCCAAGTCCTATCACAGGGAATGTATAGCACTTTAAGGATTTAGCTCAGCTTCCCTTACTGCACTCTCCTTAAATTAAGGCCATAAAATGCATTTGAATCATCTGGTTGCCAGATATGAGTTGATGTATTTATATATTACACTTTAACTGACCACTTTTTAGGTTGAACTGTGTGATTGACATTGGTACACCCCAGAATAGGCCGGCATACTTAAGGCTTTTCTGCATCCAGGTGTCTGTTGGAAGAGCTTTTTCTCATTTGGAAGGCATCTGTCACCAAGAACCATTAGTAGATTGCTCACAGCTATGTTTTCGTTCATGTGTATGCACATTAGCAGTCTTGGTGTTCAGCGAAGTAGAAACAGTGAAGGACCTGATTGAGTAAGGGTCAATCTACTGTAATTCTACTGTAATTCTATAGTAGGGCTGCCCAGAGTGCGGCCAGTGGGCCCAAGCTGGCCTGTGAAAACGTTAGATTTGGTTTGCCAAAAAGTTACTTTAATAGAATAAGAGATTTTTGTACTGTATGTATAATTTATTAAACTCTTTAAATAGAATACATTTATTCCACATTTTAAATTGTTCTCTGATGTTCTACATAGAAGGTATGTGACTTTGATCAGGTGAAAAATGCCCAGCTTTAATTTTACATGCCCATTTACACTTAATGATTTGATCCTAACATTAAATGAGCTGTTTTCCCTTTTTTGGTGTGGTCTCGAATAATTTGATGAGCTCTGATTGGCTGGTTTACAGTGAGACACCACAATGATCACACAGAAGGTCATCACAATATTTAGGTGAGCTATACAGACATTAGTTACCTAGAGCTACTAGTAGCCAACGTTACCTATAATAACTACTTGCTTTCTATTACTATTTCTATTACTGTTTTCTTGCTCTCTCTTCCTCTCTCTCGCTGCCTCGCTTTCCCTCTCTCCTTCTTGCTCTCTCTCCCTTTCTTCCTCTCTCTCTTGTTTTGTTGCCTTCCCTTTATCTCTTTCTCTCTTTATACTCTCTCATACTCTCTCTTTCCTCTGTTTTTTTCTTTCTCTGTCTTTTGTCTCCTTCACTCTTCCCACGTTCTCTCATTCTTTTTCTGTTCCCTCTTTTGTCCGTCTCTTTCTCTGTCTCACTCACTCTTTCTCTCTGTTTTGTTCTGCCGCTGTCTTTCTCAGTCTTTTTTGTTTTCTCTCTCTTTTCTGTTTTGCTCTTTCTCACTGTCTTCCCCTGTTTGACTCTCCTCTCTTTCACACTATTTTTCATCCTTTCCGTCCAATTCTGTCTCACTCTCTCTCTTCTGTTTCCTCTCCCTCTTACTTTCTCTCAGACATACACATATATACTCCCCCCTTTTCTCTTCATACATATTCTTTGACATAAAGCCAAGCAGAGTTGTGACGTGGCACCGCCTTGTAGTATGAGAGAGTGGTGGAGCGCAGGCCAGTGTGTATGTGTGTGTGAGTGTACTGTACTTACTGCAGGTCGTTCTGTTTTAGCACTTTTGGATGGATGTTTGTGCCGGTCACCATGTGATATCAGTGTAGCTGTACAGTCAGTGATTGATGTGTAGATCATATTTATATTGTTATTTATGTAACAGTTGTCATCGTGTGTTTTAAATGTTAGGTTTAAATTTAGGTTTCACCTTAATATTAGATTTTTTTATGTATTTCTCAATGTATTTTCGTTCTTCAGAGCTCTAGTTATACAATACACATCACAGCTGCAAGAACAAAGCCTCATATTTTGCAGGAGAAGAAAAAAATATACTTAAGTCAGTGGAACCAGAATGACTTGGAATGTAACCGGTAGACTTGAACACTTACAGACATGTATGCTGCTTCCCTGTCAGGTCCAGAAGAATTGCCTCCGTGGTACCTATGGTACTGTGGAAAACCGTGTATCATCATACATTTCTGAACATAAGATACTGAACCTAAGATACTGAACCTAAGATACTGAATATAAGGTTTTGAACATAAAATACTGAACATAAGATACTGAACATATTACTGAAAATAAGGTATTGGACATAAGATACTGAACATAAGTTACTGAACATACATTATTGAACATACGATACTGAACATAATTTACTGAACATACAGTATTGAACATAAGTTACTGAACATACAGTATTGAACATAAGATAATGAACATAAGATACTGAACATAATGTGTTAAACCTAAAGTTTTAAATATAAGATACTGAACACAATGTATTGAACGCAAGATACTGAACATAAAGTATTGAAAAGACCAAAATGTATCTCCATTTTGGTCCATTTTTACATAATTTAAACACAGCAGCCACTGTTTACAATGTCTAGCAATTTCATGCTGAGTAGACCAATGAAAATGCTCCAAATTATGTATTATTCTGGTTCCACTGACTTACATTGAAAGTAAAGGCTGTTTTTGTCCTCTCCTTTAAAGTTGTCTTTTTGTACATAATTGCTTTTTTTGGACAGTGACAATTTGTGTAGGTTTAAAAGTATTTGAGAGAAGTACAAAATCCTCCAAAATCAAATAGCAAAAAAGTGAAGTCACTACTTTTTTTTTTAACTGTACTCCTTTCAAATGATCTAGGACCAACTACTCATGCCCAAATTCCAGCCTGACCACATAATAATCTGTTGTAGAAAAACTGTTATTAAATCAGCATTAAAAAGCAAGTGCCCTCATTACCACTGCACCTGTTCAGCATTGAAACATCTGCATAAACAAGGGGGCTTAATGGGGGAGGGCCAATGACAGACAGACAGAGAAAGATGGAAAAAGAGAGAGAGGGAGAGAGAGAGAGAGAATCACACTTGTGTGCAGGCTTATTTCATTGAAGCTATCAGGTTTCAAACACATACTTGTCTAGGGCTGTGTCTCAATTCGCTCACTAGTGAATCAGTACACAGTAAACACAACTGGCTAGGCCCCTTGGGGTGGGAACATTGTGACACTGATGACTCAATTGCATGTGACGCGGGTGAAAAAACGATATACAACATTAAAATACCAACAACTGGGAAGCTCATCCAGAGTGCTATGATTAGCCAGTTTGTTGTTTTTAGGGTGGAATATAATGGTCATTTCACAAACACTCTTACTGTGTTTAGCCTGAGACCAGATACATTCGTGTGTCAGTCAAACTATTCAAATTCAGCTTTTAGTGGATTACAACCGATAAAAGCTTATTTTGTAAGTGTTGCTAGAGCCAAGCTAACCATGGTTCCTACGGAATTCATAACAGCTGTAGCTAAAACGCAGTTGGCTGAAAACTGACTGGACATAACATCTGATAAGTCCAGTAAAGGTTTAAGTTTCATGCTTTGTTCATAAACTGTATCAATAGTGTAATACTTGTGAGTTATAACGTGTGATTGTTTGGTTAGTAGTGGCAATATTAACATTAAAGCTAATTTGCCAACAAGAATTATGATTGATCAACTGTGATAAAGTGTAGACAGTGATATATATATATATATATATATATATATATATATATATATATATATATATATATATATATATATATATATATACACACACACACACACACAGCATGCAGTGAATTATAAATAAACAATATGTTAGGTGCTTATAACGTCTTTACATGATAAAAATGTGAAAATAATTATTTAAAAAAATAAACTTTATTGTTGGGATGCTTGTGTATTAATGCTTATGAAGCAAAGCAATAACATGGCTAATGTCAATTTTTTATTTTTTTATTTTTTTACACTATTTGTTTACTATGCTACGCTAGCATCAAGCTAGCTTGGTGCTACACTGGATTTTGATCTCAGCTCTAGTTTAAACATATATACTTTGTAGGCCTTAGTTTTTAGGTAACATGATTCTGTCTTTTATTATTGTACCATTGCCTGTTAGCTTTCTGTTGACCTACTTATTCTACTCTAGTGAGGCAAAGTGAGATCAGAATATAGCCAATGGCCCATTTTCATGTCATAGTATATTGACCGCTGCAGACTTCACGTTGTCCCAGAAAGCCTGAGAGACAGTAAAGCGCAATTAAGACAATTAAGCAATTTAAAAAGTAAGCACACTTTCTTTTACATAGCTAAAGCCGCTGTAAACGACGCTTCTATTTCTTAACCAAATATTTACTGCAGTCACGTGAGCCGTAAGGGAAATATGACTGGTATCACCAGTACATCTGAAGGTCTGCTGTATTCTAAAACACTGAACAGCTGTGTTTATCATTAAAGCTAGATTTAGAGCAGTTATAGAAAGCACAACATCAAACAGTCTGTAGTAACTGCATGAACAGCACAGTGAGCGTAACAGTGGTTTAACAACTAGTACTAATAGTAGCTAAGTAGCTACTTTGACATCTTATGTTAATCTTAGTTTCAGCTTGTATTTTAATTTAGTTTTTCCTCCTGTTCATTATTAAATACTGTATTTGTGTGAATCTCAAAGTTGTGATGTATATTTTATATATCTCTCTCCTCGCTCTCTTGTCTCTCTGTTACTATCTCTTCCAGTCTGCCAGTCTTCTCTACCTATCCCTCTTTTTTCTCATCACTCTCTCTCTTGTAAAATTTATATCTCTCTATATCTACTCTCTCCCTCTCTTTCTTTTTTTTGTATGTCTCTCACTCTATCTCTACTTTTCTTATCTTTCGTACTCTCTCGTCTCTCCATGTATCTCCTAACTCTATCACTTTCTTTCCCTCCTCCCTATCTTACTGTCTCTGTTTTTCTCATCTCTCCCTCTCTCTCTTTCTCTCTCTCTGTTTTTCCTTTCACTGTCTAGCTTACTCTCCCTTCACTTTCTTTTTTTCTCACTCCCTCTCTCTTTCTCCACCTCTCTGTAACACGTATGCACACGCACATTTCAGCATAACTTCTATTCTTTCTTTAACAAAAGCTTTTCCACTTTACTGTTGGTGTCATTGTGTGTGTGTGTGTAAGCGCTCACATGTGGTCAACAGTAATTCACTTTTACCCTCAGCGCGGTGTATAATTAAAACCCGACATCACTGTGTGGCCGCTGTGTGTGTGAGTGTTTGTTGAATTGTTATCAGCGTGATCTTTGTACAGTGACTGAAAACGCCCTTGAGGTACATAAAGTAAATTCAGGCCTTCATGAATGGATGGCCTTGTAAGAGTTTCTGAATGAGGGGTGGACTCTGTGTGCTTGTGTATGTAAGCATTATATTATGAAATTAACAAGAACAAATCAGAATAAAACTATTCACAACTTGTAATAAATTAATACTTCATGCTTTACCAGTCCAGAGTTATAATATATAGCTACTTATAAATAAATAATGAACTGATTCATACATTAAGTTTATGAATCACCCTTGTGTTCTGATCTGATATGACATTCTGTCTGCACTTTTAGACTGTTTTCTATTTGTTTTCATGTCAAATCATAAAAAAAAGCCATTTGCAAATGTAAACTCGCATGTTACTGCATCAAATACTCTTGATTACAGAAGAAACACTGGATGAGCAACAAGTCATGTAAGAGGGGTTGTCTCAGGGTTTATAGGCTGGGAGGATCGATACAGTTAATATTGGTAACTATTACTGGATGATTGTTACAGAGCACAGTCATCCAGTTGTTAAGAGTAAATAATATTTTGGAAATTCAGATGTTTGATTCATATGACAATATGCCACATCATCTGCATAATATTTATGTTCCATATTTATTTACCTACTTACCACAGGTTATACTTTAGTTTTTATATTCTTATTTAGGTTTATTTTATTTATGTATCTGTACATGTATGGGAGGTTATTTTGCTATTGCTTGCACTTCTTTGTACTTCTGTGCTGCTGTAATAGACATGTGGATAGATAGCCTGTCTAAAGTAGGAGTGGAGATATGGAGGTAATTTTAGTTAGAAATATTCTAAGGTTAGCAGGCTAACCAGTTAGCTCTTCCTTGTCTTTGTAGCTTAAGAGATGAAGAAGTAGCCCTTCTGCTCGGACGGTGTATAAGAAGTCAAGAGGGAGGAGGAGAGACTGTGTATCACCGTATTGTCCATTATTGTATTGTTGAATTCAACAGGGTTAGAGTGTTTAAACTTTATTATTCAGGTAGTAATGTTAATACTTATTATCCAGTATCCTTTAGAGGTGTAACAATTTTCTAAATCCATGGCTTTATTTTTTTGGGGTCTTTCTTATTGTCTATTTTTAACGGGGTGGTAAATTGTTTAAAGATTTTATAAATGGTTTAAAAATGCTTATTATCTTAGCAATAACTCAGATCATCAGTAAGAACACCTGTTTCTCCTCCCAGCTTAGTCAATTCCAATCTAATAGTAAAGTGCTAACTGCTAACACATGCTCTATTTGTCTACTGGCAGAGGTTATCATCTTTGGAATTCAAACTCTGAACTATTGGTGCTGGAGACACTTGTTCCACTTTTCTGTGAATTTGTGCTGCGTTTTTTGCTATCTCTCTCTCTCTCTCTCTCTCTCTCTCTATCTTTCTTTCTCTCTCTGTCCATATATATATGGAGAGGGAGAGGACAGAGAAGGAAAAGGAGAGGGGAGACGGAGGGTCAGAGGGCAAGAGGGAGAGGAAGGGAGAGAGAGTGAGAGAGGGAGGGAGGTAGCTGGTGCCCTATTTGCATAAAGAGCAGGGCACAGTGCCCAGTGGAGGAGAAGGGTTGGCACCTTGCCCTGCAGACTGGCACAGGAGGAAAAAAATAATGAAAGAGAGGGAGACCGAGAGAACAAGTGTGTATGTGTATGTATGAGAGTCAGGGTTGAGAGAGAGACAGTATGAGTGAGAGAGAGATAGAAAATGAGAGGAAAATTGAGAGTGATAGAGTGATGAGGAGAGGAAAAGCAAGAGAGGAAGTGAAAGTGGAGAGGGCGCTTCATTAGAGCATCTTTTGTCCAGACTCTATTCGTTATTCCAGGCTTAATAGCTCAACCCTTTGTGTTAGACTTTTGAGTTTTGAAGTTAACCCATATTCACTGAATTATTAATGTTGTACTTTATACATGTTATTGTGAATTTGTTGTTATTAGTTTAATTTGATTAAACTGATCAGATTAATTTTATTGGTCAGTCATTGTGTTGCTCTCTTTAAAAAAGAACCTATTGGCAAGTGCTGGTAGATACTTGTTTTTTTTAGTTTCTTTCTCATAATACTTCCTGAATGTATTACATTACTATGCGATTGAAGTATCAGATGATATTTGTGCTATTAAAAAGTTAATAATTTAGCTTTAATAATGTTTATGAGCCCATTCTTCCTGAATGCGTGTACACTCTGCTGGTTTTGATTGAATGATTTTTGTCTGTTTTCTTTTGTTTAAAAATACACTAAAATATAGATTTTTGACACTAAAAGTGACTTTTGTAACACAAATGATGTAAAGTGTCACATAGAAAGTGAGAGAAAAACGCAACCTGCTTGACAGCAGCACCAGAGGAAGTTTTTTATGGATATGAAGTTTGAAGGATCAATTTGTAACATATCACCAGAAAGTTATGATGTCCTTACCCCTTTTGTAAGAAACAAGAAATCACACAGTCTATCCGTCTTCACTCCTTACCAGTCTAGAAGAAACATCATGAGTGTTAACTCTTGTTTCGCTTCTATTTATATCTCTTTTGCCAAGAGCTTCAGTCATCGTCGTGTTTACTCTTCCTTGCACAGGCTGCCTGGCCTTAAACTATCTAACCGGAAGTGGAACCATCAACATGATTGATAATGTTGGGGCAGCAGTGCTACTTCTTAGTTCTCTCATGTTTGACTGATTTCACTGGACGTTACAGTGACCCACTTTCACCTCTTCAGAGACAAAGTGGTATGGCGAGGCAGGACAGGCCAGGACTAGTGGGTTAGCATGTTGGCTTCAGTAAATATTTCTGCAACATAATACATATTCAAAATGGTTATATTCTCACATTCTGTTAATAAATTTAGCTCATTTTGTAATTTTTTAAACTGAAAAACTTGCATATTGCACCTTTAATTAAATATTAAACTATTAAATATTATAACTAAATATATTGCTAAAACCAAAAAGCAGTACCATGGTATACCAATAATAGACAATATATCGCCCAGTTCTAATCCTGTATATACTTTTGCTGAACCTCAAATGATGGCATAGAGATTTTAGGCCCAGGTCAGTGCTTCCCTTCTCTATAAGCTTCACATTTAAAGTGAATAGCAACTCTTCTTTCTCTGCACTGTTAAATTTTGGTATGCGTCTACACAGCTTTGTGTGTGTGTGTCCATAATAGTCTGTGATTTTCTCTCTCTGCCTTTCTGTCTCACACAGCAAAATGTTGCTTTGCATTTAAAATGTCCTGACACGTCACAGCTCTTAAAACTGGTCCTTAGTCGCTGCATGAGATTGTGGAATCACAACGTGCATTTTTTCCAGTTTACACTTCATCAGTCAGCACAGTGATCTTGTGTGAAGTCTTGTGTGTGCGTGAGAGAGAGCGATTCTTCAGATCTGCCGCCACGGCCCTCTCTGTCCAGAAAGGCTCCCGCACACTTTTCTATTTCACGCTATCGAATAGGCCACAGTCGTGTCTAATCGCAGCCTATTAATAGCGCCTGAAACAGTAGAAGCCTTTACAAGTGTTTCCACATACAAATAAAGAACTTGTTCATAAATCATAATACATGTAGCTCACAGATACTATCTATGGACTAATAAACTGCCTAAAGGGACAAATAAGGCGAGCAGTACAGTATTGGCATTCTTTAGTAAGTAACAGAAATGCTGCAGTGATTTTTCAACCAACTCTCTATCTGCCCGATCTATGGCATACGCTTTACTACCATGGATAGATAGTCATTTCCCTAAACTGAAAGAACAACAGGAAACCCATTGACTCAAAACACACATACAGTAGAAGTCGATGAGAAGGCACCTCAGCATCTGTCTATTGACTTCTATTTGGCAGTTTTTCTATGAGACTATATTTTCCACAGTAATACACTGGGAGTGGGAATAACCCAAGGCCCCATGTTATGAAATTATCATGCCACTTAAGTCACAGTACAGCATTACTGCAAAGTACTGCGAAATGTTATAAGTTAGATATTACAGTTTCTTACTTTTTTCAACTGCACATTTTGTCCTCAAAAAAAACTGAACAGTTTCAGCTTCAAACCTATACTGTCAAAAAATAAAACATTCATATTTTTATACATTTCTAAAATAAAATGAAAGTACTTGGATATATATATATATATTACGATAGAATTAATGTAATTTTTATAAGCAGTTTTAACTTTACTCTGTCACACTTTACTCTGTCATAGACATGACATTGAACTGTAATGTTGACTGAATGTTTTAGAATTATTTTTTAAGAACACCTTAAAATCAATAAAATTGTATGTTTCCTTTCTGTTGATTAGTGTTATTTGAACAAAACAGTCTAAACAAAGCAGTCTATGTCAGAATTAAAATATATTTTGGGGATACAGTACTAGGTCCCATTAATTTCATTTGATTATGCGTTGATTATGTGACAAATACAGAAAATCATGATTTTGAACTTTAGCAGAATTTCCCAGCCCTGCATTGCTGAATAATTATAAACGAAAGTCAGGTTAGACCCTACGAAGGGAATGTGGGGTGGATTTGAGACGCAGCCATTGCGATTGTAGTCATACGCGGCCTTCGGGTTTCGCACGTGCGCGTGTAGCTCGTGGTGAATTCTGAGGTACGTTGACATAATCGTTGGTGATCTGAGGTAAACTGAGGTAGTCTGTGGCCCATTCTGACATGAACTGATGTAGTTTGTGGTTTGTTGAATGAGACGCTATAACTAAAGCCTCAGCATTGAAACGAGATGTACTTGGAACAGCACACTAAGTTAACCTGTAAACCTAAAATATGTGGTGGGCAAATAAATCTCCCCACGTGCGTTACAGACCGATGCTATCTAAATCTGGCGCCCACAGAAAAATAAACATTCCTCCCCACAATGGGTTATGGATCTAAAAAACATATTTAGCCAGAAGCCAAAAATAATAAATGGTTTTTACTTGTGTGCTTGTGTTCTATAAACTGTAGTAAATAACCACTGATGAAAAACATGTTTATTAGCCGCCAGGCCATGTTCGCTCGGTCTGCAGGCCCCTATTGTTCCCTCTATTCATTTTAAGTGGACGTTAAACTATATGAGGTTAAATAGCCTAAAATAAAACCATCGATATTCCTCCAATTGGCTTCAAATGACAGACTATCCATTTCAGACCTTAACACATAAATCTGTTTATAGGCCTAATTATCACAGGGTTATAGCCTGAGCTCACGGGTTTTATGTGAACAGGTTGTCGACTATTTTACGACTAGAGGGAAAAAGGCATCTTCTACAGGAACGATGAACGTTTTTTTTCTTCATATACACCACAGGAAAGCCATCTTGTCAGGTCAGATATGTGTAATTAATTATGTTTTTATCATACGTTTCTGATTTTATTAATATTTCACGTTCAGTTCAATTTGGAGGATTTTATGCTCGGATCTGTTGTGAATTATAAAGGCATGAATAGGCCTTATGAAAGTGTGCTTATGAAAGTGAGGTAAATAAGCTATGTTTAGCTCTTAGCTCGGTTAGCGATGGAGAAAGTATGTGAAATATAGGTGTAATTACAGGCCTTATTTTGTTTTATTTGCCGCTGGAGAGGAAAAATTCACAAACGAGCTGGCAGCGTCGTGCCGGTAGGCCTCAGCGTCGTCGAATCATTAGAAGAAATAATCGAAGGAATGATTCAGTCGATTATTATGTTTTATATGAAACCAGAACAGGCCCAGCGTTCCGGTCAGAATGTTCCAGAAGCCGCGCGCGCGGATTCCAGTTCTTCAAGCGCGGGAAAGCTTTTTTTCCTCCCCTCGCGCGCGCAGTGAGAGGAGCTGTTTGTCTGGCGTTTTCTGTGAAAAAGGAAAAAGGGATTTTTCCGTGTGAACGGTGCAGGAAGAAGGCCAAAGGTAGCGGACGGCCGTTTAGAGGTCCCCGCTGTGTCGTTTTTTCCTCTCCTTACTTCAGCATTTTATTTATTTTTCACTTCGCTCCGCGGTGACGTTACTTGGCCGGTTTCTATTCGGTAGACTCGACGAGAAACGTCTGGAGTCATTCAGGTGTTTTGTACCTTTTTTTCACAGTGACCTCAAAAAAGGGGTTACATAAATTACACATGTAAACAGTATAGCTGCGTGTTTATACTGTAATGACGTCGGAATATGAATATGACAACATTTCTGGAAACAAACTGGCACAACAGCTAATTTATTATGTGGTTATTCAGGCACATGAAGACCATTTAGAGACTCTACAATGCGTTTAATGTCTAATTATCACTAATTCCTACTCTGCTAATATATATATATATATATATATATATATATATATATATATATATATATATATATATATATATATATATATATATATTATTTTTTTATAATCCTGGGCAAATCTATATAATCTAAATTATAAATTATAATTCAGCTTAGCTGGTTTTAAAGCTGCTAAAAAAGACAATCCTGTGTTTATGTGTAAATCTAGAACACTGCTAGGCTAAATTAAGCGCGTCCTAAAACAGTACAGGTGTTATGCCATAGGCGGTTTATACATTTAACCCGTTAATGTCCATATCTGAAATGTCCTCTGCTCTCTTTGTTCTCTGACCTGAGCACAAATCTGGCTTCTTTTAAAAAATAAATTAATATATTAATTTTAAATAACCCATAAGTTCAGTTTTGTGGTTGTTTTTAGATTTTATCAGAATCTTATTGTTTTGTTAATAAAAGTGTTAAAATGACATCTTGTTCTGATTAAAGTGAGTAGAGTTAAAAGTTCTAAATTCTAAAAGTACAGTTGGATCCACTATTTGTCAATATGGGAATATGTAGGAGACTGGTAAAGCAGCTTGTGGCCCAGTTCACCTTACCACACTTGAACGAAAAGTTATTTTTCCTTTTTTGGACGCTTCTACTTTTAACATAAGGCTAGCAGAATTGACAGATTTTTAAGCCTGGGACAGAAAATTATTTAATTTAAAGGTATTTCTTACTTGTATAACGGTTGGCCGTAAATAGATAGGGGTCTTGCTGAATACTTAGCTTGCCCAGTAGCTTGCCCAGTAGCTGGCAGGGGTGTCATTAGTTGATGTTGTTATCCTTTGTTTATTATAATGATCTGAAAGTTGTACTTGATATGCTGTAAGATGACTACACCCCATGCATCTTTAAAAATAACTCATTTTAAACATGAGATTTTAGACATGAATCGGAGTGTCACCCCCTCATCCCATCCCAAGTGAAGTAAAGTAAGTAAAAAACTAAATTGTCCACATTCTCTTTCTACCTGTATATACGTTTCTTTGTGTGTGTATATTAACATTGATTAAAAGCCATATATATATATATATATATATATATATATATATATATATATATATATATATATATATATATATATATATGGCTTTTTTAGATATATACATGAACTATAGATGAACTTATGCTAATTTTTGTTGTAATTTTAATTGAAGGACAGGCTTTATAGGCAGTGCTACAGGCGTGAAGTCACCACCATAGAAACAGTTTGGCATTTTAAGAATTAAAGCATCGAATTGTTTTGTAGGGGCCTGCGTTGTTTTTCCGCAGGCCCGATTCAAGGACGTCGCGAATTGTTTAGAATTGCCATTTGCATTCGTTCAACTGTCTTATTCATAAATACAAGAATGCAACAACAAAAAGTGCGAAGATTTTGGCAGTTGTGCTACTAAAATCTAGCTGTCGAGTGTACCCTCCCCCCCCCCTCCTGCCCCTTCAGCCAAGCCACCCACATGATTTTTACTCTGGTTCTGGCAGGCGACGCGGCTCACACACACACTCGCGCACACACAGACAGACAGAGGAAGCGAGCAGCGGGGCGAATAAGCCTGAATTTTCCTCTGTTTCTTTTCTCTTCAAACTTTTATCTGCCTTGCATTCTTGCTTTTTTTCTGCTGTGTTGGGGGAGAAAAGGCTCCTGCTAAAACAAAGGTCACTAGTGTCGACAGGCGAGTGTCTCTCTGAGATAAGATGGCCTTTTGTTTATTAAGAGTTTGAATGTGAGAGATACACTTGAGAACTGTGAGAGAACTGAGTGTACGCGGCTCAGGACGCGTGAACCCGCAAAGAAAGTGGTTTTGAGTTTTAAGAGTTTAAGGTTTGGCTTTTTTTTATTTAACATATATTGTCTAAAGGGCAAAGCACTTCCCTTTAATGCGGCAATGCAACAATATGTTATCATTGTTGTGGTCATCATACAGTGCACAAGTATGTTGTGGGAATCACTGGACAGCTGCATGCATCCTAAATGCTAAATAATTAACAATTGTTACAGTGGTGGTGATAGGAACCAGGTGTCGCAATGCTCTACAAAGCATGATGCTGCTGTCATAACAAAACCTTCGTGTTCTAATGGTTTATTAGTGTTGAACCTAATTTTTAAATTGTATTGTTCTTTATACTGGGGGCAAATTTGAATATGAGTGGTCAAGATGAAATGGCCCAAAATTACTTGTATAAAAGACTGGTTACATTGACCTGCAATAAAATAAACTGTACATTTATCATTTTGACCTCACCTAAAATATCATAGCCTTTTTAAAAATGTAGCAATACTGTTGCATCTTGTTGGATATAACTTGGTAAACAGCATATTGTAAGCCTTATATAGGTTGTACGTGTTATATAGGGTGGGGTTGGCCTTCAGTAACACATACAAGTTAGATTTCTGAGAATTAGATGCAAATAAATAAATATAACATGCTTAATATAATGAAGTGGCTTTGTTTTTGCAGTTTTTAAAGATTTTGGTTTGTTTTCATTGACAGAGGAGTTAAAATTAAGGATAAATCAAACATTTCGTGTAGAATTCGTGTAGAACGTAGGACTACGATTAGAACGTAGAACGTAGAACGTAGAACGTAGAATTGCACTGTAAGTTCAACTGTGTTAAAACAGCCTAACTTTAGAAAGCTGTAAGCTTTAATTGTAAGAATAATCTTGGAATAATCTTCTATCAGTGTTCATGCAGACAGATTTATTTTCACTGGTTTTTAAAAGTAAAAGAAAAGGGCGAGAGAGGAACCGAGAGCAGTTTTTTGTAATTATTCTAGACCCTGTGTTTGACTGGAGTGCCCTCCTCTTTGTGGCTTTTTGCCCTGAGGTGCGGCGGCACCATGGGAGCAAGGCATATGCTGCTTAAACTCGTTGCGGGGATTTAGCTAGATTAGATCTCCCGATTTGAGTCCGCTCATGCTAGCGATTTGCCTGGTGGATCATCGGGTCACTGATAATGGAGATTTGTGCTTGTCACATGGTTAATGTGACAAAAAAAGCAAGGGAATAAAAAAAGGCCTGCAGATTGTAATGAACTGTTAGTCTATATAAACCATTTATGTAAAAACACTATATTCAATCAGAAAAATACAAGGAAATATAAATACAGCCAAAACATGGGTTTCTGGTTGATATTTTGTGAACTGGTTAGAAGAACACAGATTAGATTCTGGTTTGTTCTTTAAGGGTAATTCTGCCAAAATAATAAAAATTATGTGTGTAACTCAGTAGTTGAGATAGAAATCAAGGCATTCAGAATGGTTTTATGTGAAAATGTTTTTTGAAGATAAACTTGCAGGCTTCACCATATATGTTGGTTTTATTTACTCTCCAAAACCACCAGTGAACTTACGCATATCTTCTGAATCTTTATATGTTATGTTGATGATTATAAAATTGTGGGAAAGCTGAAAATATAAAGTTATTTTGCTGTAGAACACTTTGCATGTAACCTCTGCTGCTGATGAGGTTAAAATATGGAATAAAATGCATTTTAAGCCAAAATGTCATAAAACAACCATAAAACAGAGTCAGACACCCGACTGAGTATTCATCATCGTTTCATATACTAACTTTTAACAATTTTGGCTCTGTACGTTTCTGTCACACCAGACTACTATAAATCACTGTTTATATCTTAACCATTTGATTGTGTAGATTAAAAATTGGTGAAGTTCCCCTTTAGTGCCCTCTCTCATCACATAGAGACCATATTGAACCATTACTGCCTATTAGTAATGTTCTTATTATAGTAATATTTTTTGTATTTTGTTCCAATGTTAATATAACAAACAGATACTACCAAGATAAAAAGCAGTAATTTTGCACAGTGCTATATATCGGTGTATACATGGTCAGAAAAAGGTCACTGTAAAGGTACATTTCTGTACAAACAATTTAAAAGTACACCAGAAAAAGTGCTTTGTTGGTGCAACCTAAAAGGCAAAGTTTTACGCAATTACATGCATTGCCAGAATCATTTATTCAAACTACATTTTAGGTTAGAGTTCAATTGAGTTCAGAGTTCTTCCCACATAAAGTATTTTTTTAAGTTGTACCAACAAGTCACTTTTAAAAACTAAACAGGGTCTTAAATGTCCAGTTATGTACCTTAAAGAGGAATTCTACCCAGATCTTTGCCGTTTTTGCACACTACAGTGGCTGACATAATTTCGTGCTTGCCTGCTCAAAATCCTAAACCTTGTAAATCTATTATTGTTGTTTTTCAGACATCATCTGTAAATTCTTGTTACCCATTATTTTGTAAAGAATGGATCAAAAGAAAAGACCCAAAGTTACTTGGATAAAGTCTGGTTCCTTCGACATACATTAGAAGCACCTTGTGTTTTTCCTTCTTCTGTAAAATTATCATTTTGGAGATACAAGTCCAGTGTCTTTTTTCATACGCAATGCTGAGGATGTTAATAGTGGTGAACCTGAGAAAGATATATGTTCTTTGAGTGCTCTTTTGCCTTTACAGTACAATACATGCATTGTAACAGAACATATTGTAAAACAATGTTCCAGGCATCAGTGCTCGTAACCATTTCACATAAAAACACTTCAGGCTTCTGCTTCCATTCACCACTGCTGTGAACAGTTTTGCGCTCAGCAGTTTTCTCTGTAACAGAGCATTAAACCACTCTGAATGACTTTGTTTACATCTTAGTATAAAAAGTAATCAGATAAATTGTGATATATATATATATATATATATATATATATATATATATATATATATATATATATATATATATATATATATTAGTAGTTTTCATGTAAGAGCAATTTGTTTATACAAATTTGTTTTGTTATTTTATGTTATATTTGATGAAATTCCCTCTTTTGGCAAGTTTTAAGGTACCCTTTGTTCACTTTCCCAGAGCAAAGGGACGCATTTGTACTTGTCCGCATCTTAGAAAGTGGCAGAAAATTAAATTTAAAGGTCTGGAGTCCAAACGGGGTGTATGGAGTCGGTGCAACTTAAAATAAAAAGAATTATAATAACAACTGTGACAGAAATATTATACAGTAATGCTTTTAGAGCTATACATTGAAACATCACTCCCAACTACGTATATGTGTGTCTGTATTGTATATGTGTAGTATAGTCTGTTGCTTGCAGAGAGATAGAGAGGTGTAAAGAGATGGAGAGAGGGAGTTACAGTGTGTGTGTATGTGTGTGTGCGTGGCTTTATTGGTGAGGAATATGTGTCTCCCTCCTTCTTTGTTTGTGTGGTGGGTCTGATGGCAGCTGCTGGTTTGGAGGGTCTGCAGGGATTTCAGCCCTGTGTGTTCACACAGCACTCCATGCCAAGGCTTGCACAGAGAAAGAGAGAGAGAGAGAGAGAAAGAATGAACGAGGGATGGGGGAGGATGGAGAGAGAGAGAGAGAAAGGGAGAGGAGAAAGAGGGTGAATATGAGGGATGGAGGGAAAACATTAAAAGAAGGGGAGAGAAAGAGAGAGTAGGGAATAGGGATGAGTAGGGAAGGGGGGAGTTTTGGACAGGACGTATGGCTTGATGCTGGTGAGTGTGTGTTGGCTAAAAGGTAGTTGAAGGTGTGTGCACTGAAAAAGAGTGAAATGTGTCCCCGTGGAGGTATATTGGGGGGCTGTCGGTTAGGGTAGGGTTTTGGAGGCACCCTGGGGGCGGGTCTAGAACCAAACGGAAGCAGCCGATTGGTCCTGGACTCTGCAGTCGCGCTAGCTAGCTAGGAAGTTGCTAATTTGGCAAAGTGAAGAGCCAGCCCACGGACTGATTCACATACAGCCCTCCCTCTCTTTCTCTCTCTCTCTCTTTCCCTCTCTCTCTCCCCGTCTCTCTCTCTCCCACCCATTCAGTTCTTGAAGCGTGCGTATTGGTTGAGCATATTGGGCAACTCTGTGCCAAATAGGTGGGCTCAGCCTGGTGCTGGCACACTCGCGGGCGATGGTGAGGAAAAGAACGCTGAGAGGAAGAGAGAGAGAGAGTGAGTGAGTGAGTTGGAGAGAAAAAAGGGGGAGAAGAGAAGCGTCAGGCGGGTTTGCCAGCGGTCGTACGCGCGCGCTCATCCAACATTGATTCGGTCCTCTGTTCTCTCTTTTCTTTTATTTATTTATTTATTTTTATTGTTTTTTTTTTTCATCCGGCTCTCCATTCGCTCCTCACTCCCCCCTTCTCTCTTTCACTTTCTCTCTCACCCCTTCTCTTTCTCTGTCGCTCTCTCCCTCTCTCTCTTTCTCTCTCTCTCTTTCTTTCTCTGTGTGTCTCTCTCTCTCTCTTTACGAGTCGAATGCAGAGATCTGAACCGACATCACTTTTGCCAAACATTTTTTCTCCTCCTTGCGGTATTCCTTCCTTCCCTTCCCTTTCCTTTCCTTTCCTTTTTTTAGATTGCAAGCTTTATTATTTCTTTCTCTCTGCTTTTTTCTTGTGCAGCTTTTCATGTCTGGGCTGATTTAGACTTGTTATTATTGTGTTTTTGTAAACTTTTTTTAATTTCTTTTTTCAGTTTAAATATTAAAATTATATTTTTTTGTTTTGAAATTCAGTTTCACCCTTTTTCCCCTCTAATTCCCTTTTTTTTCTTCTCCTCACAGTGTAATTTGTTTAGAACTGTTATATTGCTCACTTCAGCAAATAATTAGGACATGTGGTGTTGACTAGCGCGAGGAGAGGAACCGCTCGGCTTTCCGCTATTCGTTTATTCTCAAGTTGCGCTGCAGTTTATATGATGAAAGTGCGAAATGGTAACTACCGACATTTTCTGCTGCTCTTTTCTTTGTGTTGCACGTCTTGCCTGCGTCTGTTTCGTGATTGTGCAGTGTTGTGGTGAAATGTGTTGCACGTAAAAAGTTGGAAAGCACTGGAAGATGCCTGGCCGGCCGTGTGATTTGCCGTGCCGTCCTTTAATTGGGGCACGGGAAGCTCCAGACGGTGCAGAAGAGTGCTGATCTTATTTAGTTATTAACCAGAATATGTGTTCAGAATAAAACAAGGAGAAACCTGAACATAAACAAAGACAACTCTCTGATAATATCTTAAAATATTTATCCATATATTGTCTGTCTGGGTGATTTAAATAGAATTATAACATTAATAACATTAATTTACAGAATGACACATTTGTAATGCACAGTTATATTTATGTCTGCCTTCATATTGTGGAACCAGACCCCTGTAAAAAAAAACAGCCGTTTTATTTCCTTTCATTTAATATGAATGTATTTGTGTTAATGTTGTTCTGTTGAACTGAGGCTTTATTCAGTGATTTATAATGAATTCTGTGTCTCTTGTGAGTATTAATACACTCTGTAATTAGTATATAATGTATATTTTTCTTCTTTCTCATCTTGTGTGATTAAGAAATATTAAAATATCCAAAACTGAGAAGTGCTAATAGCTTGAACAATGTCGTTGTGTGTGTGTGTGTGTGTGTGTGTGTGTGTGTGTGTTGGCGAGCGTGTGTTGCAAAGCTTCATCCCTCTCCCCTGCACTCCGCTCTCAGCTCAGTCTGTATCCATGGTCGCACGGGCGACATAAACCCTGTTGTGCTGTCCGCCGGTTCACCGCAATGTTAACACCTTCTCTCCATCTCTCTTCCTCTGCTTCCTCCTCTCTCCCTGTCGCCCCCTCTGTCCCTTTTTCTCCTTCCCCTTCTTTCCAGGATGAGTTCCATCCCTTCATCGAGGCGCTCCTGCCACACGTGCGCGCCTTCTCCTACACCTGGTTCAACCTGCAGGCACGCAAGCGCAAGTACTTCAAAAAGCACGAGAAGCGCATGTCCAAGGACGAAGAGCGCGCGGTCAAAGACGAGCTTCTAGGAGAGAAGCCTGAGATCAAGCAGAAGTGGGCCTCGCGCCTGCTGGCCAAGCTTCGCAAAGACATCCGGCCCGAGTTCCGCGAGGACTTTGTTCTCAGCGTGACGGGCAAAAAGCCGCCGTGCTGCGTCCTCTCCAACCCGGACCAGAAGGGCAAGATGAGGCGCATCGACTGCCTCAGACAGGCCGACAAGGTGTGGAGGCTCGACTTGGTCATGGTCATCCTGTTCAAGGGCAGCCCGCTGGAGAGCACGGACGGCGAGCGGCTGGTGAAGTCGCCTCAGTGCTCCAACCACAGCCTCTGCGTCCAGCCGCACCACATCGGCGTCTCCGTCAAAGAGCTGGACCTCTATCTGGCCTACTTTGTCCACTCGCCAGGTTAGTACCAAAATGACAAGCATTCAGACTGATAGTTTTAGACTGACTTGTTAAGTTAAGTTAGCTCTGGGTGATATTAGTAACATTCAAGATCATTGTATTTTTGCAGTATATCACATTTATAAACACTAAAACAATATCTTGTTAAACCTGATGCAGCTTGATGCAGGCAGTCCAAATCATGCATAAACCACATTAAAAGAAAGGAAATTTACCATTTATTTAGTTTTATCTAAATAAATAATTAAATCTAGTCATTCTTTTAAGTTAAAATAGTACAAAGTAGAATTAAAAAGTTAAACACAAACGACAACAGGGGCACTGCTGTTTTCTGGCTGTTATATAATAAAAGTAATGCTCATTTTTATTCAAATATTGCTAAAGCTGAACAACAGTGTTGTGATAGGTCAATATGACAGTATACCAGACCAGTATAGTTATTGCCCAGAGCTAGGTTATATTAAGGTCAAATAAGGTCAAATTAGGTTTTCTACTGATGCTTTCCATCACTTCTTTCCCCTTATCTGCATAAATGATACATTAATATATACATACACACATACATACACACATCACTGCTGTTGGATCAAGACTTTGTATCTTGTATGTTTCAGTTTTAACAAAATTTGAAAGTACTTATAACATTGCTTGTAAATTTCATGATGAACGGTAAAGTATGTTTTTTCCTTCTTCTGTAAAGTCATAATTTCG
Source organism: Megaleporinus macrocephalus (assembly GCA_021613375.1). Classification (NCBI taxonomy): domain Eukaryota; kingdom Metazoa; phylum Chordata; class Actinopteri; order Characiformes; family Anostomidae; genus Megaleporinus; species Megaleporinus macrocephalus. The sequence goes on from CM038722.1 coordinate 29,658,457, forward strand.
GAGATTGTCATATATGTAACAGCTGTCATATGTATGTAACCATAGAGACTAAAAGGTTAATCTTTCTTTTTTATTATTAATATTGCAACATTACAGTTCTCTGATCACAAGTCAGTCTATTACTAGCAGTGTTGATACACTGGGTTTTCAGGCCAGATAAACAATATACACTGATCTGTACCTTAAGGTAGCTCAATTATTGGAGAACAATCACAATAATTGGTCAGAAAAATTGGTGAAATGGGGATTTCAAGCTGCAAGGTTTTGATATAACCAGGTATAATCTGCATCAATGGCTGTGGTCAGTTTTCTGGCCTGTACAGTCACATTTCTCATATGGTTTAGAATCAGAAGATAAAGTAATGTTAGAAAGGACGGATTGTCACTTGGAAAATCAGTCTATACTTTGCTAATATGTGATCATGTATGACGCAAGTATGTTCACCAGCTTGAGTAGAAGCACTAGTGACAGGGTGCTTTTCAGTGAGCTCTTCCGAGTATGCGCTGTCTGTGTGTGTGTGTGAGCGTGCTGTTGTACTTGGCGCGATACCGCTGTGTTGTGTGTAGTAAGCGGCCAGTCTCTCAGTCGCAGCCCACTGTCTCACTGGCAGTGTATTTGGGAAATGTGTGTAGACGCTGGTGTGGTCTCAGACATTCACAGCCAAATATCACCACTCACGTTCACCGCCAAACCCTGTCTCAACACACGCACGCACGCTGACGGACACACACACATGCTCTCAGCGGCCAGATACACTCTCTCATTACGACTGGAAGCAGCTCTGTTGCTGGATTGAAATTCTCTGTGTGGCTGTAACTGTGTGGAATCTTTTTTCCACATAATAAATTATGAGACTTTTTTATGAAGAACGTTTTATCCTCCTCTGATTGGACACATCCAATATTATGTTACCAGACATGTTCTCTGCTACATACTAAGCAACATGATATGAAAATAATGTTTTTTTGTTTACTGAGAAACGTATTAAATTCAGTGTTCAGTGTATTTGAGATTTGGACACGTGAAACGCGAGAGCATTTGAAAAATGTATTTATTATCACTAACAGAAAGACACAAATCTACCACTGACAGTTTCTGTGTTTAATGAATGTACATTTGCATGACAAAGTTTATTTAACTTTATATACATTTATTTAACTATTGGAACAACCTGGACTTCTAAATGTGTGGACTTCTAAAATATATATATATATATATTTTAATGCCAGCTCAATTTCGTAGATGGAAAAAACCCTTCTGTGTTTTGGAATAACTTTTATGAAATGGAGAGAATGTTTAGTTTTTAGTTTTGCCTGCTATCCTGATGATAATAAATATATTCATTTTTCAAATTTTCATTAGTTTAGTCTGGTATACTGGACCCTGGAATCCACTGAAATCACAAAAAAAAATACTATCACCAAAATTCATAGACCACGATCTTATGTTGTTCCTAAATATATTCGATTATACTTAAAGAAAATAGCAAATAAACTGATTTTTTTTGTTTTGTACTGTAGAAATAATAATAGATTTTTTATTATACTAATTAACAGTCTATTATAATAACCAAAGCATAATTTACTACACAGAGTAAAAACCAGACTTATTGCACTTTATCTCAAGATTTATGCATGTAGAAATAAACAGCTACTATTGTCTTTGTGTCTTTCACAAGAGGGACCTTTGAGAAGGACATACATCTGAACACATTAATGAAATAAGTACAGAATAATTCAGAAACAGTGTTTAATTTCGTCCCAGAGATGGTGAGTGTCCATCTCACCCTGCCATATTTAAGATAAGAAAGAAAGAAAACTGGTTAACCAATAGAAAGAGTTGTGTAGAGACAGATAAAAGTGACTGTGGTGACGTACCTGATTCTACAGAGCTACAGTACCTGAGAACCAATAGTCCAGATTGGACGTTGGGAATGAGGAGGACGTAGAACGTGGAAGGTTGGTAGAAGGTTGGATTCTTTCTTGTTTTTCAGCCGGAGCCATCACATCACAATGGTGGCCTTAACCATTACACATAGAGACGGACAATGAGCTTATTGTGACTGTGTCATTAAGGCGTTATTGTGGTTTGGTACGGCTCGAGCCTGACTTAAACACTGTAGCAGCTCAGCTTTCGAGCAGGTTTCATTTAACACTCACCCACGGCAGTGCCCGTACCGTGTCTGCCAATCTCTATCTCTCTCTCTTTCTCTCTCTTTCTCTCTCTCCCTCTCTCTCTCTCTTTCTCAGTAACCGGCAGCAGGAGGGCTGGCCGGTGTGCTGCCCGTTCAGAATGTTAGCCGCCGCCGCTCTCTCTCTCTCTCTCCCTCTCTCTCTCTTATCTTATCGGGCTAATCCAGCGCGCCCCCGCTGCTTTTATCGGCCTCCAAATAGTCGCGGCCGAGGCTGGCACCCCGCGGGCAGCCATGCGAGACCCCAGGGCCTGCCGGCATACTGTGCCAACAACTCCTCAACACCAGCCACACACACTCACAGAGACTGTGTGGTTTTTTTTTGTTTTTTTTTTTTTTTTTTGGCCTAGTCATGTGGGCCGCACTTATATCCTGAACCCGGGTGGGTGTTATTATTTTAAGTGTTTTCTTTGCTTAATAAAGTCCCGCTGAATCATCTGGTTTTCGTTTATGAGCTTAACACCTGATGAGCTACAAGCAGAATGATGTTCATATGTGGCTTTGTTTTATTTATCCATTTTTTTTAACCCATGTGAAAAAGGAAGGCATGAGCGTGAGTGTTTTTCGTTGTTGTTGTTGTTGTTGGCGAGCGAGTGACTTGCGCATTTTCGAGCGCTGAATGGCGTGGTTACTTTTGTTTGTTTGTTGGCTCTGCTCTTTGTCATCGCAATTGTTTATTTCCTTTGTAAACATTTTGTTTAGCGCCGCTAAATGCGGCCTTCATTGTCAGTCTCGCATAGCGAGCGCCCCTCCGTGCCTTTTGTGTGCCAGTGAAAGAGAAAGAGAGAGGGAACGATAAAGGGAAAGAGAGAGAAAGATAGCGACAGGGAGCTGTGACTGCAATTGTTCTGGTTGGCACAACCTCAGTGCCTTTGGTGTGGGAAGATGCTTCTTACTCCAGCTTTGTGTGTGTGTGTGCATGCGTGTATGGAGGCTACGCTGCTGTGCGGGGAACGCTCTCGTATGCGTTCTCCACTTTTAATGCCATGCATTTTTTCTTTTCCCTCGAAAAGACTCTTTTTACACACTTTCTGTTTGGTGATCTTTACGTTCTTAGCCCTCTGTTACACAACGTTGCCATGTGGCAACAATAAATTGAATCAGAATTTGACTTAAAGGCAGTAATATAAAATCCATGTTTCATTGTTTATTTGTGGGGAAAGGGTCTATTACTTTGAAAGCACAATTACTTGATGACATCACATAAGCAGGAAATCCTGTTTGCATTGCCTTTTTCCATGGACACTAAAAAGGTCATGATGCCCCCAAGTGCCCCCAAAGTTTAACTAATTCTTCTATATTTAGACAACATTTCTACCAGAAAAAAATGGATCTACTATTTGGGCAAAGTTAACTTTACATTTCCATCATTAAAACCAATTTATATTCAGTTTTGTGTAAAATTATTAATTGAATTTGTTCTACTATATGCAAATATGGATATCATCTGTATGCATTCAACCCTCTGGACTGTAATTAACCAACATTACACTAGACCTCTATGTGCACATTATTACATTAATTACATTACATTTTACATTTACATTAAGTAAAAAACATTTTGTAATTCCAGACGTTTTGTAACTGTAATGCATTATTATTATGATTATGATTACTGGATATCATAGTGTAAAGGAATTTCCATATATCACCCAGATTATAGGTTGGCCATGCTGTGCATTTCTAGTCAGTAAACTCAAACAGTAACAATATTTTCTTCCCAAAATGTAATTTAATTCTTACAGGTGACTAATGCACTGTGATATGTTATGGCTGAGATTTCCTGCTGTGTTACTGTTGCTGTGTCCCAAACCGTATGTTAAAAGTCTAGCAGCTGCTCTGCTGTGGCAGACATAATTAATGAATTCTTAATTATGGAGTGTTTATTGAGATCAATTGATACCTTTATTAATAAACTTGTGTGCTGCTAAAGCTGTAAAACTGTATAAATAGTAGGGATGCGCTGATACCACTTTTTCCTTACCGATACCAATACCGATACCAGCTTTTCAGGTATCTGCCGATACAGTGTACCGATACCGATACCAACTCTGACTTAAATGCTCGATATATGGCTATAATCCTGATATTTATAGTGTGCCACTTTTTATATGATGTATTTTTTATGTCTTATCTTGAGTAACTGCACATTAAAAAGTTTCAGAGCTATGAAAAAATAAAAATTGCCACAATGCAGAAACACGTGCAGCCATTTAGTCAATAGGCTTCATGGTATCGGCGCTCTCTATTGCCGATACTGATACTGTGTGTAAGTGCCAGTATCGGCGACGATACTGATATGGTATCGGTATCGGTGCAACACTGATAAATAGTAATTATTTTTTCTGCTATGATATTCTATTATATTACCGCCAAACTTTGATCCTGCTTCTTGAGCATAAATGGGGATAATGGGGATGTTTTTTACTAAGTCTTAAAGTCAGGGCTAGCTGCTCTGAGGTGATACCCAGTCACTTAAGCATTTTTTTTCTGCAGCATAATCACAGTGACGCCTAGTGGAGCCTCAAATCTGGTGGCACTTATTAGCACTTTATTAGCACTTTATTAAGGCTGACGATTGTGGGTAGCCATGAGGTGGATAAATCAAAAGATGTTTTCCCAAAAGAAATGCTCATTTTTACAAATATTCTGATTTGCTCTATAATGTCTGGCTGTGTCAGTGCAGCACTAACAGCATTATCCACCTGAAAGTAAGTTCTCTGTTGTTCTGATGTAACACTGGTTTGTTCTGTAGAGCTTCAGACATGTTTCTGCTTTGTCTAAATATTTGTGACCTGTCGATTACTCGTATGTACTGTCCTATTTAATGCTTTTGCTGAAAGAGTCAGTTTTGTAAGTGAGGATTAACTAGTTTGGGATACAGAGTGAATTCTGTAGTCTTTATGTCCAGTCCTTTAGTCATACTTGGACAGGTGCGCCTTTTTATTACTGATGATGTATCGTTATTATTAAACTGTATTTTAAACATGCCTCTTGTTAAATCCGCCACACAGGAAATTTGAAGTCACACCGTTGAGGAGGTGTGAAATGTGCGGCTTCGGCCATTTTAGGATTTTTCCTCTGCTGCTCTTCGACTGTTCCGAGTGGTGCCAAAACCGGAATTTGGAACGCTGTACAGCCCAGAGGGAGAGAGAGAGAGAGAGAGAGAGAGAGAGAGAGAAAGAGACAGAGAGAGAGAGAAATTACAGTATACAGAGAGGAAAATGAATTAGAGAAACTCGATTAATCTTTTGGAAAGAGAGCGACTCGTTTCTACATCACCGCACTTTTTTTTGGAGGAACTAAGCAGAGGATTTTTCATACTGTTCAAAAGCAAAATGATACATTTGAACCAGCAGTGCACAAATAAATTAACTTGATTTGTGGTTTTACAGGTTTTTTTTTTCTACAGTTAAAAAAAAGTTGAGACATTAAGACTCCCGCACAGTGGTTTTGGTTGTGTTATATACTTATTATAGTGCTTAAAAGAATAAAGAGAGAAAGATGAGTGCTGGAGCTGTTGTCTATCTAGGAAATAGCTAGTATTAGTCTATATGAGACATATCTATATATCTACGACAATGCATATATATATAGATATATGTAGTGAATAATGTAGTAGTGTAGTATATATATATATATATATATATATATATATATATATATATATATATACTACACTACTACATTATTCACTACATATATCTATATATATATGTAGTGAATAATTTGATTGTGTATGTGCATTTATTGTTTTGGAAGTTATTAATCCTGCTGCAGATTATTATCAAAATCTTATAGAAAATGTGTTTGCATATTATGTTCAGCAGCAATGTTAAATAAATATACAGAAGGAAAAATATGACAGGTCTCTTAAAATTAACTTTCCTTTTGTAGTAAATTTTCTATTCTAATTCTGTTGATTTAAATGCTTACAATAGTATTATCTATATATATATATATATATATATATATATATATATTCCTTTACATCATGCTATATATATATATATATAAGTGTGTGTAATATATGCATATATTGAATCTAAACAATCATTAATGCAGTAAAAACAGCTTTAAAAAAGCATGTAACAATAGTGTGCCTCCTATATAATATATGTATGCATGAATGTGGGACTACTTATGTTTTACACTGTATATAAGGACCTACATATGAATCATTTTGCTTAGAAAATGTCCAAAACCACACACACACATACCAGAATAGATACAAACACTCTTAGAAGCACATCACCCTGCACCTCACTAAGACGAGATCAGAGCTGTCCCAAAATTAACGGCTAAAAAAAGATTAGAAAAGAGAGCAACAAAGGCATAATAGATTTCTGTTCCTTGGCTGCGGAGCAAACTTTGAGCCTGGACCGGCAGCTCCCGCACCCTGCTGGGGTTCTGAACAGCTCGCCCAAACACACACACACACAGACACACTCATACACAGAAACACTCGGAGCGGCACAGACAGCGTCACGATTGGAGAGTCGTTTCCATTTCATGTCAATGAGGAGTTCGACCGGCGCCTGAAACTGATACAAAAGCACACACAGAGATTGAGTTTCACACTAACAGTGTGCGTGAAGCCGTGAATAGATTTTTTTCTGTGGCCATGTCCTTATCGCTCTCCGTACTGCTGTTCACTTTGCCTCACAGCTGGACGTGTGGTGGAAAAGTGATCCGTGTGAAAAGTTAACACATCAACACTAAAGGGCCTTAGATTACATTTTTCTTGTGTTTTATTTCGTCCACTTGTCATAATTCATATTTCAACCTTGTTTTTAATTGCTTTAGAGTTAAACTTGAACAGGGTATTATCGGTTATTGCATATTTTAAGACAGATATATGCAAATAATCTCTGTTCCCACTGGCTGCCCTGTATAGACCTGTAAAGACCACCAAAGTTGTACGTCATTCTCTAAACCACACCTAAGATCAGTTTATCTATGGCAAAAATGAGTGGGATTTTCTAATCTTCCTGTTGTGGCTTGTTTGTGGTTGATATAGTCTACTGGGTTACACTGCTGCCCTCTATGCTGTACACTGGTGCTCGATTGCCCGTCTGGTTAACCACCGTACATTATACCAGTATGAGTCACTGGGCAAGACTCCTAACACTACCTGATGATGATGTATTTACTGTATTTTAACCCTAAAGTTTGCCTGGTTTGCTGATACTGGTTCTTTTACATAGATGGGGATGAGGTGAACCTTTTTATGCCCATATCTGTATGTTTTGGTTTTTAGCCCTTTTTGTATGTCCAAATATAGTTAAACTTAGCTAGCTATCTTTGTCAGCCCTTGTCTGACTGACACGCCTGACAAGCAGAACACAAATTTGTGGCTATATAGCAAAAAACACCCTATAAAACCCACAGCCCAAATAAAGGTTATCCACTAAGGGCCAATTTGTTATGTAAGCTAACACTACCATAGAGTCCACTGTCCACAAACTTTGTTTTGAACTTTCGAACAGCAGCCTTTTCTTTTCTTTTGCTCATCACAAGGAAAGTGCTAGAATTTTAACAAGCAAAGTGTGATTGTATTGCTGCAAATTGCAATTGGGATGTAGGTGATATTAAAACACTTGTGTAAAATCGGCCTTTGTTATTTCAGTTTACTGGTTTGTGTCAGTATTTTTATTCCTGTAGATGCACATCTGGATCATCTGTGAGGGTCTAGATAAGCGCTCAGTGAAAAGATATGTGATGTATTTAAATGACAGCCTCCTGTGTTATCACTATTATAGAGGTCAGTAGCACAGTTATGATTAACATATAATGTATGTATGTAAACACGTCCTACTTAGGAGTGCAGTAATGTGTTTGAGCTTCAGATGGTGACGTGTGTACCAGTGTTTAATAATGTTCTGAATGTTGAAATGGGTCGAGTTCTTTGTTGTGATGCTGGGGTTTTGGCGTGGGCTTGCCTGCTAACCAGATTACGCTAGCCGAGACCTCATTCACTCCCTGCCAGTGTTCTTAGCACTTTTTTAATTCCTTCCTCTGCTCTACTCATCCAAGTACACGCTCTCTCTCCTTTTTTCTCTTTTTCGCCTTCTCTCCTTCTTTCCCTTTTTTTTTCTCCTCTCACTTTCATACTCCCCCTCTCTTTCTATCTACTTATTCTTTCTTTATCTGTTCACTCTTTCTCTTTTCTTTTTCTTTCTTTCTCCTTCTCTGCCTCTGTCTACACCTTTTTCTCTCTTCTTTTTCTTTCTTATTCATTTTGTTTATCTTTCCTTTTGTTTTCCTCTCCAAATGTTTCTTCTTTCTCCCCATTTCGCTCTCCTTTTTCTTTCTTCCTTCTGTCTTGCTTTCTCACCCCTCTTTCTGTCTTCTTGTTTCTTTCTTTCTTTCTGCTTGTTCTCCCTCTCTGCAATTTTTTTCATTTCCCTCTCACACTGTCTTTCTCTGTCTCTCGTTTTCCATCATTCCTTCTTTCTTTCTTTTTTCCCTTTGTACTTTTTCTCCTTTTCTTTCGGTTGCTATCTGTTATTTTTATTTATTTGTCTTTATCTTTCATTCTCTTTTTCTATGCACCTCACTTTCTATGTATTCTGTATTTCTTTCTTTCTTTGTCTCTCTTTCCCCTTGTCTCCATTATTTTCTCATTCCCCATGTTCTTTATTTTTCTTTATTTCCTTCTATCATTTTCATTGTTTTATTGAAAGAGTGAAACACATTAGAGAAGAGAAATTATTTTCCTTCAGTAGAACTCCTCAACTCGTGGTCCTCCAGCGGGTCTTTGCTGGTGGTTTCAGACAACTATTCTTTCAGACCCGCACAGGAAGTAAATGGATAAATATCTCCATGTGTTCTCTATTTCATACACACTCCTGATTTCAGTCTAGAGGTACGATTTGTGTAATTATCATTAATTAGTTGCGATTTTGTTTGTTTGTTTTGTTAGTTTTAATTACAGCCAGTCAGTTTACTTGATCTTTCAGGCCTGCATTAATTTGGTGGTATTAAAGTCCTGCTGATTGTTCCAGTCTGAACTGTGACTGCTATTTTCTGTGTGTTCATTGTTTCGTGTTTTATTTCGTCGGTTTAATGCAGGCTTGCATGTTCACAGTGCTGTGTCCTAACTAACTGGACTTTATAGGTTGGAGAAAGTGCTAACAAAGGGCTGTTAAACCTGCAAATGCTTTATGCCAGGTGTAACATAATCACTGTGGCAAGGGTTTCAAACTTTATGAGGAAAACTTGAAGCTGGGAAAAAGGTATATGTGTAGAGAGAGATATTGGGATGAAGAGCAGTGCTGTGTGATATATACACTTTATAACGATATTATATGTAAATGTAAATACTGTTTGTATGTCTTAACTTCGTAAAAGTGAAGGGTCCGTATGTGTGCATGCAGTGCAGGCCCTCTCTTTCATAACTACTTAGTCAGTCCACAGTAGCTACTGAATAGTAGGTCTTTCTAAGTTTGTCATAATACCAGGATTTTGACTTCGATTCTGATACCAAGTGTAGTATCAAGATTCTCAATGCCAAAACGATACTTGGAAGAAATAAAAAAAACCTTCCTTTGTCTGAACGTAAAATGCGAACTAGAATAATTTGGACACTCATTGCTCTGTTTCAATCAGCAGCATGTTACCGTTTTAAATAAGCCCACATTCAGTTTAACGATGAAGCGCAGGCTACGTGCCTGAGAGCCTATTTGCGATGGAAGCATAGTTCACACGGCAAGACGAGTAATTAGCTTATCCCTGACGCATAAACAGTTGGATTAGTAATTGCTAGTAAAAGTTAATTAAGGCTCCCTAGTGTATCCTTTAACTATCTTAACTAACCTGTCCACTTCTCAGCTCTGTGTAGAGGTCAGGGTGCTTGTTGGCTAAATGCTTAACCAAGTTTTGCACTGGAGAGATTTACAACACTGTTTGCATTCTGGGTTTGTGGTGTCAGTGGGGTTCTTGTCTTTATCAACAATGTAAACACAACGTGCCCACCCTTCACTCCTTGAGCCCGTTTTGTCCACAAGTCGCAGACGTGAGAGAATATTTTCCGCTTTGCCCGTTGTCATGCTAAGCAGAGCGGGCTACTGCTTTCCTGCTGCTACAGGGGCTTGTGTGTGTCGCTCAACCGAGTCAAATTAGTTCGCGCTATTTGATTCGCTTTTTTATAAAACAGATTCAGTCGCTTAAGACCGACAGTGCAGTGAACATTGCAGGAGCTACAGTAGTTATTGGGCTATATACAATATTAAAAGCATCAAACGCTAAAGAATAGAATTGTTTGTGATGTTGCAGTATTGAAAAAGCATCGAATGTTCAGTGCATTGTGCAACCCTAGGTCTTAAATAGACCTAATAGACCAAACATTCAATGCTTTTTCAGTTTCTGACTTCAGGGGAAAAATGCCCTGCTGCGGTTTTACACGCTCGTTTACTCTCTATGATTTGGTGCTAGAATAAAAGAAGCTGTTTGCCGTTTAAATGACTAATTTGATGAGCTCTGCTCTGATTGGCTGTTTTACAGGCACTGAATGAGCACACAAGAGAAACATATGAAATTAAATGAACCTCTGTGTATATAAGCTCAATCATCATTATATTATTATGCACTGTTAGCTACTTGCTCCTTACTTTTGATCCCCACAACAACACAAAGTAGATTAAAGTTGTTACTCACTGTGAAACTTTCAGTGATAAACTCACACAGCATGGCTGCTACTTGCAGGTTACTGTTGGGGCTGTGATGCTAATAAAGGTGGACCTGCTCGTCTCTTCAGCCTCTTCAGTGTTAAACGCCGAGCAAAGCTGCTCCATATTGTACAGAGTTTAAGAAGCTGTCAGGAGGGAAATATTCAGAGCAAATGAATAAACCTTGAGTTAAAGTTGTCCAGGACCTTGTTAAAGATGTAGGAGCCAACATGTTCCACAGATTTTCCATTTCACCCTAAGTAGTGCCACAGTTACGTTCTGAAGCCTGTGCAAGCTGCACCATTTAAGGTGGAATGAAACATTTAATTAAGAAGCTGGTAAATACAAAACAACTTTAAACCTTGTTCAAAGATAAATGCTGACGGTTCAATTTTTTGGTAAGGAAATAAAAAGTGTAGAGGTCACTTTCAGAACTCCACATAGTCCACAGTTTCGGTTGCTGTTGATTCATTATCATTGTATGGACATTTTAAGGGGAATAAATATGAATGAGGCTGTCGTGTAACTGTTCAGGACTTTGGATCAGCCCTTTTTTTCTGTGCTCTTTTGTAAATGTATTTGTTTACTCATATCGCTGTTGTTCATACTGTCAGTAGCAGCGACTTTCGAAGTTTTTCCAGCTTGGTTAGAGCAACAAGAGCCCACTGCTGAGTGATAGAGTTCACAGACAGAGCCGCACTGCAGGTGGGATTAATTTACACACTAGCCTGCCCAGCGCACTGCTGTGCTAGCTTAAAGCTAAATCAAGACTAAAGGCTATCATCACATGGAAAGTCTAGCAGTTTCTTTCACTTCCTCAGTAAAAATCTGGACTAACAGTGGCAGCGGACAGGTGATTCACACATCAGAAACTGCTTCATGGTGTCAATCATAGGTGTCGGTGCCTCCATCACCAGTGCCCGTACTGCTTTGTGTTTAAGTACCAATATTGCGCAACACTACTCACAGGACACACACATACACGCACGTGTATCTAGTAATTATGTTTTCATACCATCACTAAAACACAAATGCCAGGCAGTCTGTTCTACTTAACAGCAATTACAGTCTGACACACAACCATTAGATGTTCCCTCACCCACACACATACATGCTTCTATACCAGAGAATGCTATACTTTTTCCCAATCTAGAGTCAAGTACTGGTAGACTGAGCTCATTGGAGATTATACATTGAAAAAAAAATACATTTAATTGTATTTTAACATGAATAAAGGCCAGCTGTGTCCTTAGGTTGGCTGATGTTTGTCAGTAATTGTGTTAATATAACGTGTTACACATGTGGAAATACACACTTGAATGGCAGAAATTCAGTGCATCCCATTTTCACTGTAAAGTGTGTTAATAAAGACGGCTATAGCGGGAGCAGAGGGAAAGAGAGAGAGGTTGGAAAACGAGTGCAGCCTAGTCTGCCATTTTTTTGGCACCCGTCTCCATGAGCTCTGTGTAGAAGGTGCCAGAAGCTCATCTCTGCCAACCTCTCTCCCTCTGATCCTTTCTTTCGCTCCCGCTTTTTTTTTCCTTTCACCCCATTCTCCCTCTCTTTCTCAGGGGGCTCAACCCCAGCCTCACCCTCACTGCCACGACGTGGTTGAGGCTTTCTGATGCAACAATTAACACATTTTTACCAATAAAACATAGACAGAAATGTGACTGTGTAACAAGAAAAAAACATTTCTTTCATTGCTTTACAGAAACTTCAGGCTTCTTATTCCCCCTCCCTGTGTTTCTCTTACTTTCTCTGTTCTCACTCGCTCCCCCTCTCCACTTCTTATTGAAGGTGCCCACTGAAAACTGTAGATTCATCTTGGCTGTAATTGTTTTCTTTTAGGCCAGTTACAAAGCCTGCTGATCACTAAAGCTCCACGTTAGAGCTCTATATCCTTCAGAAGATCTCGTAACCCTTAAAAACACTGCAATATGTTTTTCCAACCCTTAATAAATATATTGTTTCATACATGACTACACTAAGGGCTTGTTTCCCAGACCCAGATTAGGCTTAAACCTAGACTAAATGAAATTTTTAGTGGTGCTTTGCTCTTGGCACGGTGTTTTAGTCCAATAATAGATCTAATTCCTTTCAGGGTATCTGAACTTATATGTCCAAAAGTTTGTAGACACCTGCTTGTGCAGCCTTTCTTCTGAAATCACTGGTATTAATAGGGAGTTTGTCTCACTTTGCTGCAGTGATAGCCTCTACTTTTCTTGGCAGGCTTTACACTAGATGTTGGAACATTGCTGTTAGGATTTTATTGCATGCAACCACAAGTCCATTAATGAGGACAGGTACATGTTAGATGATTAAATGATGTAGGTTTGCTTTAAAAAATTCCAAAGGTACCCTAATGGAGCTCCATCACTCCAAAGAACACAGTTCCACTGCTTCACATCTATTTATAGTCTAGACTGAAAGTTAGCCTTTAGCTGGGATTGTTTGCAACTGATATTACATATTTCTTGCTGTTGTCAGAACACAACTTGACAAAATAACTTGAACATAAACTTAAAAACACTGTATTTTCAGTGTGAAACCAGATAGTCATTTCATCAAAAAACACACCATGTAACGAACATCAAGTCCTTTTAAATTATATCAAAAACTTAAAAAATCAAAACAGAGATGCAAGGTTTTTTTCTGACAGCACAAGAACCAACGTGAACGAATCCAAGTACCTAAAGAACACTTTACAAAGTCTGGACCAGTTTGATGGTCCTACATTCAAGATCTGGTTTCAAAGCACACACCACACATACATACACACATACACAGAGAACATTCCCATTTAAGAGCAGGAAAAAAGGAAGAAGCACAATGAAGGAATCCTTTCTAGTGTATCTTACAACATGTGAAAAGAAAGAAGGCGTCTGCTGAAGGGGACCCTGTGTGTGTTTGAGTGTGTGTGCAGTCGTAGACGACAGGAGAACAAAAACAACAGAAAGGCAGAGAGAGAATCAGCGCTGGCTGGCGTCCGTGTGAAGAAACAGGCTGGGAAAAGAGTTTGGACACGGATGTAGGCCACTAGGCTCTGTGTGAAAAACACAACGACGATGAAGAGGAGGAGGAGGGGGTGGAGGAAAAGAACAGGGGATGAGAAGAGAGGATGAGAAGGCTGGGGATGCTGGTGTGTGTGTGTGTTTGTTTTTGTGTGTTTTAGTACAGAAATGTTTTAATTTGTTTGTAAAACCAGAGGGAACCAGTTCTGACCTACTAGACCAACCGTATGATCCTGACTTTATAGCTTGCTCTTACAAAAGCTGTAAACAACTTTCATTTTGGCTTCATATTTATCGTTGCTGTCCAATGAAAAACACGTATCTTTAAAATTGCAATTTATAGGAGAGACCAAAAACATACTTTTCTTTCAATGTAAGTCAATGGAACCAGAAAGTAGCACTTCTATTGGTCCGTTCATCATGAAATTGTCACACAATGTAAACGGCCATTGGCGTGTTCAAAAGATGTAGAAAACTTGAAATTGACGAAAATGGAGATACATGTTATATATATATTATTCCATGGGATTACATGGGACATATATCTATGATGTTATATTGTGACTTTGTATAAAAGCCTCACAGAACCCCTTCCCCCCAAAATTGGAGAAAGAAAGAGAAAGCAGGTGGAGGGTACATGAGAATTAGAGTGAAAGGAGATAGTGTGACTGCATGTGTGTGAGACAGAAAGCCCTGTGTGCCTTTAAACAAAGTCATTGTGTGTGTGTTTTTGTTTACTTAGTAGAAAAGCTCCTTGGGGTGACCTACATAATGACATAACACACAAAGACCACTGTTATATATGTTATATATGCTGTACTGCTCTCTCTGGCCAAAACATTTCACATTTTGGCCACTGAAAAAAGCCATGGACAGGTCGCCAGTTAAAGGGTCCACAACATGGAAAATCAATTTCTCATTTAATAAAAAAAATCTAAGCGTATGATGTCGATCTAAACCCAGGTGAAGTGTCAGAATGTACAAACAGTGTAAAAGCTAAGCTGCAAAAACGACCCTTTTGCATTGATTGTTCTGGCAAAGTTATTGGCGAAATCAGAAATAAATCTTAAATTCTTAAACTGTTACATTTACAGCCTGTAGTACTGTAGCCTCACCCATTCAGAGTGAAGCTACAAGTAGTGTTTTGAGCTTGGACTGTCTTTTGAAAGAGGCACAATACAGAAACAACCATTCAACTCTGTCAGATTGGCATAGATCGGCCTTAAAGGCTCAGTAAGAAATAACAGCATTGTTGATAAATATGTCTGTTTGTCCATATATATATATATATATGCTGGGTGTTTAAAATAATTTGATATAGAACATATTACTGTACTTTATGTTCCCTGGAGCTTCAATTCTTTGTGTATGTGTATGTGGGCATGCATGCTTATGTGTCTGTAGCCCAATGTTGTCTGGCCTCTGGTTGCTATGACAGCATAGGATGGCATTCATGGTCAGTGATACTGAGTCCAGACGATAGTACCAGTTTATCACAGTATGTGTGTTTGTGTATGTGTGTGCGTGTGTTTGTGGGTACAATCCGGTTTGCCAGTGGGACTTGGGTGCAAACTAGCTGCTAATTCCTCCAGTCACACCTTCACTGAGTGTAAATTCAGTAAGTGGTTTGGATGAAGGACAGTTGATTCAACATTTTTTAAAATCTCATTTACAGACACAGCACTGATCTCAACCACTTTACAGTCACAGGAGATAATCACAGAGCCGCATGCCTTCAAAGATTAATTAATATTGTGACTCATCAACGTTTTCAGAAAAATTATTTGTTTCAAAAGCGCTGTACTGCAAGGAATTCAAAAAAGTAGGGCTGAATATCTTAGAATCAATAGAAGGTATGCAGTTTATTGTAGGACAGCAACACTGGGAATGAAACAAGCGATTATCTATCAGTAAAATGTAAATTCTTTGGTTATCTTTTATGTTTCTCTGTTACAAGTATAACTTCCAAATCTAAACTTGCTTTGTGAAGTTTCCCATTTTCAAGAAACTAGGTTTGTTTTGCTTTGTTTGTAGAATGGAAGGCTCATCATCATGGAAGTTGTTTACACGTACTAACAGAAACATTAGTTACACAGCATATATACATGAAGGCTTAATAAATGGGTGAACAGATGAATATCATTACACTATATAGTTTATGTTATGATTTAATCCTGGAAACCTGCTAGTCCTCATTTTGGTGCCTGATTGTTGCTGCGAATTGAATCGATCCATATGAATCTGAAGCCAGCTTCCTATTCGCCAGCTTCTTCTTCAGACTTTCCTAATCCACCTTAAGTGGTGCAGCCGGTACAGTCCGGCGTCTCAGTTGTTATAATAATAAGTGCTGTACCACTTAAGGTGGACCAGAATTTAAATAGGAAGCCGACTTCAGCCTCGAGCTATCCATTTTGCCAGCCTGTGAATAAGATCTGCCTTTACAGTCAATCACACAGTTTCCCATTTTAGATTCACACTGAACACTAACGCTGCCACTCAGTCAGTCTTTCTGCCACTCGGTGGGCGTAACCACGCTGACTCCCACCAGCTGCGGTGTCATGTGCATACCCTCTATACGGGCGAAGAAACCAAAAGACTATTTCAAGTGTTTGGACGAAAGAATAAAAAGATTTCGTAGAACTTCTTAATTAGTAATAAGCCGCTGAGGACCCTTATGAAAAAACAACGACGACGACGGCAACAAAAGAACTCCAACAAATAAGCAAATGCTTAGCGGCTCCGCCTCCACAACCCCATTTTCCTTGTCCGCGATTGTCTTTGAAATAGGCTGGCGCCATGGCAACCAAGTGGTGTCCCAGTAAACCTTGCTTGGGCTGTATCCAATGTGCTATGAAGGGGCGATGTCGGTCGTCATGGAGACGGCGGACCTCGGCTGTTGATATGGTTGCCGTCTACTGGAAAAGGTGTTGGGAGAGAGTGTTGGCATTGCAGAGAGAGGGAAAAAGAGAGAGTGAGAGCGAGAGAGAGATGGTTTAGAATGAGCGAGTGAGATTGAAAAACAGTGAGATTGAAAAACAGAAAGGAGGAGAGTTTTTGAAGAGAGAGAGTAAGAGAGTGAGTGAGTGGGGAAGGATTTCACTGTTGCACTGAGATCTATGCAGCGTGGCTTGGTGCCCAGAATTACTCCTACACGAAAGACAGGAAAAGAGAGAGAAAGAGAGACACAGAGAGAGAGAGAGTACTGTATTCCACACTGTATATAACATACTGTTATTTTGAGCTACACATTCCTGTGAAATGAATATTCAGCCACATGAACTGGATTGGTAAAGCATGCGCGACCCCTCTGGGTCTCTCTCTGTTTAACCTTATCATAGCACACGTCTCAGCAGCGATACATTCAGGCCCTGTTTACACTTGGCATCAACATCCGATTGTAGTTACTGGATCATCGTACAAACAGATCTCATTTCCCCGCTCAATGTTTTAATTTCTTTTTAAATCAGGCCGTGGCGGCAGTGAAGAGTGGGCGTAGCATATACAGGCTATACTGTGTTTACTTTGTAAAACTGCTTTTGCAGTTGCAGTGCAGATAATTTCAGGTATTTTAGGCCGGAGAGACAGAGAAGTCAACAAGGTGCATGTTCATTGGTGTCTACATAGCCTGAAAAATGCCCAGATGCAATTTTACATGCTAATTTGCATCCTATGATTCAGTCCTAGAATGAAACAAGGTGTTTGAGCTCTGCTCAGATTGACTGGTTTACAGCAAGTCACTGTGATGATCACAAAGAAGCAATATGTCAAAATAGATTACGACAAGACAATAAAACAAACCACTGTGTAAACTAAGATTATATATAAGCCTTCGTGTATCTGCTCTTGTATAAATAACCTAGATCATCAGACAATTTAGTTATGCCAACGTTAGAAACGTGAGGCTTGCTGGTGGCTAACATTACCTACCTACCTAACGTTAGCTACTTGCTTTCAATCTTGACCTCAACACAAAGTAAAGTTGATACTCTCTGTGATACTTTCAGTTTGAGATGATCTGCTTCAACCAGCAAACAATAATAAACTCACACAGCATGGCTGCTACCTACAGGTCACTGTTGGGGCTGTGATGCTAATAAAGGTGGAACTGCTCGTCTCTTCAGTCTCTTCAGTGTTCGCCGAGAGAAGCTGTTTGCAGTGAAATGTTCAGGGCAAACTAACAACTCAGCATTAAAGTTGTTTAGGTTCTAAGTTTAGCTTTTTTGCCTGAATCCCAGTAGTTTAGAGAAGACAAACCAGGAGGAAACACATTTTGTACCTAAAAGGATATGTAAGAAGCACTAACCTCTGTAGCAGCAGTACACTAGCAGTTACTACAAACACACAGCCTGTGTGAGGTGGCCACATACTTCAAAAGGTCTCCCTGTTCAGTAGGTCATCTGGGTATTCTGGGTAACACTGTGTATTTGGACCATTCTGTGTACTTTCACCAACTGTGTATTACGGAAGTGAGTGGTTTCGTACACAGCCTGTATGATGCGAGTTTTCTCATTGCTGTGCTGCAGCAGATTCTGTTACATAAACCGTAAACGTCACCAATTCAGTCCGACTGCACACGTGAGAAGAGCTTGCTTACATCTGCAAAGGGTCGGAGGCGAGGTCTGTGGAGACGCTGCTATTGTAGCTGGAATCACTAATCCTCCTCAGAGAAGCTGAGCGTGAATCTTACATCCAAACAATGCAGCACTATGTTTTCAGACACCCCTATAAAATGGTGTAACCCAAAAATAGTGTGCAATATAGTGATTAGGTCACAGGTTTTAACATAGCTATTGTTTCTAAGGGGTGGGCATGTGTTTGCATTTCTGAACCCAATTTGTGTCACTATGAAAATGCGTATAGAGAGTATGCATTGACGCCACTTTCCTGACGGAATGCGCCACCCCAGTTGGACTGAGTGGGAAAACATTCTGCCACAAAACTGTTTATTGGGGAAAACAGAAAAACTAGAAGTTAAACAAGTGATCATCTGCCTAAATTAAGGGCAGCTTGACTCAACAGTAAAATAAAAATAATAATTGTGCTCATCACAATCTTTAATGTATTCCTTTTACAAGTATTACTTCCAAATCTAGAGAGTCACCTGACTAACTGTCTAAACCTGCTTTGTGCAGATTCCCTTTTATAAGTACAACTGGGTTTGCTTTGGCTGCAAACACTGACTCTTTTTGGTATAGTGTATGGTGGTTACCCAGGTGGGGAACTGTACCCGAGCCTACAGCATGCAGTGTAGTAGTGTAACCCACTACACTATACCAACACAGTTAATTTATTAATTGATAGTACAGTGTCCTGCAGAGGTATTTAATTAGAGTCAGTGAGGTCCAGTTAGAGGAGATCCCCTCAGGACAAGGTCCGGACTGTCATCATTTCTAACGTGTGTTCTGATTCAGTGGTGTATCCTGTTTACTAAAGTAGCCTTGTATCAGAATCTTATACCATCTACTGAATATATATACCAGCTACTGAAACACCATCACATCACACATACCGTTTAGTATATTTTGGTATATTTACTGTCTAAATGCTAAACTGAATTAATTATAAATGCTTTTTTCCTCACTTCACGTAAAAACAAGGGTGTTTTATTTAAAAAAGTGCATCTTAAAAGTGTATATATTTATAGAAAAAGTAAATAAAACATGTCTTCTTGTTAACGTACCTTGACATTTCACATCTTGACATGTTGGTTTGGTTCTTTCTCTGACTCGCTTTATTCTCCGACTGCTGCTTCTCGTTTCGTACCTCACCGGTATGCGCGCCACACTCCCTAATCTACTCAGATCTGATTGGCTGAGAAGCACCTTTGGTGATCTTACAATGCACGTGATTGGTCTGTGAGTTTACTGCGCCGCAAAGCCCGTATACCATAAAGACTAGGAAAGTTCTGTCATTTAAAATAAACACAGTCTAAATTAAGTTGTTCTCAATAGTTTATCCGTTTGGATCCACATTGGACAACGTCTGGGTCTGGACCCAAACCGTGGTCTGACCTCTGGTATGCAGTATAGAATTTATGGTACCCCAAAACCCAGAAAACCTGCTGTCAAATGGCAACTGCAGATCCGCGCTTTCTGCAAACTGGAGTTGTCTTCCTATACGCCAGCTTCCTGTTCTGATTTTCCTGTTCTGGTTCTGATGATGACAGGGGGCGGTGAACGTGGAATGGGAATATTTGAATTGGAAGCTAGTTGAAGAGTAAGGTCACTTTAGCCACATGTGATCCATTTGCTTTTTTATTTTTTGGCAAAGATTGTTGTGAATACAGCCAGCTGCACAACAGTTCTTTCTCGTTTACCATGTATTCATTCACACTGACCCCCAACGAAGCCACTGGGGGGCCGTCACTCCTGCTGTGACGTCACATGCGTACTCTCTATTAATGACTAAGCGTCGGTTATGAAATTAGTACAGATCTGTACTAATCTAGAACATGCTTATCTTCAGTACAGAGACTACCAATGCTTTAAAGAGTAGATTAATTTATAGGATCTGATGTGAGACTGGAGCGTGGGCGGAGCTTAAACATTTTCAAAAGTCACTCTGTCTGTTATGATGTGGTTGTTTTTCCAGTAGCTCAGACACCCTCGTACACACAGGTCACATCTGGAGCGAGCGATGTTTGAGACACACAGCCGGTTTTAGACTCAGTCTTTGTGTTGGCACAGAGGACGCTACATTACAGCAGTGTGATTATGTTTTAGACCCCCAGCACTGACTGTAGAGCTGAACTCTAATATCACACAAACAGATCCTGCTGGTAGCACTGACTTCACCTCTACTCCTCCATTAGTCTCTCTCTCCATCTTTCTAGCTTTCTCTCTCTCACACTCTCTTCTTTCTTTGTCTCTGCCTGGCTCTCCTTTCTCATCTTTCTGTCTTCTCTTTATGTCTGTAGCTCTCCTCTTTTTTCTTCACACTCATTTTCTCCTGTCCTCTCTCTTACTATATTTTCTTTAGTTCTCCCCCCCCTTTCTCTTTAGGACAGTATTCCTGTTCTCTGTCTTTCTATATTTTCTTTAGTTCTCTTATTCTCTCTCTCTCTCTCTCTTTCTCTTCCTTCTCTTTCTAGGACAGTATTCCTGTCCTCTCTATATTTTCTCTAGTTCTCTTATTCTCTCTCTCTCTCTCTCTCTCTCTCTCTCTCTCTCTCTCTCTCTCTCTCTCTCCCTTTTCTCTCTAGGACAGTATTCCTGTCCTCTCTCTTTCTATATTTTCTCTAGTTCCCTTATTATTTCTCTCTCTTCCTTTTTTTCTCTAGGACAGTATTCCTGTCCTCTCTCTTTCTATATTTTCCCTAGTTCTCTTATTCTCTCTTTTTCCTTCTCTTTCATTCTTTTTTATCTTTTCTATATCTTTTTTGTATCTTTCTTATTCTTATTGGTCTTTTCTCTCTTTTTGTACCTGTCATCTCTCTCTCTCTCTCTCTCTCTCTCTCTCTCTCTCTCTCTCTCTCTCTCTCTCTCTCTCTCTCTCTCTCTCTCTCTCTCTGTTTGTGGAAAGAACATGATTTCTTTTCCTGCTCAGTGTCTGGCCGGTATTTGTGTTGGGTTTGATCTGACCGACTGACTGATTCTTACACACACATGGAACTCTTCTGAATGTCTTGGTTTATTTGTGTTTCTTTAATTCTTTGGCTCTCGTTCATCACCTAAACAAACCCAAACCTCAAATCCCTGATGCTCCTCTGGCTACAGAAAGGGCTGCAGCTCCGGGCTCTACCATTTCTCAACGTTTGACCAGTGTTTATTTTAACTTTTCCTAAAGTTTCTGATGTAAATGTGGGGTTGGGCTGGAAGTAACCTCATTTGCACTGTGGTTTACAAAACGTCCGAACTTAAAACTTTTATTTTTAACCCTTACGAGTCGCCATTGTTTCCAGCAATAACAGAAGCAAAACAGTTTGAACAGAAGTTCAAATTGATTATTTCTCTTACTCGTTACTAGTTGAGAGCAGAGGAATTCGAAGTGCAGATACTAATGTTTTAAATCAGGCCACGTTTGTATGTAGAAGAGCAGATTTTATTGTGATTTGAATGTGATGAAAAGTTGTGCATGCAGTCTTGTTTGGAGTAAAGAAAAATAACATCCTTTACTTTTTTCTCGTCTGTTTGACTTTGCTTGGCATTAAAACAAACAGAAAAATGTTAGAATGCAATTCAATTTAAATGTTTCTTACATTTCTTCCAAACGAGTAATAACATTAAAATACACACTTAAAAAGATGTTTTATCAAGGGTTCTTTAGAGAAGGAACTGGTTCCATATAGAACCATTAAAACACTCAAAGAACCCTTTGCATCATTAAAGCGTTCTTCATATTGATGGAGAATGTGTTGTAAATGGTTCTGTACAGCCGCAAAAAGGGTTCTTCTACAGTTACAAGCAAACATAAAAACCATTGCAGAACCATTGCATTGGTGCTGTATAGGACCTTTGTAAATAAGGTTCTATATAGAACCAAGCACAACACATTCTTTATCATTTTGATAGAAAGATTGCTTTGCATGATTAAGAGGTTCTTTGCTTTGTTAAACTAATAACTAAGGGAGAATGTGGATTTGAGTGTTAATGGTTCTGTGTTGAATTTTCTTTGCTAAAAAACACAGGAGGAACCATCTTTCCAAGTGTGTACTAAAGTAATTTTAAAAAATGTAAAAAATATATATACTTGCCTTGACTTAAAGGCTCTTTCACTTAATTAACAAGCTTAAGTTGTTATGACCCCATAATCAGGTTAATAGAGAGTAACTATTAAGGAATAACTAAACTGAATTTATTAGATTATTTAATGAGAGATATTAAATAGATATTAAAATGTGTTGGACCACTTCTACTGGTCTTTTCATCATGAAATTTGGCATGGTGTAAAAGGCATTCAGTGATGATATTAAATGATGTCAAACCTAGTGATTGAATGAAAAAAATTGAGAAAAAAGCTTTTATCCCGACAGCAGCTATATTTAATTTCACGTTTTGGATTTGAGTTGTTCTTTAATAGAACTCTTTATACGCCCGATTGTGGTGTCAGAATGACAAACACCTAATAAACACATTCTTTGCGCGAGCACTCACACACCTGAGCACACACATACCTGAGCCTCACTGTGAAGTGGCGCGGGGTTTCCCAGCATGCCCCAGTTGGAAAGGAAGTGTCTGTGTCACCTGGCATGTTGTTTGGCAACAACTGCTGCCAAGATATCCTGCCAGTCCTTCCGATTATAGTGTGGACTCATTTAAAACAGAGCAAATAACCAGTGATGTTGTTGTATTTTATGGTTGTTGCTGTTGTAAGATATCTGATAATTCCCAGAAAGCTCCTGTAAATCTGCAACGAGCTTGACCTGGCGGCATTTAGCGGCTTGGATATTTCCTGAAACTTCAAGAAGCTTTAGCGGTATCACTGGTGGTCAATGGTAGAAGCATGTTTGTAGCCGACTGCTCATCCAGTAACAATTGCAACTTTCCTGGGAAGGGTTTACACTAGATGTTGGAACATTGCAGTGGGGATTTGATTGGATGATCAGGTCTGTCACACTGTAACCCATTCCAAAGGTATGGAATGGAGCTCCATCACCTTCAGCTTTCTCCTATCTGTAGTCCATCCTAAAACCAGTAAAGGTTGTGTTTGTCTATACCCTTTTAGAAGTGAGTTAAAAACCCTGATGTTGGGTGACCTGTAATTCCACTGTATATTACGAGTCATGTGACAAAAGTCGAGTTGAGGTTAACTTATCGCTGATGATGTCACGAAAACAACAGAAATCTGTGACAAAGCCAAACCCCACAGGTTCTGTAGAGCATTATGTGCCCTGTTCAACCAGCCCTGGATCTCATTACTAGCCCTAAGGGAACCGGAGACATGGAACCCGGAATCACACAAAATTGCATATGACTGAGTTGCTTCGTAGCCGGTCTTGCCGAGACACTCTACTGTGGCACAGGTCCAGCAGCTCAATGAAAATAAGAGTAACTGACTTTGACCTCATGTGCCCTTTTTAGCAACACAGGACTCTTTATTGTAGTCTTTTGGAAACCAGAGATGATAAGGCTCAACATCTGATCTTTGAAACCATGAAGATTGTTGGAAAATGTTACAAAGAAGTCACAGTAATGTCCTTTCCCACAAGCTTTCAGAAAACTAGAGGTATGTACGCCCCAACCACCAGGCTCCTCACCTGGTTTCTTCCCTGATTAACCATAGCTGTTAGTGTCATAATCAAGTAATCAGCTAGTCAACTTTGTGCCTAATGCATCATTGTGAGGCGGTAATGTTCACAAGTCCACTAGCCTGTGAGACCCCGGCTATGTAGGCCTTAACACTGCATGTTATTAATCTTATGATCGGCCAGACAGCAGCGGAACATGTCTCAAAAGACAGAGAGAGATAGTGAGCGTCAGAGCGAGTTTCAGTGTGTCATTGATTAGGAAACGTACGTCTAATTGCTGGGATTATAAAAACAGGTGGTGTATGTGAGTGTGTGTGCCTGTCTAATCCTGGATCTCGTCACCAGGTCCTGAGTTGAAGCTTTTAATCCGGAACAAAGGAAGTGCAAATGTGTAAAAAAAAAAAAAAAAAAAAAAAAAAAAAGCTCATAGAAACACACAAGCTGTTTCTCTGCCTATCTCAGTCCATCCCCCTCTCTCTCAGGTGTGGTGCTGCAGGATCTTTCTACATAGTTTTATTGCAGTGCCTGGAGGTGTGTGTGTGCTTATGCCTGTGCTTAGGTGTGTGTGTGTGTGTGTGCACGTGCACATACTCTGAGGTCAGCTGAGGTAAATTCAGTTTGTAGGTGTGGTTTTTATTCAGGACAGATTAGCCTCTTTTTACTTTAAACCACACTCGCTTTCATTGTTTTTGAATATAAAACAAGTATAGTAGAGTATGTAGTATGTCAGGTTGATGTGTCAGGAACACAGCCTCTGACTGGTCTACGAGTTAGAAGAACAGCCTCTGATTAGTTTACAGGTCAGAAACAAATCCTCTGATGGCTAGCATCCAAGCCAACAACAATAATATTTTTTCTCAGCACAGAGGAATAAATAAATAAGAAGACATTTTGTGCTAGATGTATCGTAATAGATTTATTTGACAAAATAAAGTATATATGGCAACAAATCTGCTTAACCCATACATTTTAAAGTCATTGTTTTAGTGATTTTTTAAATCATAATGGTTATAAAGGTGACATATTATGCTCCTTTTCAGCATCACTAACTTTAAATGCCTCTTAGAATAGATTTAAAAACATCTATATTCATCCTCTGTCTGAAACACTGTGTTAGAGCACCTGTGTCTGTAAGCCCACCGCCCTATGAGCTCATTGTGCTCTGATTGGTCAGAACACCTACTGTTTTTACAATGGTGTCGGTTCTGCTGTTATAGTTTAAGCTAAAGTCCTGAAAGTCCGGCACAACAAGCTGGTAGATCCACCTTTACAAGCTAGACTGGAACAGGACGTTTCAGATTGTTCAGTTTTTACTATGTGTTATGTGAGGGCATGCCAGGCTTGCCAGAAGACGTTGGGGATAAGAATTAGGTTACGTGATGATGTCATCTTGAAACAGAGAAAAGGGCTGGAATTTTAACAAGACGATACAGGCAGCTAAGAAAAGTGGTTTCTGTCTGAGAGAGCTTCTCCCCTTTTAACTTTGCAAACCAATTACATGCTTTAAAAGCTATAACACGTTATAGTAAAGAGAGGAACAACAGAAAATTATGATAGGCCCACTTTAATAACGACTGGTTTTGCTATAGGCGCATTAAAACTGATTACTAATACATCGATGATCAACAACTTCAGTGCTGACCCTTGTTAAAGGAAAATTTATTTCCCAACGTACTTATTTTCCCCCAAGCTGCTCTGTTTTCCATTTTACGACCAGTGAATAATGCCTGGACGCTCAGAGAATTCCAGCATAATAATCATAGGATTCTAGTACCCTCTAGAACCTGATCTGTTGTGTTGCTGAGTGGCTGACTGCAGTGTTTGTTTGGACTGATTGCCTTACAAAGTCCTTTAAAATGATGTAAGTCCTGAAAGGCTACATACTGGACCTTTTGCTAACCACATCGCGTTATTAGTGAAAGTTACGGCCTAGAGCTGTTTGGAACGGGTTCAAGCCAACCATGCAGGCCTCAGTGCACGCATCCCTGTGCCAGTGTTATGGTATTTTGGGCTCAACTGGCTGCAATTGAATTTGGTCGAATTGAATTCAGCTAAGCCTTAATTTGAGTTTGCACAAGCAGTGTTATGAGGAAATAGGCTGAACGTAAATCTGCAGGCTGGATATTGACAAGTTACGGCTTGAAGACGGAGGGAAGAGAAGAGAAGAGACGGAGAGAAACAAAGGGAGAAAGAGAAAAGGCTAGGATAGACTGGTGAAAATGAAAAGAAGTGATAGAAAGAGTGTTAGAGGGGCATGAGCAGGATAGGGGGATATATAGGAGTGAAAGACTAAGAGAGAGAGAGAGGAGTTGTGTGTGTGTCTCTGTATGTGTGTGTTTGGGTTTTTTGAGGTCACAGTGCAGAATATCACACTGGAATGTGGAATGCTGAAACACTGCCAACACAAACACACACACACACACACACACCAGCTCCTCGACTCGTCGACTCCTCTCCTTTCTTGTTATAAAAAATCAGATTAATTGGATTCATACTGTTGTACAATCAATATACTTAAATCAACAAGAATTCCAGTTAATAGAGTTTCAGTGAAACGATCCAGTGATTTGTTATATCCCTGAAATGCCCAGAGAGGCTAAGTTCTGAATACCATTTCTCGAGCTCAGGGTCTTTAGCAGTAATCAGCAGTGAATGCTCGAAGCTTTGCCCGGTGGGGGTCGATGGCTGAGAAAGTCGTTCAGAAATTCTGCGTTTGCATTGTTTCTCTTTGCGCAGCATCTGTTTCGCTCCAACCGCGGCCGCTAGCTGGTTTCCACGCCGAGCGCTGCAGAACTCACAGCGTGACAGCTCCGTCTACGAGGCCCGCTAGCCTCTTTTAGTGGTGAGCTGGGAGATAATAGCGCAGTGGATTAACCAGCACTTCATGGAGTAAAATAACAGGCTTGAAAAGTGTGTCGTTGTGCCACCACGTAGTTCAGTTTTTGAAAGAGAGATGTTTATGTTAGGCTGTTTTGGGTTGGTTCGTTGTTGAAGAATCTGAATTCAGATGGAATGGTGGGTTTTCTGAGACAGAGCAGAGAGCTGTCAGCAGTGGAGAAGCTGTGAGTTTGTAGCAAATTAAAAAGGAAAAGCTGCATTATGGGCCGCAACCTTCCATTCAGCTGTTCCTCCTGAAATTCACCAACATTGTAGTATATTGCAGTTCACAAAACAGGATATACAGAGACCTACCCAACAAATGTATATCTAGTTTTACTAGATAGTAGTTTTACTATAGAATAAGTTTTATAAAGCATCACCAGCAGAAGCACCAAAAATGCACTAATAACGCACCACAGTCGAACAACATCAGTCTAAATGAGTGATTTTATCAGATAAACAGAATTTTATTAGGTAACTGGAAAGGAAATAATCCTGATTGACTCTATTGACTGTATTTAATTTTTCAGTTTTCTGGTTTTACAGCAAATAATTGCATCTGCAATGCCAACTTAAGCATTTAGTGTTAACACTGAACATTGAAATCCTTTTTTCAGAAGGATTCTTTTGCCTCTGTCTCTCTGTTTCACCTCAGCTCTGTCTTACTTTCTCTATTTTTTTCCTCTAGTCCTCTAATCTTGTGTCAGCTCTTTTGATAATAAACTAGACTCACTGCAACACAGGTGAAGTAACTGTTTGCTCTGTTTGAACGTCACATTATCTGAATTTATTTGTAAACCACTTTAACAGTCATGATAAAACTAATAACCTAAGAAGAATTTCAACTGGTATACGGAATGAATCGATATATATATATATATATATATATATATATATATATATATATATATATATATATATATATATATATATATATATATCATGATGCTTAAGACATTCACAATATCTAATAAATCACAATGTAATGTTTTTTTTCTGTGATTTGTAACTTTGAGGAAGTTGACTTTGCACCAGCAGAAAGAGAAAAAGAATATTAACCAATAATGTGTAATGTGCACAGTCCTCCACCTATGATCAAGAAAAGTCTTCCAGGAAGCTCAAGGACCTGTTATAAGTGTTTACTTTGCTTGGAAATGCGTCACAGTACAGAAAAAAAAAGGTTTTGGTTTCTGATTTGCATAGAATTTGAAATGTTTTGTCATGACAGTGTCTCCAGTCTCTTATTTTTTATTCATTGGTAGTTAATTATACTGTTGATGGAAGTAATTAGACATCTGAATGATTACAATTTTCAAGGCTAGAAACTCTATTCAGGCTCTGTAGATGAAAACCTGATTTAGTAATTTGAAAAATGTAATTTTAATTTTTTTTACTCTCAACACGTAAACCACATTCTGTCCAGGGTGTCATTGATGCGTGACCCCTTCCTTATCACACACACACACACACACACACACACACACACACACACACACACACACACACACACATATATATATATATATATATATATATATATATATATATATATATATATATATATATATATATATATATATATAATATTTTTTGGAACACCTTTAAGAAATCATAAAAGAAAAAGAATGGAGGAAAAGAGCTCTCTTCCTGCCAAGAAAATGTTCCATGTGTCCTTAATGTTAAGGCCAAAGAGAAATAAGAGTCAGAAAGCACATTTGCTATTAATTTAACTTTTCTGAGAGCAAGCTGTGAACCAGCAGGGTCCCGGACAGGTAGGGAGGGATGAAGAATGAGAGAAAGAGAGAGAGCAGGGAGGGGGAGGTCTTTAACTTGAAAATTGCTTGGCCAGAAATGATAGCATGTGTATTTTGTGTGTGTGTGTGTGTGTGTGTGTGTGAGGAGGTGTAAGATTAGGAATAGGATAAGAGTTGCTTAAAGTTAGGTTTAGAGTTATGGTTAGGATTAGGCAGGAAATAGTTTTGGTTAGGGTTAACAATAGGATAAGGTTACGGTAAGGCTTGGGAAAGGTTAGCGATAGGGTAAGGGTTAGGGTAAAGTTAGGAATAGGGTAAGGGTTAGGGTAAAGTTAGGATTAGGCTAGTAGTAGTTCTGCTTAAGGTTTGGGTAAGTCTTTAGGCAAGTAATGAAATGTGTAGGGGTGTGCTATATATGTCGTCTAGGATAATGTCTTCATTGCCGTGTTAATGATGCGTGAGCTGACATTCTTGCGTACGCTACTGATCCGGGAAAACACTACACCAATCAGAATGTCTTGATTCCACACGCCTTAGTACAGGCTGCTGCGAGCATGCACTGAGAGTGCCCATACTGTGTGCTAGCATAGGCTAAAGCTAGCATAGCTGCCTAAACAACACACCTAAAGCTAAAACTGAGTGAACACACTGCTCCAGGGGAAGAAACTCAGACACCGCCAGCCTCATCTACAGTCTACCGCCTTAGATTTAACTCAGACAAGGATCATCTTCACTCGCGTGGAGCTGGTCTGGATCTGAAAAGACTGATGTTACTCAGAAGACT
Organism: Megaleporinus macrocephalus; assembly: GCA_021613375.1. NCBI lineage: Eukaryota > Metazoa > Chordata > Actinopteri > Characiformes > Anostomidae > Megaleporinus > Megaleporinus macrocephalus. The sequence continues at coordinate 29,687,936 of CM038722.1, forward strand.
ACAGTTTACAGACTTTGTAGGAAAGCAGTTGTTAAAGATCTACACAGCTAACCTGTTCCATCATCTCCCAACAAACCACCACACAGAGAATGAAGAGTATGAAGAGAGTATGAGGAGTATGAAGAGAGTATGAGGAGTATGAAGAGAGTATGAGGAGTTTGAAGAGAGTATGAGGAGTATGAAGAGAGTATGAGGAGTATGAACAGAGTATGAGGAGTTTGAAGAGAGTATGAGGAGTATGAAGAGAGTATGAGGAGTATGAACAGAGTATGAGGAGTATGAAGAGAGTATGAGGAGTATGAACAGAGTATGAGGAGTATGAAGAGAGTATGAGGAGTATGAACAGAGTGTGAGGAGTATGAACAGAGTATGAGGAGTATGAAGAGAGTATGAGGAGTATGAAGAGAGTATGAGGAGTATGAACAGAGTGTGAGGAGTATGAACAGAGTGTCAGGAGTATGAACAGAGTATGAGGAGTATAAAGAGGTTCTGGAGCATGCCATCTAAGACAGACCTAAACCAGCAAAAACACACACAGAGCCTTCTCCTGATGACGCTGGGATTGGCTTCCACAAGCACGTGACCCTGACTAGCAGAATAGAGCAGAAGATAATGGATGGATTTATATCCTTTAAGAAGTGCAAGCTAGTAAAATATAATAGTTTTACAAAGACATTTTTAATTAATGTACAATATTATCGTTATCCACAAAATTACAGAAAATATCCAGATATCATTTTTTGTCATATCGCACAACCCTAGTGTAATGTGTAAAGGCCCCACAATTCACAGAAACAAACATGTGCGTGTGTGTAGAAGTAGCTGTCAGCCATTCGTTTTCTCCGTTCGTTGAGGATGAGGCTGATTTTCCGTACCTGTCATTCCCTCTGTCCCGCAGAGAGTGGAATTAGAGAACTCTACAGCTGAGAAAGATATTACTCCATGTGTGAGACAGGCAGATATTAGCATGTGTGCAGTGTGTCTTCATCTAATGCTTGACCACAAGCAGCTCCTTAAAACCATATATATGCTCTGCATGCATGTTAGCCCCCTTTCACCCTGTTCTTCAGCAGTCAGGACCCACAGAGGAACACCACAGAGCAGGTCTCTCAGAGCAGACAAGGGTCCTGATCTTGGAAGATCAAGGTGTAGGGCCATGGGAGGTGTACTTGTACGTAAACACAAAATATGTAAGAAAAGTTTACTAAGTGGAGCAGAAACACACAAGTACTTCAACGTGTGACGGTCAGCTGCTCTTAATCAGAGCGAGTTTTCTCCTGGGCCTGTGTGTGTGTGTTTGTCTCAGCTGTGTCCTCCAGTGACTATGTCATGCGGTTCTGTTGGACACATGGGGTCATCCTCTGGACTGCTGCCACCTACACTCACTTTTTCACTCTGTTAAATGTGCCTACTTTATTAAATTACACTGTGTGTCCAAAAGTTTGTGGACACCTGCATTTTTTCCTGAAATGAAGGGGTATTCAAGGAAAACGTTCCCACCACTTTGCTGCAGGGGAAACTTCTACTCTTCTGGGGAGGCTTTACACTAGATGTTGGAACATTGCTGTGAGGCTTTTATTGCATTCTGCCACAAGAGCATTAACAAGGGTAGATGTTGATGATGGATGATAAGATCTGGATCACAGAACACAGTGTCTCTGCTCCACAGGCCAGTGCTGGGGGGCTTTATACTATATACTATATAATATATATACTATATATTAACTCATTATTCTAATTAGAAAGGGTGCCTGAGTTGTTTTGATCATAATAATTTTTTAGTATTATCATTTATTCTTTCAGTATTTTTCAGAAAATGAAACCACCACAGCCCATTTTACATTAAATTTAAGTTTTTATTGAAAAATCAACTACATTATCACCTGGGTTTAATACCAGGAGTCCATGATGCGCCTCATGCTCATGAACCTCATGCCGCCCCAGTCCCTGAAGCTTCTGTACTCTCCAGGGCCGAAGTACCACATCTTGCCCCTGTAGTTGGGATGCTCATACATGAGCCAGTGGCCATCGAACACATGGCAGGACATGCAGCCATTGGACCAGTGGTAGCGATCCATGAAGGAGTCACAGTCGTCAGTCATCTCCATCATCTGGCCCATGAAGTTCTCCCTCTCATAGGCCCTCATTCTGTAGGATCCTCTGTGCTGTTTTTGGAAAGAGAACTAAATAAGTTGCAGAACACAGCAAAATGCAGCAGATGAGGCTATAAATCTCAGAGAATTGCCTTTTGGTAAAAGATAGAATGTGTTTATAATTGATGCAGTTGAATCTCTTTATCTTCAGAGGCAGCATGTGGGGGTTTTCTCCTGCCATACAGTAAAATAAGTCAGTCAGTAATCTTACCATGGGGATCATGCGGCAGGACCTGATGCAGTTGTTGTATCCCCACATGCTCATGTAGTCAGCGTACTCGCCCCTCCTCATGAAGTACTGGTTGCCCATGTAGTTGGGGCGGTCGTAAACCATCCAGCAGCCGCTCTCCACCCTACAGGAGTGGCAGCGGCTCAGGTAGGAGAACATATCGGAGCAATCACTGCTGCACTCATAGGAGCGGCCCTGGAAGTTCCTGTCCTCGTAGAAGATAACCTGCACGGGAAAACATAAAGAAATAAGCAACAGCATTTTACAACTACAAACAATTGACCACGTAACTTGCATATTAGTCTTAGATCTTAGATCTTAACTGAATAATAAGAGTAATAAGACCCCAGTTTAATTCCTCAGTTTCTTATCATTACTGAACACTAACTGAATAATAAACTTGAATTACGTTGTTTAAGAACATGTTGTGTTGTGTACACTGTTCAGTGTATATTTAAAATTAAAGTTTAAACAGTGGCGCTTGCTTACCCTGCCCATGGTCTTGATGCGTGTGTCTGTCCCGTACGTTGGAGCAGTTGCCTGTTGGTGAACTGACATGGAGCGTCAATTCACCCCTTGCATTTATACCTGGCTAAACCCAAAAGAACATGTGCCTCCTATTGTAAAAACTCCTGACCAAGCAACATAGCAGCCAGAGGCTCATAGCCTTTTTTTTTTTGCTTTTGCTACATTTCCGTCATTTCCATGTGACTCGGTATCCAGAAGACTTTAGAATGGGCCCCGCGGGCAAGACAATACTGCTGTGCCTTTAAAAGAAGCGTATTCTTTTGGCCTATACAACCCATAGGCACACTGTGTACTGTGACCCCTACTGGTTTTGTTATGTTTGCGACACGTGAGTGACCTTTGTCTCTTTGTCCGCCGCTACTGTGTTTAACCATCGCGACCCCTCTGTGTGTTTGGGACTCACTGACCAGCACAGGCAAATACTGAACATGCAATTATTATGTGTTAGGATTTGAATGTAACCTAGTTCAATTATATTATATAAGCGGTTCTCTGAAAGCACTCGTTTAGAATGATATATATATATATATATATATATAATATACATTCACAGTTTGTTAATCTTTTAATATTTACATTTATTTAGATTAACATTATTATTACTATTATTATTATTATTATTATTATTATTATTATTATTATTAATGGATAGATCACTTTTCAATGGCAGCTCAAAGCACTTTATAGACAGGTATTAACAGAAATAGAAGAGTATTAATTTAAAATCATATAGGCCAGTGACACTGATGATATAAATTGTATTTGAATTCATTGGTTAATATACAAACAGATTCATTCAGTCAGGTTTGTTGTGCAGTAAATAGATAGATAGATAGATAGATAGATAGATAGATAGATAGATAGATAGATAGATATACTGAGAGGAATAGATAGATAGATAGATAGATAGATAGATAGATAGATAGATAGATAGATAGACTGAGAGGAATAGAGATAGATAGATAGATAGATAGATAGATAGATAGATAGATAGATAGATAGATAGATAGGTAGACAGAAAGACAGACAAAGACAGACACAGATAGATATATAGATAGATATATAGATAGATAGATAGATAGATAGATAGATAGATAGATAGATAGAAAGACAGACACAGATAGATAGATAGATAGATAGATAGACAGAAAGACAGACACAGATAGATAGATAGATAGATAGATAGATAGATAGATAGATAGATAGATAGATAGATAGATAGATAGATAGATAGAAAGACAAACAGATAGATAGATAGATAGATAGATAGATAGATAGATAGATAGGTAGACAGACAAAGACAGACACAGACAGACACAGATAGATAGATAGATAGATAGATAGATAGATAGATAGATAGATAGATAGATAGATATACTGAGAGGAATAGATAGATAGATAGATAGATAGATAGATAGATAGATAGATAGATAGATAGATAGATAGATAGATATACTGAGAGGAATAGATAGATAGATAGATAGATAGATAGGTAGACAGAAAGACAGACAAAGACAGACACAGATAGATAGATAGATAGATAGATAGATAGATAGATATAAAGACAGACACAGATAGATAGATAGATAGATAGATAGATAGATAGATAGATAGACAGAAAGACAGGCACAGATAGATAGATAGATAGATAGATAGATAGAAAGACAAACAGATAGATAGATAGATAGATACATACATACATACATACATACATACATACATACATACACACACACACACACACACACACACACACACACACACACACACACACACACACACATACATACATACCTACCAGAGGAAATTTAAGCTGAAATTAACTGAATAATAATAAGAGTAGTAAGACTCCAGTGCTACATTCATTCAAGTCTGAAACATTGAGACACATACAGAGCATTCTCTAAAAGCTATTTATGGCTGAGGGGTACATGCAGTATGGTGTAGAGAATAATAGTCCTAGAAAGAAAACTTGTGCTGCTTTATCATTATCAACATTGCATTAACAAGGCAAGGCTCGTTGGTGGTTATGGATAGTACATAAAACGGCTATATTTCTGTTATAGATATTGTGACCCCTGACCTCTGAGTCTTTATATTTCTCTATAATGAACTTTTTCACATTAAAACACTCTAAACAGCTTGGTTTGCATCTCAATGACTGAATTCTATTGACATTTTTGTTGGAGTTTTCCTTTATGACACAGTGTAGTGTAATGTAATAGCCGTATGATGTAATGTCAAAGCCTGTCTAAACTTTGATGTTAGTGTTAGTGATGTCCGTAAGTGGTTGTAGTTGTGTGTAGCGGTAGGTCAAGTCTCTCCGTCTCTCTTTCTCTCTTCTGTTCAAAGGGCTGGTTTGAGAACAAGGCTCTGAAGCGTGCCATGGGTCAGGGGTTAGGAAAACTGTGTGTGTGGGGGGGCAGCAAGAGGGGAGGCTTTTCCCTCAAGCTTAACCGCAGCTTGCTAAAGGTCAGAGGTTAGACAAACTGGGAGGCATGGCAGCTGTGTGTGGGTTGAGCAGGGGGGTCACATGATGGTGAGTCAGGCCTGTTTTAAGCAAAGCGCAGCCTTGAGGTTTTTTCTCACACCTTTCATATCTCATGCCCAACACACACACACACACACACACAAAAACACACACACACTCGGTGCACAGCTGTTGTGTCTGAAGCATCTGGTTCAAGTTTAATAGGGGGATCACATGAGGCAATAGATTCGGGTCAGTGCGGCCATTCACTCCTCTACATCCCTCGGCTCCATTGTGCAAGTATGTGTAACTGCTGATGTTACATGCTTGAAGCCTGTTCTTCGTTCATTCCTCTCCTGCCCTCTTTCTCCATTTTCTCCAGATTAAATATAGCCATGTTTTCTACTTAAAGATGTTTGTGTTACTCCGGGATTAAGAAACGAAAGCAAGGAAAGGATTAACATTTGTTTATGTAATGGAACCAGTCAGTGCTCAATCATCAAGCTGGGCAATATGACAATATTAATCTTTACTGTGACACAGTACTCTACCGTATGCCACAATATACGATCATTGGTCTCCTGCCCTCTGCTCAGTTTAACCCACCCTCCTCTCTAGTTGATCCAGCCTGTATAGCAGATTCTAGCAGATAAAGATTATAGCAGATATTAACATAAATACTACACCAACCAAATTCCACTTTGTGATCTTTGACAGTTTTCTTCCAGTTTTACTTGGTCTGTCAACATTAAACAAAACCTAGCATAGCATTTTAAATCAGCGTATTTGATTGACGGCAATGCTCACCATGACTTTGCATGTAACCTGTGACGTCTTGAGCCATCCGTATCACGCCAGTGTGATGGGCAACTCAGAGGTGGTATTAAAAACACTTCCTAACTGATTGATTAAAATGAGATCATACTTTATTGTGTTTAATTGGGTTTAGTGCAGGTGTGTGTGAAATATTGAGTCCAAATAACTGGATTCATAGTTTCTGATAGTTTTATTAGTATAATGTAGCACTTCTTTGTCTTTTCTCACTTTATATCATGACGTTTATCGTATTTAGACATATTGATGATCCATTGATCATTGAATCTTTGTATTAATTTCGTTTAACTTTACATGAGACACAATGTCAGCTGCTTGTGTCCCCACATTATCTGAACTTTGGCTTCACAAAGCCAATTAAAAACAGACGGATTCCTGACAGTTTTGAGAATTTAAGACTTACTGAGCAGAGTTTGAAACTGAGCATTTTATTATCAAACCAGGTTTGTGAGTTTGGATGTTGCCTTCAGCATTTGTTGGTAGCGTGAGGGGAAAACTGATTGGGGCGGGGAGAAAACTCTGAGGTCTTAAGGATGTAGTTCTATGGATCTTGTACCTGGAGCTAGAAGGCCAGAGCCCTCTTCTTATAACTGTGGTAGGACTGATGCGGGACTAAGGAACAGGGATGAAAAGTGACCTAGTGATCAGGCCTAGAAATCAACTCTCTATTCAGATATGAAGGGTTGATGAGCGCTAGAAATTTAGTAGGCATTGTATGTGTAGTTTATATCAGAGATATAAAAAACTGACTACGGATCTTCATTATTAGTTATTATTATGGTACATATTATCATGTCCACATTTAGATAAAGCCATGATTAGTTTCTCTTTTAAACGCTGTAGGTCTCACCCTTGTTGAGGGATTCATCATAAAAAGATATGTATAAATGCACAAACACTTTGTTATAGATTAAAAGCTGTAATTTGTGTTGAATATGGCTGTAATGATCTTGTCTTCCTTCAGAATCCACTCATTTATTCACAGCCATACAGCTGGCAGAGGCCACTGTGGGATCATCCATTATTTTTTTTATTTTTTTTATTCCGAGTTCCCTAGTGAAATACTCGATGAAGTGAACAAATACAAAAAAACATTGAAAGTAAAGTATGTTTTGGGCCTTTTCTGTTGCAGAGGGCTTGTTATTGATCTTTGTTTTCTCACCTACTGAGTGATCTGAATAAATCATCTTATCATCAGTTAATCATCTTTTTGCCTGAAATATTTCCGTATGTAGGCTTCCTTCTCTTACATGAGATCATTTCACTTTACATGCGACACAATATCAGCTGCTTGTGTCCCCACATTATCTGAACATTTTAACTTCACACAGTTGATCAAAAACAGATGTAACACCACGCTGAAGAAATTCTAATGCTGTACTTATAAATTGCAACACTGAGTGCAGTTTGGAGTTACTTACCTAATTAAAAACCAAACTTATTTCACGAAAACAATTATTAATGCACCTAGGAAACAAACAAATACTAAACACTGGATCAACAGATAAATAAAAATAAAAAACAAACTGGGGATCTCAGGGTTGTATATTCATTGGAATAGTCATGGGCAGTTTTTAAGCCAGGTCTTGCATTATCACCCCCTTTTTATTTCAAAGACAACTAATGAAACAGCACTTGAGCTGAGCAACTTTAGACCAAGTCTTAATCTGCTGTGGGAAAAGCTTAGAGCATTAGGATGATCCACTCGGCTTTCTGTGTGTGTGTGTGTGTGTGCGCGCGTGTGTGTGTGTGTGTGTGTGCGCGTGTGTATGCGCAAGTTTGTAAATATGTGGTTTCCTTAATTGAACACAGATTCTTTTACCAAAGCACACATACATTTCAGATGGGAGGCGATGAGAGGGATAACAGAGGACAAACCAAACTGTGTGCGTCTGTGTGTGTGTGCGTCTGTGTGTGTGTCTGTGTGTGTGTGTGCGCACAATGTTAGCCTTTCTTTCTATCTCTGAAATCCGCCTAAATGATTATGGCTCCACCACAGTCCTGCGTGTGTGTGTGTGTGTTGTCTAATTGAGTTAGATTGATTTAGACCAGTATTTAGGTTGAGCGCTGATTGATTGAGATTTGGGTTGATTTGGACCCCTTATGCAACTAAATCTCTCTGTAAGAACCTAAAGACCTTTTAGAATCTAAAGCCTCAGCATACTCACACACACACACACTCACACACAAATCCTCGCACACATACACACACACATACACACACTCACACACACATATGTTTCTGTGAAGCGTGGGGCTATTACATAGACTTCCATTCATTTACTAGAGAATTACCCAGACCTTAACCAGAAGTACTACTAGTCTAATGTTAACCTTAACGTTAACCTTAGTCCTAACCTTAACCATAACCCTACACTTAACCCTAAACTTAACCTTAATTCTGACCTTAACATTAACCTTACCCTAATCTTAATCTTAACCATAACCTTAACCCTACCCCTACCTTTACCCTAACCTTAATCATAACCATAACCTTAACCGTACCCTTACCCTAACCTTAAGCTTAACCATAACCTTAACCATAACCTTAATCTTAATCTTAACCTTGACCTTAACATTAACATTAACCTAAACCTTACCCTAACTGTCGTCTTAACCTTAACTTTAACTTTAACCTTACCCTTACCCTATATATATATATATATATATATATATATATATATATATATATATATATATATATATATATATATATATATATATCATCAGTCACATTAACTTTCAGGGGTTTTGGCATTGTCGAAGCTCCTTCTAGACACTAAAGCTGGGTGTTTAAGTAATGATATGAAAACATGGGACAACTTTTTCTATAGTGTGCCATACATGCTGCTCCATTTTCAGACAACTGATAATTTGGAACACAGAAAAAAGATAATGAAACTTGCAGTTGGTTGGTGTTGTATAAGTGTTGACAATGTCCAAGACATGTTCAGCATATTGTATTGAACTGTGACATAACTGGTCATGATGGCCGCATATATTGTCTTATTGCCCACCCCTATGCCGTAGGCTGTTTCCCTGCATACATTATTAACCCCCTGTATTATTAGGGAGGTGTATCATTCTCAGCACTGCAGTGACACTGATGTGCTGGTGGTGTGTTAGCGTGTGCTGTGCTGGTGTGAGTGGATCAGACACAGCAGTGGTGCGATAACTAATCTGTGACACAGTTTGTGTCAGTGTGTGATAGGGCACTGTGTGAGCTTTTCATGTTATAAAAACTAAGATGCCATGTGTATGAAAGAGACAGAGTAAGAAAGAAAGAGAAACTGTCAAGGAAAATCTCTCTTTCTCAGTCGCTCTCTTGTACTGTCAGTGTATGTGTGTGCGTATCATATAAGACAAATGAAGGGAAGTGAAAGAGTGTGAGATTTGGGAGTGCTGGGAGAATTCTGTGGTTTGGCCACTTCGCTGGCGTCAGACAGATGCTTCCATTTTTCTCCTTCAGACTGCAAAAATATACACCCACACTGTGAGAGAGAGAGAGAGCGAGAGAGAGAGAGAGTCAGAGAGAGAGAGAGAGAGAGTCAGGGAGCACTTCAGGTAAAGGGATGCCGTGGGTCTGTCTCCTCCCTCCATTCCTCTTTTTCTCCCCATTTTTTTCTCTCTTTTTCTGTCGGTCTCTTTCTTGTCAGGCCAGGTTCTTCCAGTGGGGTTTGGGAACTTTTTTTTCTTTAGCTGCAGACAGAAATGCTGTTTGACTCTATTCTACAGCAAGTCAAATACTGCACCGCTCTGAGAAATAGAAGGTGGACGTTTTGGCAGATCGCTATCACAACAGAACCTTGTACACTTGCCAAAGGAAACACACGCTCTTAACTGTAACATACGTTAATGTGAGAAGATTTTAGTTTAAGCCATTTTTAAGATTATTAAGAAGATTTTTTTGTTGGTCCATTAAGCATTTTATGTACACGCAACAATATAAGGAGGCTGTTTTCAACAGTGCGGGGTGCTCTTTATTAAAGAGGGACCTATTATGCTCATTTTTAGCATTCACGGTATCCGCAAGGGGTCTTTACATGCCTTAATTTTCCTAAAACACAAATATTGTTTTTGTACATCTGCATTCACCCTCTATTAGAGCTCCTGTGACCTTGAGCCACGCCTCCCGATGAGCGGTTTTACTCAGAGTCCATTACTGAAAGTCTGGTTGGTAGATTCACCTTCACAAGCCAGACTGGAGCAGGACGATTCAGAGTGGTACGTTTACTAGATAACAAAGAAAAGAGCTGATAGTCTAACAAGGCGTTTCAGATGGCTGAGAAAAGTGTTTTCTGTGGGAGAGAGTTTCTCCTTCTGGCATGTACTTTGGTCTTCATAGCTTTGCAGAACGATTACATGCACAAAAAGCTACAACACACTAAAGGAAGGAGAAAAAGTAGAGATGGAGGGATCGATCGGCTATGTATCGGTATCGGCTGATTTTTACTCAAAATATGTGATTGGTGATCAGCCGATATTTCTCCAATTTAGCCGATCCCGAGAGCCGATCGATGGCGTTAAACAAATGAGCCTAATTTCTGTATTTCCATTTAGTGCTTCATCCAGGAAGAGGAGCCCTCCGGACAGCTCCCTGCAATTCCTATCAGAACCACTATGTGGAAATACATACTCTTTCATTTTCCACAGACTGAAGCAGCAGTGTTAAGAGAAAAGCATGTTGTCTGTCTGACAGTGTTTTACCGTATGTGATGCAGACTCATCCAGGGCGTTTTTAAAATGTGTAAAATCAGACATTTAACTCTACTAATCTGATACGACACCGCACACAGCTGAATACAGTGAGTATCAGCAAACAGCACAAAACTTATAACCCAGAACACCATGCAGACCAGATCTGACTGGTACAAACAGAACAGCAGCAACAATTCAAGATCTACATTTAATGATTACAGATTTAGTTTAAAATTACCAGAGTCTGCATTTAATGACTGCAGTTTTACTGTATTTATTTAATTAGCTTTTTTAGTTTTAAATCGAGGGTCTAAATGTAATGATTACAGTATTGGGGATATTTGTTTGATTTATTTTGTTTATTTACTGATAATTTAGTTTAAAATATTGTGCTGTTTCACATGAGCTCGATAAAAATGGTAATGAACCAGTTTAGACCATGTTTCATGACTTGCTTGCGCTAACAACTACATGTAGCCCTGCCATGGTACATACCCCGCCCTCTATCGGTATCAGCTATCGGCGATCGGCATTGGCTTCAAAAACTGCTGATCGGTCTATCTTTAAGAAAAAGCGTGGTCCTCTTTAAGAGGTATAAATGACTTTAGATTTTTTTAAGCAATAACACAAACCAAGCATGACGACACATGCAAAAAACGCAGTGGGGACGTCCTTAGGGCTTTCTAGGTTTTCAAAGAACACCTAACAATTTCTGTAAAATATAAAAAGTACATATTAAATGTATTTTAAGCTAATTTTTCTTTAATATCATCATCATGCTTGCTGTATTTGTCTTGTGTTATTCTCGTATGTCACCGTTAAGTTTGGGCTACATCTTGAAATGCCCAACGGACAATTATCCAATCAGGCCTGGGTCTAACAGTCACAGTTCGCCACTAGCCAAACCACATACGTACATACACAGGGAATCCGACACACGGCCACAAAATCAGGATGCTTTAACGTGGAGAGCGTACGCATGTGTATGCCATCAAAGAGCCCAAAGGAAGTGGATTATAGAGAGTCATCTGCACACGCACGCACGCACACACACATGCACACACACACGCACACAGGCACACAGGCAGGTCATTGAGGATACAGTTCCTGCTTCCTCTGGGCTCAAACAATGGCAGCTCTATTACTGCCCTGAAAACAGAGAGAGAGAAAGAGGGCGAGAGACAAAGAGAGAGATAGAGGGAGAGAGAGAGCGATCCATTTACACCAGCTAGACCAGTAAGCACCCATGGACTGCCCTGCAATTAGTAAATGCCACAAGCTAGATACAGTTACATTAGACTGCACAATCCTATCAGCCTGCTGCTGCTGCTCACGCTCTCACACGCATGCACACTCACGTGTTCGTTATAAGGGTCCATATGCCGCGCTCCTTTTTGGATGTGATGTAGTTCGAGTGGCTTCTTGTACCAAAAACCAGCACTTCATTTTTACAGGACCGTTTCACAACCTCTGTATTTATCCCTATGAACAGTCTACTCGTTATTACTGTGACTTTAAGACTCACGTCAATATGTGAGCTCTACACTGATTGGCTGCTGTGGATTGTGTGTTGTTAATAAATTAAGGTGGGCTGGAACATTTTTTATAACGTAAGTGGGCAGAGCTAAACTGCTGTAGTTTGCAGTTAAACGTGATAAACGTGACATCACATAAACAGAGGACTGAGAACAAGCTGTTTTTTCCTGCTAAGCTAATATACGTTGACTTTAACAAGGTTTCCATGCTACATCAAACTATGGTAATGTATGTAAGTTGCTTAAGTTGTGTGTGTGTGCTTGTGTGTGTATGTGTACCAGGCTAATGCTAAATTATGGGGACTAGGGGTGTGCCATATCGTGTCAAACACAATAATATCGGCAACATTTTTGAATATCATGAACGATATTATACCCTGAAATATCGTGCCATATCACCCATCACTAATTATTACATCAGGGTACTACTTTTTACTGTTTTTAGCAAAAGAAAAATTCACACTTTTCTCATTTCCCATTATATATCTACTAGAGACAGATTTTATCTGTCCAGTATCATTCTTTTTACTTCAGTCCTGGATATATGGAGATATTTGGAGTGCATTATTTATTATCGTGACATTCTGGATCATTGACTTCTGTTACAATCTGATAAATTCTTGTATTTTTTAATATCTCAGTTAGAGGTGTGTCATATCATATCATATGCAATAATAAAATTTAATTTTCATTTTGTTGCAGTAGTGTATTCTTGAAATATATTTTTTTTTAATTCAATGTTTTGTCATATTGCCAAGAGTATTATTATCGCAAAAATACCATAAAATATTGTGATATTATTGTAGGGCCATATCGCCCACCCCTAATGGGGACCTAAACCTGTTTATACACTCATGTTGTTGGGTTTGAGTAAGTCTACTGACTATTTATAGAAGTCTACGCAATGTCACCACAACTCTGTGTGTGTGTGTGTGTGTGTGTGTGTGTGCGCGTGTGCGTGTGTTTGTATATGGTGGGGGTCTTTTCAGTAAAAAATGTGCTCCAGCCCCCACAGTTCTTCTTGAAATGCTGCCAGATTAAACCTGGCTAAATTGTGTTATAAAACACATGAAGGCATCTCTCTGGACCGCTGAACATAAACAAGAGTTGCTCTCCTCTTCCTTTTATATCTCTTCTGTTCTCTTCTTTTCTGTTCTTTTCTCTTCTCCTCTCTTCTCTTCTCTCATACTTCCTTTACTTTAATCTGTCTCCCTCCCTCTCTTCCTCCCGCTCTCTCTTTCCGTTTATTCCCGTAGCCTCTCTTTCACCTCGGTGCTAAACAGACCAACCGTTGTACCTTGAAGGCGAGGTGACGGGGGAGAAGCAGGTATAGAAAAAAATCAGAGCTGTTCCTTTGAAAAAGGAGGGATGAAAAAAACAAGAGAAAGAGGAGAACGAAAACACTTCCCCAAACAGACAAGTACTGTAAAACAGCCTTATCTGCCGCCGCGCAGTTCAAAGCCTGCGCTTATCTCAAAGTGGAAGTTTTTCTCCCTCTTCACTCTTTCACTAACTCGCTCTCTACACTCGTTTGTTTGTTGTTGTCCGTTCTCAAGGACGGCTGCTTGAGAAAGGCAGCTGTCTCATACCTCCCTTTTTCCTCTTCCCTTTTTCGTCTGTTTTCTCTCACCTTGAATGAAGATGTGAAGAAGCCGTGTGTGTGTTTCGTGTGTATGTACACTCCCAGGTTGAAAAACGGGGTGAACATAAAGCACAGTTGCTTTTACTTATTATTTTGGACTCCACATTTAAACCCTATAGAAAATATTTTGTCTCACATTAAATACAGTCTAACCTGGTCATGTGTTTCAGCTGTTTGAAGCGGAACAAGCACTGTCTCCTCATAGCTAGACGATTCGGGTTGGATTCCCGGTCCGGGTCTTTCTTTATAAAGTGGACATTTTCTCCATGTGCTTGAGTGTGTTTCCTCCTCCCACAGTCCAAACACATACATATTAGGTTGATTGGTCACTCTAAATCGCCCGTAGGTGTGAGTGTATGTTATCCATGCGATGGACTGGCGACCTGTCCATGGTGTACCCCACCTTTGCCCAATGACACTGGGATTGGCTCCAGCCCCCCCGTGACCCTGACTAGCGGGATAAAGCGGAAGATAAAACAGAAGATAGCGGAAGAATGGAACAATATTCACTCTTCTATCTGTAGAAGGTATTAAAGTGAGGATCTCTCACAGTAAGTCACTTTCTCTGTGTTTGTAATGGTTTGTTGTTAAAACCATTAAAAACATTGGGCTTCTTTTTGCCTGGGAGCATATGTACCCAGTCTGGTACAAAAGTTTAGACTGGCTACAGTACCACAGTCCTAACTTACAGTTGTAATATGCCATGTTTTGCTCGCTACACACTTAAAAAAGGGTTCCTTAGTAAAGAAAACGTGTAGAAACATGGACACTCAAAGAACCCTGTACATCTTTTCCGTGCATTACATTATTCAGAGCAAGCCCCCCCTTCTCCCCCCTCCTTTATGGGCCCGGAGGTCTGAATATCCAAGGATGCCTTCCTGCCCTGAGCTATCCCAGAGTGCACGTCATTGGTTGAAACGAGGAATCAGTGAACCTCTGAGAGAGAGAGAGAGCAATATATATATATATATATATATATATATATATATATATATATATATATATATATATATATATATATATATATATATAGAGAGAGAGAGAGAGAGAGAGAGAGAGAGAGAGAGAGTAAGAGATAAAAAATGAAGAAGAAATGTAGAATAGACCAGTAGACTGTAGAGAGACAAAAGAAAGAAAGTGAGTAGGAAAGAACATACAGCGAAAGCAAGACAAAATAAACAGAATGGGAGAGAGAGAATGAATGGACAGAAAGGAAAGGAGGAAATGGAAAAAATAGAATAGACAGAATAGAGAAAGAAGAAGAAAGCAACAATACCATAGGTACAGTAGACAAAAGGACAGGAAGGAGAGGACAAGGAAAGAGAATAGACAGACTGTGAGGACAGAAAGAAAAAGAAAAAAGACAGAACGAACAGCGAGAGTGAGAGGTAACATGAAAAAGAGAGAGGTCGTAAGTGAAATCTCAGCAGTCCTGTTGGGTCCGGACCTGATTGTAGAACCAGAACCCAGTGTGTTTCCAGAACTCCGGGTCATTCTGTTCTAGAACTGCTCCCTACGGAACGCGAGTGCTTTGACGTTTCGCTGGATTTGACGAATGACTGTCAATCATTTGCACGGCCCCGTCAAACATGTGCCAAATATTTTTACACGATCACTCATAACATCGTAATTAGGAGCTGGGAAACCGATTGAAGGATAGCCACGGGTTTAAAACACTGATTATAAATTCAGACCAGCTGTCCCTCAAAACATCACGCTTTTTAACCTCCGGGCATAATTTCAGTCCCCAGTCTTACGAACCTCTTATAACAATTTATTGGTATTTATTATAATTAGAATGCAAATGTGGGCCTACATAGGCGTTTAGGAGGTTAAACTACCTGATGCTAAATGCTACTCTCTGTTTATACGCTGGAGTCTACTTATTGTATGTTCCACACTGCTTTACATTGTGCTGCTGTTGTGTGTTGCACTATAAGGCTATATTCCAGTGTATACTCAATATATTGAGCAATGACAATAAAAACACTAGGCTTGAAATTTAGTAAAAGTAGATATCCAACCAAGCATATTTTATTATTTCCTCTATTGGAACAAAACCTTCTCTGTATCTCTGAAGTAATGGCAATACACTAGAAGGCAAAAACATACTTATAATGTAAATGAATTTGAAATGTCAATTTCTTTTAGTCCATATGTCATTAAATGACCAATGAAGAACAAGTATCTTCAAAATTGCAACTTTACAGGAGAGACCAAAAACATAATTCGCTTTTAATGGAAGTCAATGGAACCAGATTTTTTTCCAAGCTATTTTGGAATATTCCTAAGGGTCCATTCATCATGAATTTTTCAGACAGTGTAAACGACAGCTGCCATTTACATGTTTTTCATTGGACAGCGACGATATACACAATGAAAAGGACAACATTTTCAAATTATGTCATAATTCAGATGTCAAGATTGAAGATCTGTCATAAGAAAGAACTCTAAAACAATACAACAGTATATTTTTATTGTTATGTACATTATTCCCGAGCATCCAGCCAATGAAGAGTATTAATACGTTTTTCTACCTTTACCTTTACTGCAGTAACAGCATCTGCTCTGTTAAGAAGGCTACACTAGATGTTGGACCATTGCTGTGAGGATTTGAATGCATTCAGGCTCTGCACCCCATTACTATTGGCAGTTGCACAAGCTATGTGCACACAATTGAATGCCTGTGTCAGCACTGGGTTCATCTTCAAGTAGCTGAACTCGCTAAACAGGCGAGGAGTCTTAATACTTCTAGACAAAGAGTGTATGTTATTGTAACACGATTACTGTTTTCTTTCATCTTGAAGTGTTCGCACAATGTTAAGGACAGCTGGCGTTTTCTAACGACGCAACCCGTGTTTTGATATGTCGTAAATTCAGAAGGTGTTTTGACTGCGTCAGTCGTTTTTGGATTTCTTTGTTGTTGTTTCAGAGCGTTAACTTAAAGAACGTTTGGCTAACCAGCTGTCGTTTTCTCATTAGCAGCCGTTCAGATTATGTTACCGATTACCCGAGCACGCGCCCAGCGAATGAAATAATCCCCCTTTTTTTCTCTCTCTCTTTCTCTCTTCATCTCTTGACTCTCCCTCGCTCCGTTGCAGCCGTGGCATTTTTGTGTAGGTGTGTGTCCCGGCCAACATCTGCAGAGTCTCACAGAGAGAGGAGGAATTTAGAAATGTATATAAAACCGTCCAACAGAGAAAGAGAGAGAGAGAGAGAGGAGGAAGGACAGGAAGAAGAGATAATTACAGGAAAGGATGATTATTAGTCCGTCACTCTGCCTTCAGACAGATAAGTGAAATCAGATGGAGAGAAACCCAGAGAGAGAGAGAGTCTGAATAGGACATTGATTTAAAGGAGACACAGCCGAGAAGAATAGAAGTGTACCAAGAAAGGACGAGTGAATGAAAGATTTAGGTATCCAGACGTGGTTCACTGAGGTATACGGTATATGAAAACATGGCAGGAGTTGTTTATTAATTAAAAGTGATTGTAAGAAAGAAATATTTCATTACCAAAACACTCTGTATCGTTCGGTGCATTAGTCATCAGTGTTATCAGCATTTGTGAGTCAATAAGCGTACTTGTTCCAAAAGCAGGCCTGATAACAGGCTGTCAGAATTAGGCTCCATGTGAATGTTATTAGCGTCTTTGCTTCTTGATTAGTCTTGATCTCAGTGTGTTATAGTCAGTAAATACACCTACTTCCTATTGCTGATATTTCCCAACGCCATACCAGCGTTGGGCAATATGGTGATATATGGTTATTGTGTGAAATCCAATATTGTCAGTGCCTTACGAACACTAACCACATGCTTTATTACAAGGAGAGCATGATAAGCTTTGGTTAATTGTTTTTATTGCAGCGCAGGGAGTGAAATTTAGAACAAAAGTCATTGTATTTTGTTGTAAATGTTTGGTTTTGACTAATTAAACTGGAGTGGGGGAACTAAAGATCAGGAAAACGTATCCTCAGAAAGTTTCAGAAAGATGAATATCACCCGCCCCTTAGCTGCCACATTTGGTATGTAGTTTAAAAGAAGGTTAAAATCATGGTGTTGGTAATGGTATGGGAATCGTTTAGATTGAAACCCTGATTACGATACTTTAAGGCAATATATGGTACATGAGGTTTGCAAGAAAGTTGGGTTTTACTGTTGTGAACATTAGCTCCCTCATTGAGCGCGAAGCCTTTGCTGAGTTTTTTCACTCGTTAAGAGCACTTACCCAATTTGTGTTGCGGTCTGTGCGCTGTGACCCTCTCTGCCATTGGACGTGGGCCGTGGTGGGCGTGCTGCTATTGGCTGGGAGGAAACAGCACGAGCAGGAAATGTGTCACGGGTACTTGCAAGTCAATAGAGCACGGCGGAATAGATTCCCTGATGCCGATAACTGAGGAATAAGGGCTTTGAAGTCGGTGTGCTACAAATCGTACCGCAGATCACTTTTCAAGAGTAACTTTGTGTATGTGTGTGTGTGTTTGTGTGTGTTAGAGAGTGAGAGGAATTAGGTTTGTAGTACATCAAGTATTTTACCTGTGTTTTCTTGCTCATGTGTGTGAGTGTGCATGTGTATTTAGTTTACATGGACCAAATGACCCCTGGGGTGATAAAATAACCTGGTGATTATGACATTCTTAGAAACATTTGGTTGCCTGAAAGGGAAAATATGCTTTCATCTTATAAAATAAATTTTCTTGTGAATACTTTAACACAGCCAGGATCTTTGTAAGTGAAATGTGTTGAAAAATAATATTTTAAACTTTACTTTTTCAAATCAATATTATATTTAGTACAAGAAGGGTTTAAAAACGTACACCAGAAGTTGCCAAATGTATTTATTGGAAACTGTTACCATCATAAAAAGAGTAATTAGGATATTTTTGACAGCTGAAATCACATTATTTGGAAAGTAGAAATATTACAAGAAATATTATAATCTGAACTGAATTGTAACAAACCTCTTTACCTGACTTGCCATTTTATGTTGTGAGAAGTTTGAGAACCCAAACTTTGCCAAACGTAGGATTATATGTATCATTCAGCAAGAAAAGTAACACAAACACTCATTGTAAGTCAAACAAACAAGAACTTTGGCGGAGGCAGTTGCTTGCAATCTGCACCCTCACCACTAGAGGACACATACTGCTCCTTTAATGAGTTTGAATGCAATGTTGGTGCTGCCATCACTCACAAGGGAGGCTAGTCATGTGTCCTTTGCATGTTTGACTTACACCTAATTGCTTATTTGTTGGTTTTCAGCCACGCCAGTCGCATCCATGAGCTAACAACGCCTTCACAAGACACTGGATTGGTTTAGAAGTTGCACACTCAGTTCGTGCCCACCCTTATATGTCTACGTTTCCAGCCAGTTTTCAGTCCAGTGTTTATCGTGGCTGTACACAGATCACATCTGGCCCTGCAAGACTAGTGTAGGTGTAGCGCAGGTTAATGCAAATGATAACAGAATTACCCCACGAAGAGAGGAATCCGGACTTGCCTGACGTGTGATTTGCTTGGTTCAGCCTGTGTGGCTAAACTGAGGCGTGCAGAGGTTGGCCATGGTTGGAGCACTTGCTCAGGGGGCGTGTGCGTGTGGGTAGAAGCTGTGGTTAAGGGAGTGTGTGTGTAATTACAGTCAGATAAATCAAAATGTGTATTTACTTTCTGTCTTTAAACTGTAGGCACAGACAGAGAGACAGAGAGAGACAGAGAGAGAGAGAGAGAGAGAGAGAGAGAGAGAGAGAGATGGGCAGGTCCTGCTAGGAAAATCCATGTTAAATAAACATCTCCTAACTACCAGTTATATTTACGTAACCACTGTTGTTTCACCTTGTTAGAGCTCGGCAGAAATAGGCCTAGGTTTCCTTATAAAAGTTTCGTGTTCTTGTGTTTTCTTAGCTAAAATAACTGGACTGAAATGACAGAGTTGTGTTTGAAAGACGCTCTCAGCTCTACAGGACGAGGGCCTGTAGGCGGTGAGTACAGTGACCTGGAAATCAAGGCTTAAGCTCGA
Organism: Megaleporinus macrocephalus; assembly: GCA_021613375.1. NCBI lineage: Eukaryota > Metazoa > Chordata > Actinopteri > Characiformes > Anostomidae > Megaleporinus > Megaleporinus macrocephalus. Next base: position 29,708,040 of record CM038722.1, read on the forward strand.
TCAAATCTGTAGCAAGCAGCTCAGAGTAAAAGAGATGATCCAGTATCAGCTCCGTCCTGCTACGCCGGAGGCTTGCAACTGACGATTACTTTTATAACCGATCAGTCTGACGACAGTTGTGACCTCACACTGATTAGCTGAGAAGCATTGAATTGGCTTGACTTACATGTTTATGCCGGTTCCACAAGAATAAAATCCATTAACACTGAATTTCTGTCTTGCTTACTAATTTACAGTGTTGATGTTAGGACAGCCAGCACAGGCCAAATATAACATTCAGTTATTCAGACATCTGAACCCCATCTCTTCTCTTCTCTTCTCTTCTCTTCTCTTATGTTCTCTACTCTGCTCTTCTCTATTCTCCTATCTTCTCATCTTAAATCTCCTCTGGTCTCCTCTCTTCTTTACTCTTATGTTCTCTACTCTGCTCTTCTCTATTCTCCTATCTTCTCATCTTAAATCTCCTCTGGTCTCCTCTTTTCTTTACTCTTATGTTCTCTACTCTGTTCTCCTCTATTCTCCTATCTTCTCATCTTAAATCTCCTCTTGTCTCCTCTCTTCTTTACTCTTATGTTCTCTACTCTGTTCTCCTTTATTCTCCTATTTTCTCATCTTTAATCTCCTCTTGTCCCCTCTCTTCTTTAATCTGTTTTCCTCTATTCTCCTCTCTTTTCATCTTAAATCTCCTCTTGTCTCCTCTCATCTTTGCTCGTCTCTCTCACCTCTTCCTTGTTTTACTGTCCTCTTTTCCCCTTTCTAATTCTCTTCTTTACTCCTCTGCTCTGTTCTCTCTTCTCCTCTCTCTTCTGCTCTCCACTTCCATTTTAACTGTCCTCTTTTCTTCTCGCTAATTCTCTTCTTTACTCATATGTTCTCTACACTCTTCCCCTCTATTCTTCTCTGTTCTCTTCTCATCTTTAATCTCCTCTCTTCTCCTCTCACCTCTTCCTTCTCTTTTCTCCTCTCTAATTCTTTTCTTTACTCTCTCCTGTACTGCTCTCTTCTCATCTCTTTTCCGATCTTCGCTCTCTCTTCTCATCTCCACTGTTCTATTTTCTCTTTTCATCTCCTACTGTTCTCTTTTTTCCTCTTGTATTCTCTTTTCTTTTCACCTGTCACCTTCTTCTAAACTCCTATTTGGTTGTTATTTTTTTATATTGTTTTATTATTTTCTCTGATGTTTGATTATTCTTTGTATAAAACATCAATCAAAAATGTATTTTTGCAGATTATCTCCATAGAACAGCAAACAAGGGTGTTGCATCAGATTCAGACTCCTCCTCAAATGTACTGTTACTTTCCCCTAAACATGAATCAGGTCCCCAGCAGTCTGCGTTCACTGAGAGGAAATCAGCACCAAACAACATTTCATTTACAGCCTCCAGAAAAGTGCTGCTGTACCTTTAAGCTCTGTCCTTCTTTAGACCTGCATTTCCACCGTGCTGGAAATCCCACTGATACAACACTGATAGTATCTAGCATCTCTTTCTTCTGTGGTTAAACAGCCAAACAAACGACAGTAGGGGCCTGATAACTTGGTAAGACATGTTTTATCATAATTCCTGCTTTCTAGTAGTTAGTTAAGTTGTGTTAACGTTTTGGCTATCATAGAAAAACCTGCAATACTTCACTTCTCACTGAAACCTGATTAGACTTCTGATAAGAGGGGTTTCAAAAGTTGTTAATCAAATTAAACCTAATTACCATTTAGCTTGTTTTTTTTTTATTTATTTTTTTCATCGAGCCTCGACCCCCCCCAAATGTCTGGTCACAGGCCCGTGTGTGTGCATGTGTGTGAGACACAGTGTCTGGGGATTGAGGGGGTCATTTAGGGTCATTGCATTTTGAGACATGTGATGGACACAGCCCTCCCTCCAGCTGTGCTCTGAGAAGAAGAGAGAGAGAGTCTATTTGTGGCCTGCTTATAGTTACAGCAGATGTTTCATACTTCATCTCTACTCGTCTCTTTGCTTCTCTTCACTTCTCGTCTTTACTCTCGTCTTTTACTCATGTTTTCATTGTTGCTGTAATTTTCAGTCGTCTTTTATACTCTCTTCTTGTTGTTTTTCTCTATTTTCTCAACTTCTTAATTTCTTTTTTCTTTCTCCTCTCCTCATTTCTTCTTTTTATCCTCTCTTGCTGTCTCTTCTTTTCTCTTTTGTTGTCTTATTTCTGCTCTCATTCCTTTTCTCTTCACTTCTCTTCTAGATTTGTATTTTCTTCACTCTCATCTTCTCCACTTGTTTCTCCCTGCTTTACTTTTGTCTACTCTCTTCTTTACTCTAACCTTCTTTTCTCTTCTTCTCTCTATTCTTTCCTTTTTTCTCCTCTTTCCTTCTTTCTTTCTCTGTACCTCCCTTCTCTTCTCCTCTTTACTTTCACCATCTCTTCTCCTCTTTACTTTCATCTACTCTCTTCTTTACTCTCACCTTCTCTTCTTTTCTCTATTCTTTCGTTTCTCTCTCTTCTTTCCTTTTTTCTCCTCTTTCCTTCTCTTTTCTGTCCCTTCTTTTCTCCTCTTTACTCTCATCATCTCTTCTCGTCTTTACTTTCATCTACTCTCTTCTTTACTCTCACATTCGCTGCTCTTATTTATTCTTATCTTCCACCTCTTCTCTATTCTTTCCTTCCTCTCTCCTCTAACCTTCTTCTCTCCTCTTTCCCTCCCTTCTCTTCCCCTCTTTACTCCCACCATCTCTCGTCCTTTCTCTGTCTTCTCTTCCCCTCTTCTCTTCTTCTTCACTGTGATGCTCTGTACGTGGTGAGGTTGGTCTGGTGTTTAAGTATTTAGTCTGTTCTCCTTTGGACATTTTGTGTGTGCTCTGCATTTATTTCTGTAAATACTCTCCTTTACCTATATATACACCCCTCTCTCTCCTCTCTCCACGTCTCTCGTTTTTTTTCCACATAAAGCTGTTTTTCATAAACTCTAGCCTGGAATAGCAGTCCCTGAGGCAAGCACTGAAACACTAGTCCTCTCTGAGCTGTGTGTGTGTGTGTGTGTGTGTGTGTGTGTGTGTGTGTGTGTGTGTAACAGTAGATTTTTCTGAATTGCTGCCAAACAGATGCAGTCGCTTGGAGTTCCACCAAAGGAGCTTTCATGCCTCTCTCTCTCTCTCTGTCTCCCTCTCTCTCTCTCTCTCTCTCTCTCTCTGCCTGCCCCCCCCTCTCATATTCCCTCTCTCTATCGGTGGAGAACAGTAGTGTCCTGATATTTCCCCCTCCTGGTCTTTTGGCCTGATGGTATGGGTAGCCCCCAGTCTGTCTGTATTGCATCGGATGTCTCTCACAGTAAAAGTGCTGATCTGGGATCAGCCCCTTTATCTTCATACAGTTGTGTTTAATGAGGTGATGACGGACACAGAACTGTTTTACAAGTTAAATGTTTTTGTCGTTATTTATGTTTTCCCATTTGCACTAATAGAGTTAACGAAGTGCAGTAGATTTCTGATCTCGCTGTGATGCAAGACTATCCAATTCCTTTTGATTCAATGGTTGTTATGATTCTTCAGGAAGGGATTCATGTCCCGGTCACACTTTCTCATCATTTAATTAAATTACTTTGGTGCGATTCAGACTTTTATGTAATATGTGATCTAATAAAAATCATAAATCAGTTTAAAATAAACCGATTTCACTAATAGAGAAACATATTGTATTAAATTAATTTATTATATGATACTGGGATGTAAATAAATTAAAGATGGCGAGAAAATCTTGAATGTTGGCTAATATTGGTATTTTTTCTTTAAAATGCTTAAAAAAAAGGGACTGTTTTAAATTGATGCACTATACTTTGGGTGATCATTTAAAAGTAGGTATTCATGCTGAAACTTCAAATGCTGCTTTTCCACCACATGGTATGGCTCAACTCCACTCTACTCGCTTTTAGTACCACATGCTTAATGTAGCTGGACGTCATAGAGATGCCACGTGAAACTGTCCATGCAAGAGGGTATAATAACTTGGTGGCTAGCGTTAGCATATGTGTTTAGGGTGGAAAGTAGCTATAGGGGCAGTTCCCTTGTTTCAAGTCAGTAGTCTGTAGTCAGTAGTCATCTCCTTTGGTATCAAAAAGGAAACCTCAGTGGAAACCAAAAATAGTACCAGGTACCAGGTTTTCCCAATGGAGAACCAAAAGTAAGTATGTAGAGCAAGTAGAGTCAAATCAGAGTCAAATCTTGATCAGAGTCAAGATGGTGCCATGCAACAGTTAAACACTCTACTCACCAACCAGGAAGAGCTATACGCAGCTATAACAGCATCACATCACATTTGTGAGTGCAATTACATCCAGCATCCTATCCAGCAGTTTCTGCTTATATCTGCCTCAGTATCCTAATACCACCATCAAAATTGATGACGCTATGATCAATCAAAATTAATTTTAACAATCCAAAATAGGTGTCTTCTTCAGAGTCATGCATTCTTGTACGCATTTTAAAACGTTTAAATAACAGTCGGGGGAATCTGGAGGCCTTAGCTGAAGCCGGGGACTCACCCGCTCCTCTGTAACCTGACAGGCTCTCTGTACTTGGCCAGGATGGTGTGGTGGAGGAACTCCTGCTAAGGATTACAGGGCTTTAAGACTCTTGGCTGACCTGCATTGTTGCTAAGACAAGCAGCAGGAGTCTAGACGTGGCGAGCAGTCAGGAGTCTGCAGGGGTGTATTGGTCTTCCTGCTCAGTGATACACTGGTCATCAAAAGATTAACTTTCAAAAAGTCATGAATCCGTGCTTTCAGTAGCTTGAAACCAGAAAAGTAGTTTAAATAAGGGATGTAGTGGAGAGTAAATGCACATATGAACGTCTTTCATTAACCTTTTTAAATTTAAATATTGTTGTTCTTAGCTTATTTCATCATTTGCCCAGCACTTTTTAAGTTTACCAACTTATAAGCGTGTTGACTCACGTATTATTATATTAGGATTAAAAACAACATCAAATTTATGCTCCCGTTTCACTTACTGCCCACTGAATGTTATACCTGAACACAAAATACTGCTGTGATCATAATCCAGTGTTAGGCATGCAATTTGAAACTAAACACCCATAAAGAGAATGAAGTTATGATGAAAATGAATATCAAGAAAGCTTTCTACAAGATGGTATCAAATATTAAGGCTTGTAAGATGCCAAGTATATAATAAATAGATAATTACAGTACAGTGGCTTCAGGGTATTTCCAAATGCTGAATAGAACATAAAGTATTTTTGGTGTATTGTGTTTATAATATTCAAATCTATGTTGTATATGTAATATTATACAAAATAGCACATTTATATTATATAATATAAAATAATCTATCATTTGAGTATTAAATTCTACAGCTTTAATAATTATTTATAATAAAATTACGTTTCACTACTTTATAAGAAGCTGTAAAAATGTAGATGTTTCAGATGATAAGCTGGACTATTAGTGATTCCATTATAATTATAATTGAGAAGTCTGTATAGCATTAAGAATTAATACACAATGTTTAAAAACTGATGTTATGCCACAACAAATTCCAAAGTTACACAAGATAATAAGTTATTACAGTTTTATTATTTAATAACATTGCCACATTTTTACTAGGATCTAATTTTATGTTGTTTTAGAAATACTGTAAACTGTTTTGCCGTCTAGTTTATATACATATACTATTTTTATATGTACAATTTTTTTTTAATGAAAAATTATTAATATGGCAAAAGGACTGTTCAACAGTAACACACGTTCACCATCATATCAGCTAGGAATATACACACCCTCTCAAACAGTTGCTCACATGGATACACACAAACGCATACACACGCCCACTTCTTATCTTATCACTCAGCAGCACACAAACAAACACAGACGAAGGGTATATGAGGTCAGCAGTCAAATGCGGTCACTGGACTTCGACCTGTATTCTGTACTTCCTAATTGGTTTAACTGTTTGATAACATGTCTGTGGGCAGGTTTGTTGATCTGTTTGTTTAAGCTGCTGTTTACTTATCTGGGGGTTTATCAGTGGCCTGTCATGATGGTGTTGCTGTTGCGGGTCTACAAAAAGCCTGTTGGTGCTCTAGTCGTCAGTCAGATCAGTGCAATGCTGCTAAAAGCAACACACACATACAGCCAGGCGTTTTTTATCCACCACTTATAGGTGAATTTCAGAGACCGTAAATGGAACTGTAAACTGAAAACGAATGCCTATATACTGAGAAGCGTTTTTGTCTTTTTGTTCACTTGGTTTATCATTAAAGGTAATTGTGGAAGAACCAGTAACGATGGGCAGCACAGTGGTGCAGTGGTTTGCACTGTCGCTGTTTTGCGTGGAGTTTGCATGTTCTCCTTATGCTTGAGTGGCTTTCCTCCAGGTACTCCAGTTTCCCTCCACAGTCCAAACACATGCGTGTTAGATTGATCAGTCACAATAAACTGTGTGTGCTAGTTTTATGTTGTCCCAAGCCCGGATAAGTGGCGAGGATTGTGTCAGGATGGGCATCCGACGTCAAACACTTTCCAAAATCTGGCGTGCAAGTTGACTCACTGTGGCGACCCCTGTAGAAGGGAAAAAGCCAAAAGATGTGTGTGTGTGCAAGAACCAGTAAGGGAAACTGATTTTTAGAATAAGTGATGAAACAGATGGAAATAGTTAACAAATAGTTAGAGGCAGAAGAAAATGTTAATGACATGTTAAATGTTATTAGATATTGGCGATATGGTCTTTAAAAAAAAAGTGTTCATAAAAAATCTGATTTTAGATTTGAATCTATTTTTTTCCTAATAAAAATCAAACTACAGACGACAAAGTTCAAATAGTTTAAAACAAGTTTTACCTTTATTTTGTTTGCAATTAAATTTCTCTTTTGGGGTTAAAGTGCAACCCGAAACAAGCCGTTCTTATCATATGGCACACAGTTGGAAAACGTGTCAGGGACGGTTGCTTACTTTATTTTGGGTGGTGTGCTGGTGGAGCGGCTGTTTTCATTCCACAGCACTTCTCCCACTCTGCTACATGCTTCTGTTTAAGGTGCTGGAATAAATGTATTTTCAAATACACCTCACAGCGAGGACTTGTTTGGTGTCCGACACAGCAAAACATATCCAATTCCAGATCAAGGAGGAAGTTACTCCTTTCTCCGGGACAAATTCCGGCTTTCTCCCAATCGATGCCATGTTGTTTGGGTGTGTCTAAGGATAGCCCAAGAGGGGGGTGCGTGGTGGGGGTGGGGGGTTACTCTGACCTACGGAAGCCCAAATGGGGCCATCAGTGGCGAAAGTTAAAACTGAGAGAAAACAAATTTTTCATAAAACACATTGGCCTTAACTGTAAATTCTAATTGATCGATAAAATCGATTTATCGCTCAGCTCTAATGACTGTGTGTCAAAGCACATATACTGTGATAAACAGTACATTAAATCGGTACATATCATTAGTAGGGCTGTGTATTGGGAAGAACCTAAGGATACAGTATGTATCGTGATACAGCAGTCACGATTCAATATATCATGATATACTGCAATACTGCAAACAAAGTGATATACTGCGATTTTTCAAATCCTACTATTAAAACACACCACTGTTTGAACAGGTTTGTCAATGCTTCCAATAGCATTGCGCCCTTGTGCTGCTTGTTAATGTTGGAGTGGAGCTGAAAATGCATTACAACACTGACATCTAGTGGTCTGAGGTTTAAACACAACACACAATGATTCACTGTCTGCCAGGAATCTGTGTATCGATACTGTGTTGTTGAGAATCGATACAGTATCACTAAACACAATATCCCGATATTCGTTATTTTCAACATTTTCTTACACCCCTAATGATTAGTGCTATTGCTATTTTGAGTGTGTGAATTAAGAGGCATAGAAAATAAATAACAGTGTTAACAGGACCTCAAAGCCGTCTTTGTGTTGTGATATCTACTGAAGTTACCATGCTAACGAGCTAGCCTCAGCCCATACTGTCTCATAATACTGGTTTGTACCTTAAGGCGATCGTGAGTCACTGTAGCTTCTAGTAGAATCAGCCCAACATTAGAGGATGAAGAAGTAGCAGTGCTGCTGTAACCGTGTATTCTAACCTCTCGTCAGTTGAAGGTTGTGCTTCCGCTCTCCAGTTTGAGAATTTGTTGATCACCATTTAAGCGTGTTTAAATCTGGTGCCAGAGGAGTTTATATATTTGCATATATTTGCTGAAGCAGTGTGTCTGGGTGCTACAGTGTTTCCTGTCAGTGTGTAAAGAATGTGGAAGGATGGTCGGGACTCTATAGCAGGTTGAGTGGAGCTGATCTAGTGCTGTCTGTGTGGGTAGAATGCCCTCACTGTGTAATGTGTGCTGACCAGTCGAGCCTTTGTGTACTGTATGTGTGTTTGTGTGAGAAGTTTCTTTTCTAACCAGCTGTCTTGTTTGTCCCGTCTTCGGCCTCAAATGACCCGAGTTCCACCAGGCGCTCGCACACACTCGCACACACTCACACACACACAGGCTTGTAGACACACTTTTGACCTCATCCGATATCGAGTACTGTCTGACTCCTTCAGATACACACAATACATAAAGACCCTTTCAGTGTGTGTGTGTGTGTGTGTGTGTGTGTGTGTGTGTGTGTGTGTGTGTGTGTGTTGGAGGTCTGCTACCCGACCCGAGTCAGACGAGACCCGACAAAATATCAGGTTTTGGGCCGCGTGTTTTCATGTACAACAACAGACTCACACCGGGCTTGGGTTTGTTTTCTAAGGAGCGAGAGTGCACACTCATGCATTTTTCCTCTTTCTTTCTCTCTCTCTATTTTTCTCTCTCTCTGTCTTTTACACATTTCTCACACATTTTTTTCTCTTTCCACATCTCAATCTTTCTCTTGCTATCCTTCTTTCTTTTTCACACACTTTCTTTCCCTCTGCCCACCTCTCTTCCTTTTCTCTTACTGTCATCTCTTCTTTTTTCTTATTTCTTTCTTTCTGTATCTGTATCTTGCTTGCATGCCTCTCTCTCTCTGTATTTTTCTGGTACTCTCTCTCTCTCTCTCTCTCTCTCTCTCTCTCTCTCTCTCTCTCTCTCTCTCTCTCTCTCTCTCTCTCTCTACAAAGGCATGCCCACTCGAATGTGGGCACATGCCCACTGAACAGGAAGGAATGGCTCTGAGTGGGTGGGCTTTAGAATGGCACACATGTCTCTTATTGGCTGTCACAGTTTAAATCTCTGTTCTGATTGGTCAGTTTATTGTTGTTGGTAGCAAGTTTGGTTTTAGACATTTGCCTTTGTTGCCTCTTTGGAGCCTAAAGTCTGCGTGTCTGTGTGTAAGACGAGATCATATGCCATCTTTTTATCACGAGAGTGTTCTCTCGTCAAAAATTGTGAACCGTTCATTCCATACTTTTTTCCTCCCCTTCTTTATTCGCTCTTGTCTTCATTTGGCAGCATCTCTAATTCCCAGACTCCCTCTGTCTTTCAGGCTTCTCTCTCACTCTCTGTCTCTCTTAGCTGACACATGACTGGTGGAGTATCTTCCTGGCACTGCAATCATATAAACTGGACCAGTTACACAACATTTCAAGTAATTAAACAGTCAACAATCAACAATAACCCAGACACGGTGTAGTGTTGGGTAGGGTTACAATAATCTATATTAACCCAGATGAAACATTTGAGTGATGTACAGCAATGCAGACACAAAGGTCTAGTAATTGAACAATAATCTAGATATGACGTTCAAGCAATGTTACAGTAATGTACAAGAAACCAAACACAGTGTTCAAGCAATGATACAGTAATCAACAATAATTTAAATACAAAGGTTAAATAAAGTTACAGTAATCTACAACAATGCAGACACAAAATGTTACAGTAATGTACCACAACCTAAATTCTAGCAATGTAACAGTAATCTACTATAACCCAGATACACTGTTTGAGTAACGTTACAGTAATGTACAACAACCTAAATACAATGTTCTAGCAATGTAACAGTAATTTACTAATACTCAGATACACTGTTTGAGTAACGTTACAGTAATGTACAACAACCTAAATACAATGTTCTAGCAATGTAACAGTAATTTACTAATACTCAGATACACTGTTTGAGTAACGTTACAGTAATGTACAACAACCTAAATACAATGTTCTAGCAATGTAACAGTAATTTACTAATACTCAGATACAGTGTTTGAGTAATGTTACAGTAACGTACCACAGTACAGATACAGTGTTTGAGTAATAATACAGTAATCTACTATAACCCAGATAAAACATTTGAGTAATGTTATAGTAGCTTACACAATAACCCAGCTATAACATTTGAGTGATCTGATCACATATCTGATAGCCTGGAAACAACACTGCAGTGACTTTGCAGCAAATTTGGATTTGTAGGTGCACATTGTTAAGATAACATTATCATGACCAGACATATTACTTTAGCGTAACACTGTGCTAATCCATTTGAAGGTGCTACAGGCACAGGGCTCACACTTACAGTTCAGTGCTGCTGGGCAACTCTCCACAAACTTGGAGTACTGTGTGTGATCACGCACTGCCATAAAACACCACTTGGCTGACAACATATGCTGAGAATTGCTGCTGTTGCGATACAAGAGCCAAGGCTCTGTGTTTTCAGGCGTTCCACATTTTTATTATCTTGCGTCTCGCAGCAGAGCAGACAAAGCAGAGACTGAAGATTTCCATCATAGCCACGATGTGTTTAAAGTGTTTTGTATGTTTAACCTAAGTCTGTAGTGATTAGTAGACTTTCTTTACTGAAGATACTTTAATTCTGTCTACGGTAAGACGACTAGTACGTAAGCCTTGCGTGTGTGCGTGCACCTGTGTAGTGTGCTGTTTTCCTGCTGCATGAAACATACTGTACCATTGTGCTGCCCTCTCACAGTCACATCCTGCCTGGGACGAGGGGTGACTTAAGGACACACGCTCAGGGAAAGTAATGCACGCACACGTGTGACAATAGTGCACTGCATCTGTAGTGTTGTTGTTGCTTTTCTGGTCTTATATATTACTCTCTCTCCCTTTTTCCCTTTTCTGTTTTCCTCTCCCTCTAGCACTTTTTGCTTAGCACTGTAAAATACAGTTTAATGACTCTTAAAAACATGCCTGGTTGTATTAAAGTTGACATATTATGCCTTTTTTCTTTATTATTTCTTTTGATTTTTGCGGTTTACTGGTTCACATGCCTTAATGGTCCCAGTACTGTCTCATTTTTCTCATACTGTGTATATTTACTGTCTGTCTGAAACGCTCTGTTAGAGCTCCTGTGTTTTTAAGCACTGCCTACCGATGAGTCCAGTTTGTTCTGACTGGTCAGCTGTCCCACTACATTCTGTTCTGATTGGTCCCGCCATCACACCACTGTAGCTATTCTTACAATGGCACCAGTTATGCTGTATTAGTTTGACTCAGAGTCCGTTCCTGAAAGTCCAGTAGAACAAGTAAGTAGGGTCGACTTCAGAGTGGTTAGTTTTTGGCTGTCTGTACATTGTGTCAGGATGAGCCAAACTTTGTGTTACAACGTTACATCACCTTTTAACAGAAAAAGGGACTGGAATTCCAATGAATTGCTTCTACCAAAAAGTAGTAGGGTATGAATGTTGGTTTGGTGTTTGCTGGATGTTCGGCTTTCTTTCATAGATTTCTCATTAATAGTCTAAATAGTCTATTAATATATTAATAGTATTAATATCGCTAATAATGTTAATAGCAAAACCTACATTCTACCTCTTCAACCAACAATATGTAGTAAAGGGAGTGGCTCGCCATTAGCTTTACCACAAGTGATTTAATGTACAAGTGTTTAAAGTGATTTGAAGCTACTCGCTTTGTTACAAGTGATTTGATATAATTTTTATAAATTTGCTAAAAACATGATAAATTACACGTAGAAAGGCATCACAGATTATAGATTTTTTAGTCAGTATTTTAGTAATTAAAGCATTTGTCTTCTGATTTTCCATAAACATCAGGTTTAGTACTTGCCAGGGCAGCTAGGACACTACATAGTAAAAACTACCTGTTGCATAATAAATTTTTGTCATCAATTATGATTAGTTGTAACATTCCAAAATGCATGCCATATCTATAACAGTGCATTGGTGCATTGTTACACCCCTCTACTCATCCAGGATTAACACTTTCTATATGGATCCAGCACATAACCACTATAAAAACATTTTAGATCAAATAAAAAATAACCAACACCGATAACATATCTAGAAATAGTAGTCTAAATTCTGCTTTTGTAGGTAGAATATTGGATTGAGTTGTTCACAGAATGGTTGATAACGTACAGATACTGGTTAAAGTAATAACCTGACCAAACATGCCCATGTGGATAGCAAGGAATTTACAAATTAGCAGGAAATGTATTGTTAGCTACTTTAACTTTTTTGAATGAATTATTTTCTTATAGTTGCTTATGCATGTGAAAATATGTTATACTGTAGTATAATTGCTTGTAGTATAATCTGCTTTTTGTGGTTATTTTACTAGATCATTAAGCCTTCAAAGGGGCCAGGTCCATTTTTTAAAAGCATTTATCCTTAAGGGACATCTAGTGACCAAAAGTAGTACTGCCTTTTCACCCACTTAAAACACAGATGCTCGTAGTATACTGCACATACACTGTACATTCAAATGTTCGTAGACACCTCATCCACTGTTTCTTCTGAATGAAGGATATTCATAACAACTATGCTGCAGTAACTTCTCTGGGAAGGCTTTACACTAGATGTTGAAACAGTGCTGTTAGGATTTAATTGCATTCAGACTCAAGAGCAATGGTGAGTTCAGGTACTGATATTTGATGATCAGTTCTGGATCACGGCAACTCATCCCGAAGCTACTGAATGGAGCTCCATCTCTGAGGAGAACCTTAATAACTTTATATCCCTCCAGCTAATCACATTAGGCTCATGTGCAGCTGCTCCAGAGCGTCCCATTCTACAGTATTAGCATTGCTTTTCTATGGAGATTAAACACATTAAAGTAGCCGAAGTCACAAATTAGAAGGAGTGTCAGTTCTACCAGTTGAAAGGGAGCCTTTTAGCTTCAAGCAGAAGCTGCTCAGACCTTCAGCCCAAGCTCTTAACAACCTCTCCCCTCTCTCAATCACAGTCTTACCTCCCATATGTTAAAAGGCACTGCCTGAACCTACATGTTTAGTTCAAGTTTATTGGCAATGAGTCATTAAAGATTCCTCAGGGACACCTATTCCAATCAGTAAAGTTTTTAGAGTAATCAGATTTACTCAACAAAATGTGGCAGCTGTATTCGGCCCGGTTCATGCTTGGTGTACAACATGACTTGCAGCTGGTATTTCTTTGTGTCTCCAAATCATCTACAGTGACCACATATAATCAGATTTTGTGACCAGAGAAAGATACCTCACACATTTATAACGTCATTCTCTCGCTGTGTTTTCAGACAAAGATGTACTAAGAGTTTTTATTCATGCACAAGCTGTTACAACCGTCTCGTGGACTGTTAACGCAACTTTTAAACAAACACACCAGGGGACAAGGAAAGAAGCTACACAGCTGCCTTTATCTCTGCTGTGATGAGGTAGTTGTTCAGGTGGCCTTTACTGTAGAGAGTGCTTTGGTGGTCACACTACAAATATGATGTGATCATAGGATGCGTCCCTGACCTGATTCCAAAGGTGGATGGAGGGGGGGTCATAATGTGTCTCGGAGACATCGTTTTTGGTGCTGTCTACTTCAAGGAGACACCTTTTCAATGCTTACGGTATAAAGATTAAGATTCCTTTATTGTCATTGCACAGAGTACAACGAAATTGAGCACCAATCCTTACAGTGCAGTTATCCCTGGATATAAAAGAATAAATATACAGATAATTAAATAAAGTAATTGGAGAAATATCAAATATTATAGATATTGCACATTATGAACTAATTTTTAAAATGTAACAACATCATTAATTGTGAGTGGTTTGATGTGCTGTGTCTGATCAAGAAAATTCACAGTTTACGGTGGTGCTTATAGGAACCAGACTTAATCAGTATCCCATATATAAACTCATGTAGGTTGACTGGTGATGTTTGATATATTGTGACCCTTGGTTACCATCAACATCACTGTAAAGAAATCTGAATCCATACGTTTCATTACAATGACCCTTTTTACATCAAAACACTATGAATGTTCACATTTCAGTGACTGAATTCTGCAGAAATGTAGTGAAATTGGAGGAATTCCTCTTTTAACCCATCAATATAGTCATACAAAAATAATTCGGAAAAAAGAATGCAGTGACTTGGAGTTTGTATGTTAAGGTGTTTTACAACCCCCTATGGCTGCAGTGTTTGTTCTGAGGCCTCCCCTCAAACGGCACATGGTTGGCTACATCACTGTGCAAATCTAGCACTCTGATCGCACTAGTATCACAGTTTACTCAATTTTATCATTTTTGTACAAGTATATTGATGGCTTAAAAGAGGAATAAATAAAAAATAAACTTGACTTGATATTTAAATGTACTGCTTTTGTAATGTCACAACAATGTACTTCTGTCCACCAGTTTATCCTACAGTGGTTTAGCTCCACGCACTCATGCTGAAGTTATGAGGAGCTTTTGCAGGAGCTAATTTGTCTTATATCAGTCCTAAAGTCAAAGCAACAAGAGAGGTTGTCGTCATGTGAAAATTAATAATGATTGTCTTTGGTACATAAACCAACATACGAATACATAAATTACGCAACACCTACAAGAACAGTGGTCGTTCAGTTTGGTTTGTTGTTTCATTGTTTGAATCGTTCAGATCAGATCAGACGTGTCAGACGATGCCAGGTTCTGTGATGGAGAGCGAGATGTTTATTGATGAAATCTCAGAGCGGTCCCTGTGACAATGTAATGTAATTGGGAGATATGCAGTTTATGGTGCAGATGAGCCTTGCAGTGTTTATATATGAGTGTGTGTGTGTGTGTGTGTGTGTGTAGGATGGGTCTGAGCCCAGGGGGTCCTCAGAGACCTTGTATAGCTGTCCAATCAAAAGCCTGTCAGAATCGCTCCAAGGCACAAACCCAGTCACACACTCCAGCAAGCTGCTTACGCACACACACACACACACACACTCAGTGTTCCTCAAGCTGCCAGTCCATTTTAATTATGGATAAATGTTCTGTTGCTGGTATGTGACGAGCGTGCATAGTAGTTATTGCTCCATGTCAGAGCCTTATGTCACATCTGAGCTCTGACTGACTGAGAAAACTGAACATAAATCCAAAACCTATACAGATACAGTATTCAGTTCAACATGAGTTATACATGAGGTCTCTCAACACAGAGTGTCTCTCTTTTCTGTCTGGTCCTCTCACTTTCTGTCTACTTCTGTCCTTCTTTGTCCCTCTCATTTTCCTCTATCTCGCTCTATTCTTTCTCCTCGTCTCCCATTATCTTTAAATATCTTTATTTCTCTCTCTTTTCTTCTCTCTCTCTCTCTCTCTCTCTCTCTCTCTCTCTCTCTCTTGCTCTCTGTCTCTTGGCTGAGGTTAGGTGCAGACGGGCACACAGATGGGTAGCAGGCTGGGCACAGGCCACTCACACCACACCTGCTCCCTCACACACACACACTTGCATGTGGATGCAGATGGGAACACACACACATGAGCGCACAGACACACACATAGATAGAGTACACACACACACCTTCAGGGCTTCTCTGCAGAAGCAGATGCAGACGTATGTTGTCATATGTGCAGACTTATGTAACCATCAGAGGGAACTATTAAAAATATCAGCGTACGTTTAGAAATGTTGTTGTTGTTATATGGTGTTTTAAATTGATATGACAATGAATTGGAAATGCTTTTTGGAGCATGTGTTAAATCAAGAACACTCTCCTCTTCTTCTATAAAGTTCCCGTTAGTTAATTTTATGTTCTGTTGAATCAGTGCTGTGAGATGAAAGAGCGGTCTGCATTTGCTTTGGTTGGACTGCATAAATAACTTCATTCATCAGAACACCCACAGACACGCTCAACATGATGACAGCATGATTGGTTGAAGGCTCATTTGCTTATTACACCATTCGGCGATCTTAGTATTACAAAAGCCAACATCGTCTTTATAGTGATTAACAAGTGTTTTTATTGTGCAGCCTTAACACTCACACACACACACACACACACCTACTCACACACACATACACACAATTTATTTCTTAATCACTGTTCAAACACAAAATGTATTATTTCAAAAAAGTAGAATGTAGTTTAATAATATTGTTACTTTCAGTGTGTGAACATTTTGGGATGAGTGAACCAGCAGTTTTTGTTTTTATTATGTTTCATTAACTGGCGATATTTTAAGAACATATTTTTGCCTTCTAGAAAGGTCTTACAAATTCATTCTTATAAACTCTTTTTAAGGAGTTCATTCCATTTCTTTAAAGCCTGTTTAACACCATTTAGCCCTGATGGAGTGCATTATCTCATGTATTTCATCAATAGTAGCAATTCTGTTGGAATCAACATCAACAGTAAATAATAACCAATTCAGATGAGCTGAAGTCGGGGATAACAGCTAAAGCAGAGCTCGGTGTGATCCAGTTCCATAGTCCTTAAGTTCATGGCAAGACTACTATCCATAATCCATAACATTTTGTCATTGGCAGAAATACAAGAAGAAGGATATTTAAGTATGTTAATAGTGTCCTTTTATCTCGTTGGGCACCTTTACCTAAGTTTCACTCTCTCTGCACTTTGACCAGACACCAGAAAACCGTACGCAATGGTTATGCACCACAATTTAGAGCGTTCACTGATAAAGGCCACCCTGTGTCATGTTTGGGGGTTTGTTTTAGGCACTAAATGCTGACAACTGTTGGCGTAATAATTTTTGGATTTGCTCTACTTGGGGGAAAATTACACAGGTCATATATCCCCCCTGTACAACCTAGACAATGAGCTTGTGCACCAATCACATTACTTCCAGCTTAAATATGTCTTAAGCCAGTGTTAAGCAGTCCATAAAATAATTCAGTCCAAAAGCTAATGTTGCTAACAGTAAATAAATTAATTAGACTAAACACCAGTTAGCATTTTGCAAGGGACAGCATGGCAGTTGCTAGCTGCTAGCTCACTTTTAGTCACATCAGTATGTTTGCTCAGCTGTTCTTTAGAATTATAAGCAAAGTCTGAAAGTGTATCCATAATCTGGACGCTTAAGAAACACAAGCAAAGTTCAAGCAGCCTTAATTTATATCCATAATCTGGAACTTGCTGATGACCACTGAAGGATTAGCGCTTTCACTCATGCCGTGATTCTCCTGATGACTTTAGCTCTAGGGATCTGTGCACTGTGTTCCATATTGTGGGAAGAAATAAACAGGCAAAAGACAACAAAAACCAATTTGTCCAGAAATTGATCACATGCATATGAACCTGTGTTTAATAAATAACTCTTGTGGGAGAGGAGATAAAATGTCCAATGAAAGTAGTGTGAGAAACAGCTGTGTTGGGAAAGTACATGGGGATTAGAGCGCTTCGGAACATTTTAAGCGCATTACAGATTAAAAAAAGGTCAGAATGTTTAGCAACACAACACTAAACCTCTTAAGCCATACCAGTTGGGGTTTGAACTGAGTTATACAGTGATGGAGACAGAGAATATTTATATTTAGTATTTGGTTCAAAAGGAGGACACTCTGAAACTGAAAAATAGATATGTATCTCTGCAAATGCACACTTGCTTGGTCGGATGTTTGAGTGAACCCATTTCCTACCTAAAACACACTGCACATTTTAATACACACTTACTGTTTATTTACTGAATTAAACATATTGGGGAAAAAACATACGTCGTTGTGGTCTGTGCACAAGTTAAGGCACATATTTTCATATTATGGAACTATATTTTCCAGTATGTTAAATAAAGTTGGGTGCACTAAAGATTGCAGACAAATCCAATGTTTGAGTTTGTTCCTTATAAAACCTTCAGTTAAACTTTAGTCAAATATTGGACTGGGAGTGTTTACTTATACACACATGGTTGTTTTATATTAATAGTAAGGATTTTCATTGGTTTCCATTGATTTTTGTATTACTGTGGCCATTTAATACCACATTTAGACCTAACCCTAACTTTAACCTCAGTGTACAAAAGGCCATTTCTCAAAGTTTTTCCAAATAAATCAAATCATGTTTCAAAAAATGTCTTTACCTAGGCCAAAATGTCATGTTGTCATATCACTGGGAGGAGGGCATGTAGTGATGAGTAGAGAAGATAATGGTGTGTGTGTGTGTGTGTGTGAGAGAGGGTGTGTGTATGTCAGGCGCTGTTAATCTGACAAAGCTGTCAGTAAAGAAACGTGTGTGTTAGAGAGCCCCCTGCTGGCGGAAACATTTCTGTTGCATTTCAGTGGCTGACGTTTTAGCCAGTGGACTAGTTCTTAGTTTCTTTACTGACAGTTCACTTCTATACTTCTACACTTTGCAAAAATCCTTCTCTCTGCATGGTCCATCTTATAAAGCTGGGATCAGAACACAGGGTCAACCATGTTTTAGTCAGCTCTCTTAAGTTCTGTTTCAGTCAGTTCTACAAGTTCTGTTTCAGTCAGTTCTACAAGTTCTGTTTCAGTCAGCTCTATAAGTTCTGTTTCAATCAGCTCTCTTAAGTTCTGTTTCAGTCAGTTCTACAAGTTCTGTTTCAGTCAGCTCTATAAGTTCTGTTTCAATCAGCTCTCTTAAGTTCTGTTTCAGTCAGCTCTATAAGTTCTGTTTCAGTCAGCTCTATAAGTTCTGTTTCAGTCAGCTCTCTTAAGTTCTGTTTCAGTTAGCTCTCTTAAGTTCTGTTTCAGTTAGCTCTCTTAAGTTCTGTTTCATTCAGCTCTATAAGTTCTGTTTCCGTCAGCTCTCTTAAGTTCTGTTTCAGTCAGTTCTATAAGTTCTGTTTCAGTCAGCTCTATAAGTTCTGTTTCAGTCAGCTCTATAAGTTCTGTTTCAGTCAGCTCTATAAGTTCTGTTTCAGTCAGTTCTATAAGTTCTGTTTCAGTCAGCTCTATAAGTTCTGTTTCAGTCAGTTCTATAAGTTCTGTTTCAGTCAGTTCTATAAGTTCTGTATCAGTCAGTTCTATAAGTTCTGTTTCAGTCAGCTCTATAAGTTCTGTTTCAGTCAGTTCTATAAGTTCTGTTTCAGTCAGTTCTATAAATTCTGTTTCAGTCAGTTTTATAAGTTCTGTTTCAGTCAGCTCTATAAGTTCTGTTTCAGTCAGCTCTATAAATTCTGTTTCAGTCAGCTCTATAAGTTCTGTTTCATTCGTCTCTATAAGTTCTGTTTCAGTCAGTTCTATAAGTTCTGTTTCAGTCAGTTCTATAAGTTCTGTTTCAGTCAGTTCTGTAAGTTCTGTTTCAGTCAGCTCTATAAGTTCTGTTTCAGTCAGCTCTATAAGTTCTGTTTCAGTCAGTTCTGTAAGTTCTGTTTCAGTCAGTTTTATAAGTTCTGTTTCAGTCAGTTTTATAAGTTCTGTTTCAGTCAGTTCTATAAATTCTGTTTCAGTCAGTTTTATAAGTTCTGTTTCAGTCAGTTCTATAAATTCTGTTTCAGTCAGTTCTATAAATTCTGTTTCAGTCAGTTTTATAAGTTCTGTTTCAGTCAGCTCTATAAGTTCTGTTTCAGTCAGCTCTATAAGTTCTGTTTCAGTCAGCTCTGTAAGTTCTTTTTCAGTCAGTTCTGTAAGTTCTGTTTCAGTCAGTTCTATAAGTTCTGTTTCAGTCAGCTCTATAAGTTCTGTTTCAGTCAGCTCTATAAGTTCTGTTTCAGTCAGTTCTATAAGTTCTGTTTCAGTCAGTTCTATAAGTTCTGTTTCAGTCAGCTCTATAAGTTCTGTTTCAGTCAGTTCTATAAGTTCTGTTTCAGTCAGCTCTATAAGTTCTGTTTCAGTCAGTTCTGTAAGTTATGTTTCAGTCAGTTCTATAAGTTCTGTTTCAGTCAGTTCTATAAGTTCTGTTTCAGTCAGCTCTATAAGTTCTGTTTCAGTCAGTTCTGTAAGTTCTGTTTCAGTCAGTTCTATAAGATCTGTTTCAGTCAGCTCTATAAGTTCTGTTTCAGTCAGCTCTATAAGTTCTGTTTCAGTCAGTTCTATAAGTTCTGTTTCAGTCAGCTCTATAAGTTCTGTTTCAGTCAGCTCTGTAAGTTCTTTTTCAGTCAGTTCTGTAAGTTCTGTTTCAGTAAGTTCTATAAGTTCTGTTTCAGTCAGCTCTATAAGTTCTGTTTTAGTCAGCTCTATAAGGTCTGTTTCAGTCAGTTCTATAAATTCTGTTTCAGTCAGTTCTATAAATTCTGTTTCAGTCAGTTCTATAAATTCTGTTTCAGTCAGTTTTATAAGTTATGTTTCATTCAGCTCTGTAAGTTATTTTTCAGTCAGTTCTGTAAGTTCTGTTTCAGTCAGTTCTATAAGTTCTGTTTCAGTCAGCTCTATAAGTTCTGTTTCAGTCAGTTCTGTAAGTTCTGTTTCAGTCAGTTCTATAAGTTCTGTTTCAGCCAGCTCTATAAGTTCTGTTTCAGTCAGTTCTATAAGTTCTGTTTCAGTCAGCTCTATAAGTTCTGTTTCAGTCAGTTCTATAAATTCTGTTTCAGTCAGTTTTATAAGTTCTGTTTCATTCAGCTCTGTAAGTTATTTTTCAGTCAGTTCTGTAAGTTCTGTTTCAGTCAGTTCTATAAGTTCTGTTTCAGTCAGCTCTATAAGTTCTGTTTCAGTCAGCTCTATAAGTTCTGTTTCAGTCAGTTCTATAAGTTCTGTTTCAGTCAGCTCTATAAGTTCTGTTTCAGTCAGCTCTATAAGTTCTGTTTCAGTCAGTTCTATAAGTTCTGTTTCAGTCAGCTCTATAAGTTCTGTTTCAGTCAGCTCTATAAGTTCTGTTTCAGTCAGCTCTGTAAGTTCTTTTTCAGTCAGTTCTGTAAGTTCTGTTTCAGTCAGTTCTATAAGTTCTGTTTCAGTCAGCTCTATAAGTTCTGTTTCAGTCAGTTCTATAAGTTCTGTTTCAGTCAGTTCTATAAGTTCTGTTTCAGTCAGTTCTATAAATTCTGTTTCAGTCAGTTTTATAAGTTCTGTTTCAGTCAGTTCTATAAGTTCTGTTTCAGTCAGCTCTATAAGTTCTGTTTCAGTCAGCTCTATAAGTTCTGTTTCAGTCAGTTCTATAAGTTCTGTTTCAGTCAGCTCTATAAGTTCTGTTTCAGTCAGTTCTATAAGTTCTGTTTCAGTCAGCTCTATAAGTTCTGTTTCAGTCAGTTCTGTAAGTTATGTTTCAGTCAGTTCTATAAGTTCTGTTTCAGTCAGCTCTATAAGTTCTGTTTCAGTCAGTTCTGTAAGTTCTGTTTCAGTCAGTTCTATAAGTTCTGTTTCAGTCAGCTCTATAAGTTCTGTTTCAGTCAGTTCTATAAGTTCTGTTTCAGTCAGTTCTATAAGTTCTGTTTCAGTCAGCTCTGTAAGTTCTTTTTCAGTCAGTTCTGTAAGTTCTGTTTCAGTAAGTTCTATAAGTTCTGTTTCAGTCAGCTCTATAAGTTCTGTTTTAGTCAGCCCTATAAGGTCTGTTTCAGTCAGTTCTATAAATTCTGTTTCAGTCAGTTCTATAAATTCTGTTTCAGTCAGTTCTATAAATTCTGTTTCAGTCAGTTTTATAAGTTCTGTTTCATTCAGCTCTGTAAGTTCTTTTTCAGTCAGTTCTGTAAGTTCTGTTTCAGTCAGCTCTATAAGTTCTGTTTCAGTCAGTTCTATAAGTTCTGTTTCAGTCAGTTCTATAAGTTCTGTTTCAGTCAGCTCTATAAGTTCTGTTTCAGTCAGTTCTATAAGTTCTGTTTCAGTCAGCTCTATAAGTTCTGTTTCAGTCAGTTCTATAAATTCTGTTTCAGTCAGTTTTATAAGTTCTGTTTCATTCAGCTCTGTAAGTTCTTTTTCAGTCAGTTCTGTAAGTTCTGTTTCAGTCAGCTCTATAAGTTCTGTTTCAGTCAGTTCTATAAGTTCTGTTTCAGTCAGTTCTATAAGTTCTGTTTCAGTCAGCTCTATAAGTTCTGTTTCAGTCAGTTCTATAAGTTCTGTTTCAGTCAGCTCTATAAGTTCTGTTTCAGTCAGCTCTATAAGTTCTGTTTCAGTCAGTTTTATAAGTTCTGTTTCATTCAGCTCTGTAAGTTATTTTTCAGTCAGTTCTGTAAGTTCTGTTTCAGTCAGTTCTATAAGTTCTGTTTCAGTCAGCTCTATAAGTTCTGTTTCAGTCAGTTCTATAAGTTCTGTTTCAGTCAGCTCTATAAGTTCTGTTTCAGTCAGTTTTATAAGTTCTGTTTCATTCAGCTCTGTAAGTTCTTTTTCAGTCAGTTCTGTAAGTTCTGTTTCAGTCAGTTCTATAAGTTCTGTTTCAGTCAGTTCTATAAGTTCTGTTTCAGTCAGCTCTATAAGTTCTGTTTCAGTCAGCTCTATAAGTTCTGTTTCAGTCAGTTCTGTAAGTTCTGTTTCAGTCAGTTCTATAAGTTCTGTTTCAGTCAGCTCTATAAGTTCTGTTTCAGTCAGCTCTATAAGTTCTGTTTCCGTCAGTTCTATAAGTTCTGTTTCAGTCAGCTCTATAAGTTCTGTTTCAGTCAGCTCTGTAAGTTCTTTTTCAGTCAGTTCTGTAAGTTCTGTTTCAGTAAGTTCTATAAGTTCTGTTTCAGTCAGCTCTATAAGTTCTGTTTTAGTCAGCTCTATAAGGTCTGTTTCAGTCAGTTCTATAAAGTTCTGTTTCAGTCAGTTCTATAAATTCTGTTTCAGTCAGTTCTATAAGTTCTGTTTCAGTCAGTTTTATAAGTTCTGTTTCATTCAGCTCTGTAAGTTCTTTTTCAGTCAGTTCTGTAAGTTCTGTTTCAGTCAGCTCTATAAGTTCTGTTTCAGTCAGTTCTATAAGTTCTGTTTCAGTCAGTTCTATAAGTTCTGTTTCAGTCAGCTCTATAAGTTCTGTTTCAGTCAGTTCTATAAGTTCTGTTTCAGTCAGCTCTATAAGTTCTGTTTCAGTCAGTTCTATAAATTCTTTTTCAGTCAGTTTTATAAGTTCTGTTTCATTCAGCTCTGTAAGTTCTTTTTCAGTCAGTTCTGTAAGTTCTGTTTCAGTCAGCTCTATAAGTTCTGTTTCAGTCAGTTCTATAAGTTCTGTTTCAGTCAGTTCTATAATTTCTCTTTCAGTCAGCTCTATAAGTTCTGTTTCAGTCAGTTCTATAAGTTCTGTTTCAGTCAGCTCTATAAGTTCTGTTTCAGTCAGTTCTATAAATTCTGTTTCAGTCAGTTTTATAAGTTCTGTTTCATTCAGCTCTGTAAGTTATTTTTCAGTCAGTTCTGTAAGTTCTGTTTCAGTCAGTTCTATAAGTTCTGTTTCAGTCAGCTCTATAAGTTCTGTTTCAGTCAGTTCTATAAGTTCTGTTTCAGTCAGCTCTATAAGTTCTGTTTCAGTCAGTTCTATAAATTCTGTTTCAGTCAGTTTTATAAGTTCTGTTTCATTCAGCTCTGTAAGTTCTTTTTCAGTCAGTTCTGTAAGTTCTGTTTCAGTCAGTTCTATAAGTTCTGTTTCAGTCAGTTCTATAAGTTCTGTTTCAGTCAGCTCTATAAGTTCTGTTTCAGTCAGCTCTATAAGTTCTGTTTCAGTCAGTTCTATAAGTTCTGTTTCAGTCAGCTCTATAAGTTCTGTTTCAGTCAGTTCTATAAATTCTGTTTCAGTCAGTTTTATAAGTTCTGTTTCATTCAGCTCTGTAAGTTATTTTTCAGTCAGTTCTGTAAGTTCTGTTTCAGTCAGTTCTATAAGTTCTGTTTCAGTCAGCTCTATAAGTTCTGTTTCAGTCAGTTCTATAAGTTCTGTTTCAGTCAGCTCTATAAGTTCTGTTTCAGTCAGTTCTATAAATTCTGTTTCAGTCAGTTTTATAAGTTCTGTTTCATTCAGCTCTGTAAGTTCTTTTTCAGTCAGTTCTGTAAGTTCTGTTTCAGTCAGCTCTATAAGTTCTGTTTCAGTCAGTTCTATAAGTTCTGTTTCAGTCAGTTCTATAAGTTCTGTTTCAGTCAGCTCTATAAGTTCTGTTTCAGTCAGTTCTATAAGTTCTGTTTCAGTCAGTTCTATAAGTTCTGTTTCAGTCAGTTCTATAAGTTCTGTTTCAGTCAGTTCTATAAGTTCTGTTTCAGTCAGTTCTATAAGTTCTGTTTCAGTCAGTTCTATAAGTTCTGTTTCAGTCAGCTCTATAAGTTCTGTTTCAGTCAGTTCTATAAATTCTGTTTCAGTCAGTTTTATAAGTTCTGTTTCATTCAGCTCTGTAAGTTATTTTTCAGTCAGTTCTATAAGTTCTGTTTCAGTCAGCTCTACAAGTTCTGTTTCAGTCAGCTCTATAAGTTCTGTTTCAGTCAGCTCTATAAGTTCTTTTTCAGTCAGTTCTGTAAGTTCTGTTTCAGTCAGTTCTATAAATTCTGTTTCAGTCAGTTTTATAAGTTCTGTTTCAGTCAGTTCTATAAGTTCTGTTTCAGTCAGCTCTATAAGTTCTGTTTCAGTCAGTTCTATAAGTTCTGTTTCAGTCAGCTCTATAAGTTCTGTTTCAGTCAGCTCTATAAGTTCTGTTTCAGTCAGTTCTATAAGTTCTGTTTCAGTCAGCTCTATAAGTTCTGTTTCAGTCAGCTCTATAAGTTCTGTTTCAGTCAGTTCTATAAGTTCTGTTTCAGTCAGTTCTATAAGTTCTGTTTCAGTCAGCTCTATAAATTCTGTTTCAGTCAGCTCTATAAGTTCTGTTTCAGTCAGTTCTATAAGTTCTGTTTCAGTCAGCTCTATAAGTTCTGTTTCAGTCAGCTCTGTAAGTTCTGTTTCAGTCAGTTCTGTAGGTTCTGTTTCAGTCAGTTCTATAAGTTCTGTTTCAGTCAGTTCTATAAGTTCTGTTTCAGTCAGTTCTGTAAGTTCTGTTTCAGTCAGCTCTATAAGTTCTGTTTCAGTCAGTTCTATAAGTTCTGTTTCAGTCAGTTCTATAAGTTCTTTTTCAGTCAGTTCTATAAGTTCTGTTTCAGTCAGCTCTATAAGTTCTGTTTCAGTCAGCTCTATAAGTTCTGTTTCAGTCAGCTCTATAAGTTCTGTTTCAGTCAGTTCTATAAGTTCTTTTTCAGTCAGTTCTATAAGTTCTGTTTCAGTCAGTTTTATAAGTTCTGTTTCAGTCAGCTCTATAAGTTCTGTTTCAGTCAGCTCTATAAGTTCTGTTTCAGTCAGTTCTATAAGTTCTGTTTCAGTCAGCTCTATAAGTTCTGTTTCAGTCAGCTCTATAAGTTCTTTTTCAGTCAGCTCTATAAGTTCTGTTTCAGTCAGTTCTGTAAGTTCTGTTTAAGTCAGTTCTATAAGTTCTGTTTCAGTCAGTTCTATAAGTTCTGTTTCAGTCAGTTCTATAAGTTCTGTTTCAGTCAGTTCTATAAGTTCTGTTTCAGTCAGTTCTGTAAGTTCTTTTTCAGTCAGTTCTGTAAGTTCTGTTTAAGTCAGTTCTATAAGTTCTGTTTCAGTCAGTTCTATAAGTTCTGTTTCAGTCAGCTCTATAAGTTCTTTTTCAGTCAGCTCTATAAGTTCTGTTTCAGTCAGTTCTGTAAGTTCTGTTTAAGTCAGTTCTGTAAGTCACTTCTTTTCCAGTTCTTTATGTTCAGTTTCAGGTTAGTTGCATTAGTTACATTTTAGTGAGTTCAGCTGTAGTCAAAACAATTTCAGTCAGTTTGGTATTTCCATTAGTTCCTGTTTATTTATCTTTCTTTCGGGGAAGTAAAAAAAGAGAAAAGGCGAGTGACTTATAAACGAAACTGTTTTCCGAACATCTTGTTCAATCAGTGCTACTGGACATTAAAACAGGTTGGCAATGATTTTAAAAACACATGAACAGAACACACTTTATCAATAATATATTGATAAATCAGACTGGCGACTTGTCCATGGTGTACCCCGCCTTCGCCTGACAACGCTGGGATTGGCTTTAGCCCCCCCCCATGGCCCACACAAGCGGGATAAAGCGGAAAATGATGGATGGATGGATAAACCCAGCATCAGTTCAGCTATAATAATCTCCTTCTTTCGGATTACATCTTCCTATATTGATCACAACGCTGTGATTGGTCTGTGGCTCATCTGTATTTGCTGGCTTCCTCGATGTTAGTACTATATGGGCCAATATTACGATAACTGCTTTACGATGTGTTTTCCTAACACACACACTCTTACACACACACACATAGTTACACAGTGACTGTCTAGAAGTGAAAGATTTATCACTCATGCTGTCAATCATATAAGTGGACAATTATATAGTTCTCTGTAACTAGAGCTCTGCTTCTGCCCCAATGAGCGCAGCAGCAGATGGACGCTTCTGAGGTGAATGGAAGTGAAGTTGGACTCTACTGTAGCTTTGTGGGGGGGGGGCATGTGTTAGATGGTACGTTTGGAGTTTGCTCATCGAGCGCGGACTGTTTATATTTTGCAAGCGTGTGTATGTGTGTGCGCCGTCAGCTAGTAGGAATGCATCCGCACCGCCAGTGCTAAGATGGCTGCCAAACACTAACATGGCTGCCAGGTTTCTGGAGAGAGAGAGAGAGAGAGAGAGAGAGATTAGACTCTTGTTCACTGTCACTCGTTTTCTTGTGCTTGTAGTATTTAGACTCTCGGAGAGTCTGGTGTGTCTTTGTGTTTCTATGCGAGTGCATTTCTTCTCTAGCCTAATCTCCACCACACTGTATCAAATCATGCTGGCATGTGTTGCTGGGTTCTTTTATCACCTATGAGCAACTGATATACACCTACACGCACACGCACTCTCTCTCTCTCTCTCTTTCTGTCCTCTATACGCCGGCATCGTCTTCAGAAGCACATATCATCTTCCAAGTGGAATTTTTGAGCAGTTTTTCATTTAATCTCCCTCTCTTTCCCTCTCTCTCTCTCTCTTTCTCTCTCTCTTTATCTCTCTCTCTCTTTTATAGAATCAGGACAATCAGACAGTTCCAGCCAGCAGGCAGACTCGGACATCAAACCTCCACCAAATGGTAAGATCAGACCTTGGAGACTAGTCACAGCCATTATAATCGTAATGATAAACACATTATCTTCCAGGCATAAATGAGCATCATCATTCTCCACTGTCCATCCCTGACAGTTTTACATCTTCTGAAAAGAAAAAGCCTTTCCCAGATCTCATGCTGTCATTAAGCAGTACTGTAAAATGATGCGTTAACATTACAGCGTTAGCATTTGAGCGTTTATGTTTTGTTCCTGTATCAAACCATGGATGGTGAAGAAGCTGTTTCTAAACTTCTAAACTAGACAAGGCTAGGAGTCCTAAGGCAGAAGAATCTGTGACGTCACTGAGCCAGACCAGTTTCTGCCAGAAAAGTTTGCAACGTCACTGAGTTTTTAAGCCGGATGACACCATTGAGTTTGAAGCCGAACAAGTTTTAACTCTGTGATTTCATTGAGTACTAGGCCATACAATGTTATAATGCCAGTCGTAAGTAAATGGTGTTATTGAGTTCTAGGCCTGAACGGCTTTTATAATTCGGTGACATCATGAATTTTTAAAGTCCTACTTCCGTGGGAAGTGTTCATGAGGTCTTTGAGTTCAAAGCCAGAAGGTGTCTGTGACATCATTTAGTTAAAGCCAGAAGAGTCTGCGACGTCACTGAGTTCTAGGCCAGAAGATGTTATGACATTACTGACTTTGAAGCCAACAAAATCTGTGACGTAGTTCAGTTTTAAACTAGAGGAGTAAATTGTGTTACTGAGTTCAAAGCCAGAGAAGCCAAGTCATGTCAAGTCAGTTTGTTTATATAGTCCTTTTTACACAAAGTAGCCAAATCTCAAAAGTGGAATCTAAAATAAATGATATCCTTTAGTTCTAAGCCAGACTAGAATGTGGCATCATTGAGTTTTGAAGCCAGATCAGTCTGTTCTAAACTAGAAGAGTCAATGATGCAGTGGAGTTCTAGGCCAGACAAGACCATGATGTCACTGAGTTGTAAGCCAGAAGAGTTAATGATGTCATTGGATTCTAAGCCAGAGGAGTCTATGATGTCACTGAGTTCTAAGCCAGAAAAGTCAATTCAAGTAAAGTCAAAGTTTATTAATAAAGCACTTTTGCTTAAATAGCGCTTTTAGGTATTGTCACAAAGTCCAGGGCCAAGCCCCAGTGAGTAAACTGAGAATAACAGTCACAAAAAAACTTCCTAAGACCTAGAGGAAGAAACCCTGAGAGGAACCAGCACTCAAAAAAGGCATTTCCTCCCTGCTCTGGGAGTCCATGACATCACCTAGTCCAAAACAGTCAGTGTTGTCATTACATTTAAAGCCAGAAGAGTCTGTGGCGTCATTGAGTTCTAAGTCTGAGGAGTAAATCATGTTATTGAGTTCTAGGCCGGACAGGTCTATGATTTCACTGAATCCTAAGCTAGTAGAACCTATGACGTCAGTGGGCCTCATTCACCAAATTTCTTCCCAAAACCCACTTCAGTTTTCACAAAGATTCTCACATATAATAATGTTTCCTTTTTTGAGATTTGTTTTTAGGTAACAGCTAAATCTACATACACTTGAGCCCAAAGATGCAAACAGTCCTGCAGTTTCAGAACACGTCATAAATCAGACATTTGCCCAGCACCATTGTCAAAGAACAAATTTAAGAAACACTTAGGAAGATATTGGCAGTGAGAGTGTATAATGGTGAAATGTAGTCATGATTAACCAGACTTGTGTTTTATTTGAACTGGCTGCTGAGTGGGAGATGGCGCCACAGTATGAGGAGGGGTTGTCAAATGCGGTTGGAGAGATTTATATAATTTTTTTGTGTGACATATGGCTGAAATGCATCTCAGATCACCTCCTGAAACGGTTTTAAGTGTTTTTAAAAGTGTCTTGGGTGCATTTAAAAAATCTCTAACAGTATATAATAACTCAGAACACATGGAACATCCAGGTGTAAATAGGGTCTGTCATTGAGTTATAGGTCAGGAAAGCCTCAGTCATAAATTGAAATAGGGTACATGGCCAACATTGCACAGTGGAGCTTTATATACTATCTAGTCTTAAGTCTCTTTAGTTATGTCTGACCAACTCTGAGCCAGCAAGCTTGTACAGTAAGGAGGCAATTATTGATATAAACAGATAACAAAGTCTCTCTCTCTCTCTTGCAGGACATTTGAGCTTCCAGGATTGCTTCGTAACGTCAGGAGTTTGGAACGCGGCCGAGCTAGTACGAGTGTCACAGAGTGAGTAGCCAATCGTAAACTTGTATGTATGCAGCTGTTTAAAGTTCAAGAGTACATGAGTAAATGCATATACAGAGTATTGATTCACATACGTACCTAGTTAACCCACTCATGTCCAGCAACTAAATTTAGTCTGAAGAAAAATGCCACAGAAGGTCTGAAGTGGCTGAAGTGATGATATTTTGTATAGTTAGGCCTCTTTGCTCTAACCTGATCTTAGATATCATCGCTGTCCAAAGAAAAACAAGAAAAACTGCAGGAGAGGGCTAAAGCTTGACTTTCAATGCAAGTCAATGGAACCAATGGAAGTTCATTTGGAACATTTAGAACATTGGTCTATCCATCATGACAATTTCACCCAATAAAAAGGACAGCTAATGGGTTAATATGAAGGAACCTGGGTCCTGAAACAGATGCTTAATATTAGAGCCAAACCGAGGTGAGAAAGGGTCAGGTGTTTTGCTTTTCCACCGTTTAATGGCTCTACATTCTGGTTCACTGCTGATGCCACGTGGATGCTGAATAATGGTGCACACACAGCGGAAAAAAAACTCATTGAGTTCCCATATTAGTGTTCTCAATAAGGTCACATAACAACGAATCATATACGTATCCAAACTAAGACAACATATGAAAGTGGCTCAGTAGATTCATGCTTTATCAGTTCTGTATCACATTAAGGCAGAAATTCTGAAGTCACCTCAGCCTGTTACTGTGAACTTAGCCTAATATTGCTTGTTTGATTTATTTGGTTACATGTAACAATCATGCATTTCTTCAGCGTTACACTCGCTGTTGTTTTGTTAAATGGTATTATTAGTATTAATGGTTAATGGTATTATTATAAAATAATGAAATTTCACTTTTTAGCCATATGGTTGCTAACGGGCATTTAAAACTTTAGATATGGACTGATTTCTCTACTTTGTTTTCCCTTTCTCAGCCCCAGTTGCCACGGCGTCAGGTCCTAATTTTTCATTGGCTGACCTGGAGAGTCCGGGTTACTACAACATCAACCAAGTAGCGCTGGGCCGGCGCTCACTGACATCACCACCATCTACCAGGTACCCGCAAACACAGTCATTTAAGTCCTCACAATATTTCAGTTTTAAATCTGAATGTGGCCAGAGAAACTGTTTACACAGTAGTTACATATCGGCAATAAAAACAATACATCAATCTTTTTTACATTTAAAAATAGACAGAGAATTGTCCCAAAATCCAAGTGTGTATTTTATTATTATAATAAACTATAATAGATTTATTATGTAGTTTAGTTGTCGCCAGTAGATTGATGTATTTAAACTGGTATAAAACTAATATAGCAATAAAATATATGATAAAACAAGTTTAATAGAGTGGACAGTGAGTGGACACAGTGTTTAAACACTGATTCATTCACACCAGCACAACACACACTAACACACCACCACCTCAGTGTCACTGCAGTGCTGTGAGTGACCCACCACCCAAATAGTACTTGCTCTCTGGGGGTCCTGACCATTGAAGAACAGGGTAACGGTGTACAGAGAAGCAGATGAACCACAGTCTGTAATTGTAGAACTACAAAGTGCTTCTATATAGTAAGTGGAGCCAATACAATGGAGGTAGAAGAGCTCCTTTAAAGGGACAGTAGCAAAGCACAGCCTGTTTAATTAAGAATAACACTTTTATGGATGTTTTTATTCATAAACCTAAATTAACGTTAACACACACTAGCATGGACACATTCACACGTTCATCAAGAATAAACAAACTTCTTCCACGTTTAAAATATTAATTTCTTGTCTTGCTGAATCTGCCCATCAATTCTATCTCTTCCATCCTTTTGTTTGTTTATTTCCTCTCTTTCTGTCCTCTCCACTGTCCTCTGTCATCCTTCTCTACCTCTCCCTGTCTCTCTCACTCTCTTTCTCTCTCTGGGTGGTGCTCCAGGGCCGAGGTGGAGCTGTACGCGAGTCTTCCTCGGAGGTAGTTTACTGTGTGCTCAACTTTTGTTCTGGCTCTTTACGTGTGTATATGTCTGCGTGTGTGTACACTACCAAAAGTTTGGAATCACTTGACCAGTTATCATTATTTTGTTATTTTGTGTGCAATAATTACTCTTGATATGTTCGAGATATGTTCGATGTTTTATTTAAAACATTACAAAATTAACTAAGACTTTCAACAGAATGTGAAAAATAGTTGTGACGCTGTGTTAAAGTCGTCTGTGTCATGTTGCGGTGATATCTATTGATGTTAGTATACTAACCATCTAGCCCCAGCCTGTTCTATCTCGTAGTTCCACTTTGTACCTCAGGAGGCAGTAGTGAGTTACTGTGGCATCAAGTCTGCAATAAGTTCAACTTGATTCCAACCCCATATCAATTATGCTCCTTCCGGTTAGATCATTTAAGAACAGGTAGCCAGTGAAAGACAGTGGCGACTCACTCTCTGCAAGAAACCAAGTTCAGCAGTACACATAATAAGTGATATAGTAGAAGTAAAACAAGGGTTAGAAGTGGTGGTGCTTCCACCGCTGGAGATGCTCTTGGTGAGTAAAGGGATGAAGTTTTATGCCGACCTGCCATTTCTTCTAGACTGGTAAGGAGTGAAGAGGGAGGAGCAGGAACTGTGAATTTTGCCCCCTCTTGTTTTTTAGCAGGAGTATTATGTCATCTTACAAATGACTCCTTTAATATTTATATAAGCTGTAATAGGTTTTTGTAACTAGTCAAGTCAAGTTTATTTATATAGCGCTTTTTACAACAATGTTGTCTCAAAGCAGCTTTACAGAGTTTTGAAAACAGACAGTTATAACATATATACTCCAGTGAGCGAACCAGAGGCAACAGTGGCAAGAACACCTCCCTCAGACTGGAGGAAGAAACCTTGGGAGGAACCAGACTCACAAGGGGAGACCCATCCTCCTCTGGTCAAACAGTATTTACAGTTTAAACTAAATACCAAAGAAAGGAGCCTCTGTTTGAAATCTGGATAGCAAAGCTTTAGAAGCTGCACAGATAGAGGCAGTCTCTGACTGAGGCAGTCTCTGACTGAGGCAGTCTCTGACTGAGTCTTTATGTAAAGTGGGCGTGAGCTGAAACAGTCCCATCTTATCTGATGCTGATACATCTGGATGGCACAGTGATGTAACTGAGGGTGTAGGTGGGGTGGAGGCCCTGATGATCAGTCCTTCAACAGCGTTCAGTAGACAAGAGGACAGTCATTACCTCAGGAATAGTAGAGAGAGAGTTAGTTGGGCTCGGGAGTAAGACTGTAGAGAATATGAATTTTCAGAATAACTAATATTTCAGTATTTATTTTTGATTTCCACTATTTCCAATCTCAGCAAGCAGTTTAGAATCATCTACAGACTCATCTATAATCTGCATTGTTGTTTACGGCTTCCCAGAATTCTGATACTTAAGCCATGTGGTTGTAAATGATGATCACATTAGAATACCACAATACACCTGACCTGCAACCTGTTTTCACTTCATATTTTAAAAATACTGATTCCAAACTTTTAAGGATAGTGTACGTGCTTATCTGTGCATGTGTGTGTATGTGTGTATGTGCTTATGTTACTCTGTTATGTGTTTTACAACATTATTAATTGATTACACACTTCATGTTTTTTTCATTTTCTTTCCTTCTCTCTCTCTCTCTCTCTCTCTCTCTCTCTCTCTCTCTCTCTCTCTCTCTCTCTTTCTCTCTTTCTCTCTCTATCTATCTCTAGCTCCACTAAGCGTAAGTCTATAGATGACAGTGAAATGGACAGCCCAGTGGATGACGTATTTTATTCCACACGCTCTCCTGCTGGCACCAGTTCACAGTCCAGCGGCTGGCCCAACGATGTGGACACAGGTACACACACACACACAAGTTTGTTTATCTACCCCTCGTCTGGACGATGTGGGGTCACACAAACTTTAAAGAAAAAAGAATCTAATTTTACTTTTAATGCAAGTTAATCGAACCAGACTTTTTACTAGTCATTCTGGCTCATTTCCTTTAGTCCATTCATCAGGAAATTTACACACAATGTAAATGACAATAAATACAAATGATGACACAAAGTGGAAAACACATGGACATACAAGATTTTGTTCCATCATCAGTGCTATATAAGTATCTAAAAGTAATAATAATACTACTAATAATAATAAAGTCAGAAACCACACAGTGACAACTCGACAAAAGCAGCTCTTAAATACATTTTATAACAGGCATATTTGTTTTTTTCTTGTTTTGTTTAATTAATATTACTTTTAATATTGTTGTTGATGATTTAATTATTTGACTATTGTTTGTGTGGTTAAGTGTACTTAACGTGTGGGTACGTCCTGATTACTGGCTGCAGATATTCTTCTCAGCTTTATCGTGTTAAAGAACTGAGTACACTCGTTTATACTGCCTTCATCTTCTTCTGTAGGGGTGGGAAATCTACAGATTCTTTAATGCGTCACAGTTCTCTCACAGAGTCTGAATCGATTCACAAAACATCATAATCAGTGGCAGCTGATAAGCTCTGTTTCCTCTACTGCACACTGATTTCCCAGAGCGCAGCTGGATTCTACTCATTTACTCAAGCAGAACACGAGTAGCTGTCTGCAGCATACAGCTCTCATTTCCGAGCCTCACTGAAGGAACAAGAAGTGAAAAACTGTGTTTTTAAGTACAGAATTAAACATATAGTTGGTGAAACAAGATATAACATATGCATAGAGTAGAGGCTACATTCAGCTAGCAGTAGATTTTAAAGATGCAGAAGAAAATAAAAGTGTAGAAGTAGAGAAATCTGAGAGACTCGTCTAGAATTGTTTAGAATCACTTTTTAACACCATTAATAAAAACTGAATCCAATAGTGGGGTGCTTAGAGATTCCCACCTCTGTTATTCTACTCTTCTCTGTGCTTCTCATTGACTCTACAAACCTTCACCACACTATTCCCCTCTTTCCTGCTTTCTGCCTCTCTCTGTCACTCTGTTCTTTCCATCTTTCTCTCTCAGTCACTCTGTTCTCCCTCTCTCAGTTGGTTTTCTCTCTGTTATCTATCTCTGTCTCTCAGTTGGTTTTCTCTCTGTTATCTATCTCTCTGTCTCTCAGTTGGTTTTCTCTCTGTTATCTATCTCTCTGTCTCTCAGTTGGTTTTCTCTCTGTTATCTATCTCTCTGTCTCTCAGTTGGTTTTCTCTCTGTTATCTATCTCTCTGTCTCTCAGTTGGTTTTCTCTCTGTTATCTATCTCTCTGTCTCTCAGTTGGTTTTCTCTCTGTTTTTTATCTCTCTATCACTCAGTTGGTTGTCTTTTCTCTTTCTTTCTCTTCTCCTCTCTCTGTGTATCAATCAGTCTGTTTTCTCTCAATGTCTGTTTTCTCTCCCTCTCCTCTCTCTGTCTCTCAGTCTATTCTCTTACTCTTGCATCTATCTTTCTTTTCTCTCTGTCACTCTTCTCTCTCTTGCTCTCTCTCTCTCTCTCTGTGCATCTCTCTTTTTCTCTCTCTCCCTCTCTGTTAATAATGCCCTTCTCCACTTGCAGTGCAGCACCACTTGGCGAGTGTTCAGGAGAGGAAGATTAAACATGAAAACGATGGCGTGCAGTTTCCTTACCATGGTTAGAACACACACACACACACACACACACACACACAACCTCTTTCTCCTTCTCACTCCAGCTCCTGCTCCCAGATTACACTAGCGTGTTTCTACAAGGGACATCTGTCCAAGTGTGTGTCTGTGTGAGAGAGAGAGAGAGAGTGCTGACAGAGAGAGCCACAGAAAAAGAGAGAGAGAGAGTTTCCTTTTGTATGTATTTTTTAAGACTGGCTTTATACAGTGCCAGAAACAGAGAGAGAGTGAGACATAAAGAAAGACGGAGAGAGAGAGCTCTGTTTAAGAGAGAGAGTGAAAGAGTGAGAAAAGTTGAGAATGAGAAAGAGAGAGAATTTCCTTCTGTATGTACTTCATTATAGGCTTTTTGTATAGAAACAGAAGAAACAAAGGAAAATATATATATCATAAAGAGATTCAGAAAAGGGGAGTGTGAGAGAGACTGAGGGAGAGAGAGAGGAGAGAACAAGGCAGAAAAAGAGAAATTAAGAGAGAGAAGAACAAAGAGACAAATAGACAAACAGAGATAGTAAAAAGGAAAGAAATAGAGAATGAAAGAGAGAACGTAGAGGGTGTAAGTGAAAGAATGGGACAGCAAGGGAAAGAGACACTGAGAACGAGAGAGAATGACTTTATTA
Source organism: Megaleporinus macrocephalus (assembly GCA_021613375.1). Classification (NCBI taxonomy): domain Eukaryota; kingdom Metazoa; phylum Chordata; class Actinopteri; order Characiformes; family Anostomidae; genus Megaleporinus; species Megaleporinus macrocephalus. Next base: position 29,743,492 of record CM038722.1, read on the forward strand.
GTTTTCTTCTGTTAATTCCTTATTTATTTATTTATTTTATTCTTTATTGCTTGTGTATGTTATGATCATGTTATGAAGTGTGTCATGAAGTTAATGTACGGTATGTGACTGTATGATAGACTGAAAACACTGCTGCACTCACTGACTCTATCAACATTTGTATATAATCAATTCAGCATGAATTAAATATGTTACATCAGCCCACTTACTGCCAAAGGTAAGTAAACTAAGACCGCCACTGCGCTTCATTACCGTTAAGCTGTCGAACACATTTGATTCGAGGCAGTTCAGCGCGCACGTACATCTTAAACTTTGTTTGTGTAATCGCTGCTGGTCGTGGTGAGATTAGCCTCTCAGTATCACTTCTAATAGCGCGCACCCTCCGGGCCTTTTCACAGTATTTATGGCAAAAAACAAAAGAAGAAACGAGTGACGGAGAACAGAAACGGCTTCCATATTCTCATATTCTCCCTTTACACACTCCCACCTGCTCCAGACTTAACACACATTACACACACCCACGCACACATGTCTAAAAACACAGTCACGCACACACACAAACAGACTGACGAACTGAAACCCGGGGATTTAAGCTTAAATGGGATTTAATGCTTTAATATAGAGAGTGAAAAAAAATAAATAACGCAGAAACTGAAACTAAGTTTAAGAGAGAACATTTCAGAAGCACGGCACTCGATGCCAGGATTCGCTTCAGCCGTTTTTGGAGTGCGTGTCTATGTGTGTGGTTTTGATAATCTGCCACTAAAGCTCTGTCCTCCTGTCACTTTCTCCCACATTTTCTCACCTCGCCATGCTATTTTCACCCCCCCCTCCACACACACACACACACACAATATATATATCCATCATATTTTCTTTATCATTTCCCCCTCTATCCATCATTCTGTGCTGGGTGATGCGTAGGAGCAGCTGTTGAGCACAGCCCTCTACATTGAGTAATGCAGTCCAGGAATAGCCTGGTGGATGTGTCGCCTCTTGGATAGGTCTACAGATTTTTTTAATTATGTAGACACCGAAGCTGACATCAGACTCAACTTTCCAAACTTGCAAATCCAGCCATCAGCAGTAGTGCCAAAGCTCTATTCAGTGTTTCCCATTGCACAGTATTTAAGAAAGTGTTTTTTGTCACGTACATAGTCATGCAAGGTACAACGAGCAGTAAAATGCTTTGACAACTGTCTGCTCACATGAAACAAGTTAACATCTGAAATATAAAAATATCAAGATGAATAGATAGAATAGAATGGTCGGTACAGCATAGTGGGCTACACCACTGCCCTCAATGCTGTAGACTGGGGCTCAAATCCCAACCTGGTCAATGGCTCTATGCTACACCAATAAGACTCCTTATAACACTGCCTTCACCAACCTGTGTACATGTAAACTGTAAGTCTCTCTGGATAAGAGCTTCTGCTCAATGCTGTAAATGTAAGAAATTGCAGAATACAAAAAGTGCAAAGTGTATGTGCAACATAATAAGCAATGCTTAGCTACATACAACTTAACTACAAACCCTGCATGTCAGTAGAGCATCATGTTCTTTCAGAACCAGAGACATGAACCCTGGAAGCTTGCAAATGTGTATCCGACTTAGGCGCACCCTAGGCAGTCCTGCTGAGATCCTCAGCCACTGGGGAGCGCCAGAGAAATTTAGAGCGCTGTAACTCAACAAAAATAAGAGTAACTGACTTCAAACTTTGCAGGGTTATAGGATATTATGCCCCCCCTTGATCCAAAGGTTTTATTGTAGTCTTTCAGAAAAATGGAGATAACATCATATCTTCGAAGCACTGTGGATCAGCAGAGAAATGTTGAAACAAGGTCAAACTTCATATATCAGTAGAGCAAGTCCTGGATCTGTACTTCTAGCTTCCTGAAACCCTGTTATATGGACCTCAAAATCATCAGGCTAAGGTGTCTATATAGTCTCATAAGCACGTGATCAGCAACTAGTCAACATTAAGCTTGAAGCGTCATTACCAAGCAGTAAAATCAACTAGTCTGTTTAACAACTATACAGAAACAGATGTTCACATTAAGGATTATGACATGAAAGAGTTAGGAATACTCCGCCTGATGTCTGAGACACTGTTTTTACAGTAGATTTGTGTCATTTGAAGTTTTTTAATTTCATATTTTACTCCATTGGAGAGAATCATGAAGGATGGCAAAATAGTCCCCCAAAACAAACATCTTTTTTTCTATAATCAACTATAATAGAAAGAAAACACAAGTTTACTGGTCATTTTGCACAGTATTTTAAAAAAAATATTAATTAAATTAACCTTGATTTTACATAATACTGTATATAAATATCATCTATTATATTCAGTTCTTTATATCTGTAGCTCTTACTTTTAGTAAGGTGTTTTATGGCTTGTTTTGTTAAATGAAATGTAGTTTTTTTGTTATTATTTGATTTAAAGAATTGAAGAAAATAATAGCCAATAATGAAACTTGCAAATGCTTCATTGTACTTAGTAATTGTTTCAAGTAGTGGTTATAAGATCCATCCACAACACATTAGAGGTCCAGTATTATGCAAACAAGACCCGTATTTAAAATAAAACCCAGTTTTAAACTGCTTCCTCTCCAGTCCATACTGTACATTCCTGGACAGCAAAAACAACCTGTATTTAGTTCATCGTCACACCCAAGACCATGTTTATATATGGCCACCCTTTCAACCTTCAGCGGTTTAGCCCACCCATTCACACTGAAGTAATTGATACCAAAGAAAGCATGGAGCAGAGTTAGTTATTGGCGTGAATGATTGAAAACACTTCAATGTTGTGCTATTTAACTTGTCACTCTATAGACCTCTTTAAGGTCCAGACATGCAAAAGAATTTGCAGTTGCAGTTTGTTTTAGTTTAATGTTAATGAGGACTTATATCTGAAATTTTAATCAGATAAATAGAAACGTAGTACCAGCTGGTTTTATTCTGAAGAAATGAAAAGGGGTAGGAAATTGGATTGTTGTTGGTACATGAAATAACCCTAGAAAAGTATATAATATGGTCTAGTTTAAAGTAAGACCTTGTCAGGCACAGAGATACTGACTTTCGGTTATTAGTGTTGAAGTTGACCAACCAGGCTACACTATCAAGTAAGCCCACTATTATGCGTCCATATCATGTACATTAAGATCAAGATAGGTGTTTAATGTCCCTGTTTTAAGGCAACCCATCGATGTATTTGGTGCTGCTGTCGTTTGACAGGCCCTGTCGTTGCGGTGCTAAAAACTCTTAGCTGTGGCGATTCCTTTTCGGAGACTTTAAGCCTGCAAGTGGAGAGCATTATTAGCGAGGGCGCAGCGTGTGTTGTAGCTTGTTGATTTTCTTGTTTTGTTGTTTGTTGTTGTTGACGTGTGGTCTCTGGCAGGGCTGTCCTCTCCCGGGTCTCTAAAGAAGCCGTCGGGGAAATTCGATTTCGGCGCCCTGTCGGCTCAGACGAGGTCCCCCCGCATGGCCTTCACACACCACCCACTGCCCATGCTGGCGGGAGTGAGACCAGGTGAGAAAACAAAACCCCCCAAAAAAACCTCCCTAATCCCCAAACCTTAAAAATCCCACTAAGAGAAAAAGCGCTTTATAAAAGAGAGCTAAATAGGGTTTTTTGAAGACTCCGTTTTGTTTATTATGATGTATGAAGTCCACAAGTCTATATATGACTGGTGGGATGCAAAAACCTGTACAAATAAAGGCCATTTAGCCTATCCCTGCCCGATCACACTGAACATACTGTACTGGAAGGAGTGTTGCTGCTGCCTTGTATACATATTGTAGGGTTAAAACCTTTTAATAGTGCCCAGTCCACCTATTGCTTTTCTTAAAAGAGAGAGGCGGGGGACCAGTATAGTGTAATTGTACTGAACTAAGACCATTGGTTTTGTAAAAAAATGGATTCTCCCACTGGGTAGTGTAGTATAGTTACAAAACAGTTTCTCCATTACCACACATTTTGTCATTCTCACTGTTCCATACCATACCTGAACTGTGTTGGGTAAACCTTCTTGACAGGGCATTAGATGTGTTCAGAGTTTGAATCGATGGGTGAAGCTAGTCATGTCATGTCATGTCATTTTCCACAGTGTTTACAGTGCAAACATAGCCTTTATTGACTATTCATAAACTCCAGTGAACCTGCATGTACCCTCTGAGTGTTTATGTTATGTTTATGATGGTAAAATAGTCTGAGAACATTTAAAAACATATGTTCTCTTGGGAACTATTCTCTTTAAAATATTCTTTATCTCAACCATGAATGGATTTTAAAAGACCTCAAAACTCTCCTAAAATAATGGACATCATTTTGCAAAGAATTCTTAATAATTTTATGTGACTAGGAGCGCTCTAATACTCAATACTGGTATTGGTCCAGTAGTGGCCAAAATAGAAAATCTTGTATATATTTTTAGTGTAGTGTTTATGTATTTTACCTTAAAGGGAATATTTGTTTCAGCATGATGATATTTGGATGCCCAGTTAAGGAAAATGCTAAACGCAGATGGTCAAGGTTGTTATATCCGAAACACTATCAGACATGAAAAGTGATATCGAGTCACACTTAGTGCTCACTTTCTATGAGGAAGCATGTAAAGGCAATTAAACTCCTCAGGCATACATTACACATTACATGATACCGTTGTTAATAGTTCCCTTTTAACATTATCATCCCTTGAGAAGTCATGAGACCACCACACCGCCCACATTCACAGTTCTTTTATGCAATGGGAAACGGACACAGGTGCTCTAGCGCGAAGTGTATGGCATGGATACTTCGCTGTCTAGTTGAAAAAGATCTTTAGTTGAGTGTCAAGTCAGCAGTAAAGTTTCTACGGCTCTGGGAAGTTGTAAGAAGTAACGAGTGTGCCCAAACTGGACACCTTGCTGGTAGTATTGTTCACCTATCATTCTTCCTCTCTCCTTCATCACTCCTGTTATCCCTGTTATCCCTCTCACTTTTCCCCCTATCTGTAGTGCTCTGCTGTTCAGAGTCTTAACGTCTCTCACCAGAAGCTTGAGTCATGGCGTCTTAACGTATCTGGTCTTTGTTTCCCAGCGCATCAAACTCTTAAGCCGTGGCATCTGTTTTATATTTTGTCGTAAAGTACACATTTCACTGAGCACTTAGTCAGTTGAAATGTTTTCAAAACAGTATCTAAGCTACTCTTTAAAGTACTTGCTGTATTTTGTTTAACTGTTTGCAGATACGTTTTCGCTAGATGCAAGTCATTTGGGAGTTGGAGCGTTCTGCTCTTTGCCAAACATGTTCGTTTCATTTTTCATTTTTGAATAAAAAATAAATAAAACTCCCCAATGAGTCATCGTGGAGATTATTTGTGGTTTAAGACAGAGAGAGACAGAGAGAGAGAGAGAGATAAAGACAGGGAGAGAGTGGCAAGAACATTCATAACGTGTCCAAATGTGTAATTGATGCGCGACCTCTTCTAGAAGTCTAAAAACCGAATGTTTTGGTCTTTCGTCTTTTTATAATTAGCCTCTGAGCCCGTCTCTGCTGTTTATAAGCCACGGATATGCTGTCATTCAAACTGGCACAGGATGTTGGGGGGGGGGTTAAAACAAAAACAAGTGTCAGGCGAGTGGAGGAGGAGAAAATGTAGCTACTCTTATCATCTCCTTCTGGGCCGGCCAACGCAAAGCCGTTGAAACGGCGTGACAATCATGTTAATAAAGTGACGAGCCGCGCTAGAATGGAGAGCGAAGTCTCAGGGGGGCGGAGGGGGGTAATGTGCCCGTTCCGACCCAACAGAGAAGAATTCCGAATTTTCCTCCTCCGTATTCCCAACATTCCCAAACGTTTAATCCCGATCGACGGCCTTGGAAGAAAAAAATAGACGGCATCGCATCCATTCAGGCTCGGCCACAGCCGGAGAGAGCCAATTAAGAAAAGGTCACGAGGATTCGGAGCAGTTTGTTTTTAAGTGGATTATAAATGTGGATGTGATTATGAAAGTTTGTTTCATGCAGAATGCAGTGTTTGTGTTAAGCTGTCAGCAAGAGAGAGTGAAACAGAGAGAGAGAGAAATGAGTGAGTGAGTGCTAAACACTGCTGTTTACGGTTTAGTGAGTAATGTGTTGTTTTTTTTAAGCAACGCTGTTTATGTTGTTTGTGAATTTGCGTGTGTAAGACATTTGTGTTTTGCTGAAATACAATTGAATTTACTCGATTCCAATGTGTACATCATCTCCACACGAAATACAATACATTACATCAACACAATAACTGCCAAACACAAGTAAACTGAGAGACAGGAACTGTGCCGATGTAATATATGTCATTATCTAAATCAAGTCAGTTTAATGCAGCACTCTTTTCAGTGATGTCTTTTGGTGTTTGTGTAGCTGCGATTGATTTCTTTAAAAGGGAAAACAAAGAAACACACAGAGAGAGAGAGAGAGAGAGAGAGAGAGAGAGAGAGAGAAATAACATGGCACGAGCATTGGGGCCCTGTTGGGAGGTTGAGAGTGGTGATGCCACAGGATTCCATGGCTGGTAGTCCAAGAGCTGTATTTCAGAAATCTTTTTTCACCAATTTATGTGACAGGAGTGAAGCAGACATGGAGGTTCCCCATTATCTGATTGCTCAAGTGCATGTAAACATGGTTAATGGACTTCTGACGATAAATTGGATTTCTGCTGTGATCAGATTACCGAGTGCATGTGTTCTGCGGCTCCATCGTTCCACTCTTAAATAAACGTATAAATAAAACGCTTGTGTTTGAATGTTTGGAATTTTGCTGCTGTTGCATGGGAACGATTTATTAACGTAACAGATGTTTCGTACATTGCTATGGACACAAATCAACAGGCGTGCTGATTGGTTAATGATATCATTTTGGCTGGAATCATTTGCACAAAGCTTAGCTCTTTGTCGCACCACATGCTTTAGATTGTCCAACGTGTTTGATGGACAAAACGCTTCCCATAGGAGTTTGTTAAGCTGTGCAATGATGTTCAATTAGTGAACATGTCATGTGACTGGGAGGAGGCATGTGTTGGAAGCATCGTTCCAGCTTGGGGGCACTGTGTGATTGAGGAAGAAATAGTGTGTGGATGGGAACTGGACACAAATAAATTGGTGGGAAAAAAAGAAGATAGAACTGACTATGAAAAAGTAGTCGGTGGTGGAGATGGAGAGAATGGATGAGAGACACCGACACACACACACACACACACACAATGAATTACATATTTGTTATTTATATTCAAATGAATAAAAACACAATCACATAAGTTCTCACCAATGTTCTTCAGTATTCTTAATCATGTTTTCTTAATCACACATATATTTTATTGCCCACCTTCAAACCTCTCTCTCTCTCTCTTTCTCTTTGTCTCTCTGTCTCTCGCGCTTTCTCTCAGGGAGTCCCCGTGCCTCTGCCTCTGCCCTTCATTTCCCCTCTCCCTCCATCATCCAGCAGTCCAGCCCGTACTTCACTCACCCCACCATTCGCTACCACCACCACCAGGACCCGCTCAAGGAGTTTGTTCAGTTCGTCTGCGCTGATGGCACGGCCCAGCCTGGCGGTCAGGTAACATTAGGAAATGAGTACAGTTTTAGATTTGTTTTCAATAAAATACACAAATATGACTGGAGTAGCCATTGACACCGTAGCAAAATACAAGCCCCAATGCTAAAACAGTTGAGACGCTGTGTACAATGTAAATGAATGTAAATAAAAACAGATGCGATGATTTGCAAATCTCATAGATCCATATTTTATTCACAATACAGCATGGGACACATAGAGATTTAGAAAAGTGAGGCTGTTTAACTCAATTAGGACCTGATGGCAGAAACGCATCTCAAAATAATTGGAAGTGGGCGACGTCTACCTTTTTTTAACGACTCTATAAACATCTGAGAAGTGAGGAGACGAATTGCTAGAGTTTTGGGAGAGGAATGTTGTTCCATTCTTGTCTGATGTAGGACTCATATGCTCAACATTAGCTGCTCAACAGTCCTCAACAATCTTTACTAGATTTTTCCATTCATGGTGCAACAAATGTTTTTACTGGTGAAGGGCTGGACTGCAGGCAGGCCAGTTCAGCACCTGGACTCCTCTTCTGAGAAGCCATGCTGTTGTGATGGAGGCAGTATGTGGTTTTTGTCTTCTCGGAAAGAGACACTACTCTATATACTGCTCAGCACTGAGAGAGCCTTTCCAGATATGTAAGCTGCCCACGCCATAGGCACTAATGCAATCCCATACCATCAGAGATGCTGGCTTTTGAACTGTGAGCTAATAACAAGCTGGATCTCTCTTTCCTCTCGAGTCCACAGAACACAGCTTCCATGGTTTTGGTTCATCTGACAACAGAACATTTTTTCATTTTAAATAAGCTGTTTCTGGATAGTGTTGGCGTATGGCTTCTTTTTTGCTTTATTGCAGCTTTATCTTGCGTTTGTGGTTTGCACAGCAGACTGTGCTCACAGATGATAATTTCCAAAGGAGTTCCTGAGTCCATGCAGTGATTTCCAGTAAGGAATCATCCCTGTTTTTAATGCAGTGCTGCCTGAGAGCTCAAAGATCACAAGCATTCAATATTGACCACTGGCCTTGTCCCTTATATTATGTACTGTAGATGATGGAATAACCAAAGTCTTTGCAAGTTTACGTTGAGAAACATTTTCTATAAACACGAAACATGTTTTGAAACATGTTCCACAATTTTTAGAGGCAATTTTTAGAGGCAATTGGTGAGCTTCTTTAGAATGCTCTTTTTAAGCCCAGTCATATGAGAGATGTTTATTAGTACCAGTTCCTTTTCCAGCCTTTTGTTGCTCCATCCCAACTTTTTTTGAGATGCACTGCTGCAAGTTCATAATAAGTTCACACAAAACGAGTTCACTTTTAACATCATGTGAATAAAATGTGGTTCTATGAGATTTGCAAATCTGTTTTAATTACATTTATTCACATTTCACACAGCTTCCCAGCTTTTTTGGAATTGGTGTTAATATATATACAATATATATATATATACAGTATCATATATACAATAAAATACACCAACAAGAAGCATATTGTCATTGTGTGAGCACAATCTTGTATCACCATTTGTTGTGCTTTTATTTATTTATTTAATTGTTTATTAGAATGTAATTTGACCAGGGGGCTTTTGCATGCAACTGTACATTCATTCATATCTGTGTGTAAAATTATAGGTTTAGGAGATGCGAGATTGTGTTCCAGCAGAGATAATACTCTTTATTGATTAGTGATATTGATTGATTGTAATAGTATTGGTGCATTTTAAAATCCCCAGCACTCTCAGTACTAACACTCAGGACATATACACACACTGCCAACAGATAGATGTGCTTCATTACCACTGAATGATCCTCTACACACAACATCGCACAACAAGCTCTGCTGTTATGATGCTAACTCTTTAACACCACTACTCTGTCTCTCAACACTTCCTACTGAGGAGTTTATCAGAACATTTCACTCTTTCTCTCTCTCTCTCTCTCTGTCTCTCATTTATCCTGTTTTACTTTGTAAGCTCCTGTCATCATTGCCCTCTGTTCCTCATGCACTCATCTTCTGAGCTGGTGCTGTTTGTGTGCTGTCTGGATGAGCCGATCCATTTGATTTTGAAGCAGAAATATATTTAACCCAACCAACATTCACTTAAAAAGCCAGGGTTTCACCCAACTAGCCACATGTAAGCTTGGACTAACGCTGTGTTTCTCAAGCCTGGTCCTGGAGGGCCACTGCTCTAGTGTTTCCCTGCTCCCAACCCATCTGATCCAATCAGCTCAAACTAATCAAACTCCTACTGGGGTGAATTGGGTGTATTAAAGCAAGGAGAACAGAACGTTTGAAATACAGATGCATTAAAGTGCACTTTAGTTCAATTTAATGTTCAGATTTGTGAGGCACTGCCACGTAGAGCTCTTGATGCTACTGGCTGCTGTACGGCAGCTTCATCAGGCAGACGAAATGCATTGTCATCCGCAACAAGCCTCTAACTAGTATGTGCAGACCACAGATCATATGTGGATTAACATTCATACAGAGACAGCAGCCCATCAAGTTTTTAAGACCAGACAAGCTGGAAAATATTGAGTTTTTTGAGGAGTTTGCTCATACCAAATATGATACGTAAACTAAATGATGCTGAATGCTTTAGTCCAGTGAGTCTATTCAGAGTTCAATCAGCTTGAGCGTGTGATACTTGTATAGTAACTGCATGACACTGTGCAGTAGCCTTTAGATGGCTATTGAATTGCTAAGCTTACATTACTGACCAACACGGATTTGAACCTCTGATCTAACTCTGTCCTCAAGCTTTTCGCTGCCCTTTGGTGCAGACGTCAGTCTTTAGACGTCTACATGTTATCATCTTATACTTATATAAGTATAAGAACTCCTACAGTTAGAAAGAAGCTGGATTACATATACAAATCTTACTTGCTGTTTGACGTGAAGACTATTTGACAATTCCAAAATTCATCTCTGACCCCAAAAACATTATCAATATTAAATAACTCATTTAAAGATTGGGACAAAAAATGGATCGGGACATCCTTTAGTGTGTGTGTGTGTGTGTGTGTGTGCATTATGCTGTCAACTTTCACTCAGTGTGTGTATGTGTCTGCAGCCTAACGGGAGCGGTCAGAGTAAAATGTCCAGCTCTTTCCTGCTGCCTCCGCCTCCTCCGGTGGCGCGGCCGGTGCCCCTCCCCATGCCCGACCCCAAACCCAGCCACACACACCCCGACGGGGGACTCGGCTCACCCACATCACCCTGTAAGTCTCCCCCCAAACCCCCAGGCCCCTCCACGACCCCCAAACACACCAACACAGCCCCATGTATAGCGTTCAGGAATGTTTAATACTAGTTTTTCTAAAGGCCAGTTTCATAAACCCGTAATAACCTGAACCTATGCTAAACAGGATTTTTAACTCATATAATAAGAAATTCAGTTTCCTTGATTTGTTTTAAATGATAGTTCCATGTAGTCGAAAGTTGGAAGCTTAGCTGCAGCCTGTATTGATTTCATTGTAGTTGTGATGTCACAACCATAAGCACGTTTACATAAGACAGTCCCAGTCAGCCTACAGCAGTTCAGCCCCATCTTCTCACTCTGAACTGATGCAGGTTGCTATGGTTATTATGAGCAGAAGTATTAAAGGTCGTGGAAAGTGGATGTATTATTACAGCCTTCCAAAAGATCTACCCGACCAACAGGAGCGGCTAAGGTTTACTTTCTCAGACGTCTCTTAGGATTTCAGCCTGAATTTAAGCTTGTGTTCTGTACATTTCAGCCCAAACCACTTTTTAAACGGGACCCAATATATGGTAGCCTGTACAAATAAAACAGCTTGTTTAATTTAAGAGACGTCAATGAAATGTATTACTAAAAAGTCTAATAGATCAATTAAAAGAAAGAAAAAGCCCAAAACGAAACCATGTAGGGTAAGATACCACATTTGTCCTTGTCAGGGAGCTGTGAGCCATGACCTTAAACCCCTATATACATATATATAGCAGGTACCCCCCCTCCCATCAGTTCCTCAGGTAGAGGCTCTGATATTTCTCCCCATTCTCTTTTTCTCTCTTCCTTCTATCATATTTTCTTTCTCTTCATATTCTCCATTGAGTTATCTCTGATCTACTTTTATTTCTACTCGCATGATTGTCAGCATAATAAGGCACAAACCTTGATTAAAGTAAATCACTTCAGGATAAATAAAGAAATAAAGAAAATCTGCTTCTAGAGATTTGACTCCCTCATCTCACTCTCATCTTCTTTTTTTGTGTTCTCTTTTTATTTTATTTTCCTGTGCTACCACTTTCTGTGCCTTTTCCCCTCATTCCTCCCTCCGTCTTTCCCTCAAGAGATCAAATTCAGGGCAGTTGGCATGGACTCCAAAAAAAAGAATTACCAAACAAACAATGAATAAAAAGTAAATTAATAAATAAACACTGTGTTCCACTTAAAGCCGCACAGCAGTCTCATAAAAACGAAGAGTTAAATGGAAGATTTGTACAGCTGTTCTGTAAAGCAGGTATTCAGCACATGTATGTGTCTTAGGGCAATGTTAAGGTGTTGGGGTTTGCGTTTGGGGTTTGTGTGTGTTGGAGGGGTTACCGGTGACGAGTTGGGCAAAAGGACTGGCCTTATGAACTCCCAGAGGGCGCTGGATGAAGACCATCCCTCTCTTCTTCTCCTCTTTTTTCTTTTTTCACGTCATCTTTTTCCTTTCACCCACTTAAAATGATTCTTTTAAGCTTTTTCTCATTCTCACCCACTCTCTCTTTCACTTGTTTCTTGCTGTATATATGTGATGTGATGGTACAGTCTCATTTCATTGTGTTGAGTCTAGAGCTGCACAGTGATATTGGGCTTTGTGGTATATGCTATCACAGACAGTAATGTGCAGATGACCCATACCAACAATCACAGTGGGTTTTAATCACCTGGACAAGATGGGTTTCTGTGGGTGTTTAAATAAATCAAGGTGTTAATGTTATCCAACAGAAGTCTAGAATTCTGGTCAAAGCAACTCTGAACAGTTTAAATGTTGGTGATCTTGTTTCCTGACAATGCCACGGCCATCCATAGTCCAAGAGAGCATGACTGCCCTCGCTCATTCAACATGATGTTCGTTGGCTGGCACAGCTTTCTCCTCCTAACATTTCGAGCTGTTCATTGACGTTAGTGGTGATGCTACCTGTGTATCAAAGGAAGCTCATGCTAACTTTCACCCTCCCATCTTGGTAGTATTGTGTGATGGGCGAGAACTAAGAACTGGCCGTGGAACTGGAGAAAAGAAATGAAATAAATGTTTTCACAGTATGTAGCAATGTAATTGCAGTAGAAGTGTTTGGTTCATAGCGTGCAGCCCTGGTCTTTCGCTCTTTCACATTTGATGCCATATACATACGTGTAAACACAGACCCACGTTCAAAAACACACCCACACACTCACCCGCTTTCATCGCTTCTCTTAGTCTCACCTAATCTCATCCACAACAAACTCTCTTTGACATCTTGAGTCTAAATTTGGAGTCCAGTGTCTGCAGCTGCCCTGAATTCGATTAGTTCAGTGCAAACAAAATTGACAGCGTCCCTCTCGCTCCCTTTCGTCCAAATCCAAGAAAACAATTTCCTCCCCATTGTGACCTTTACTGAGCGAACGCTACAATAAAATTTTACTCATGTGGGTCACGGATGACCTTTGTTATTCCAAAGAGAAACTCCAAAGAGTTTCCTACTTTAAGAAGCTAAGAACAAGTATACAGTCTGATTAAGGCCCAGTGAATAGTTTATTACAGCTCCAGTGCTACAGTATTGATAATAGCTCATGGTAACGATAACAGAAACCCTACAGTTACAGTAAATATCCTAATGAGACACTCTAGCAAAGCCCTAAATGATGACACATGTTTGTGTGTGTGTGTTTGTGTGTGTATTTGTATGTGTTTGAGCAGCATACTCCTCGCCAAGCTCCTCAGCTCCCAACAGGTTTGTCGGCATCGGAGCACGGGACAACTTTCTAAACATCCCACAGCAGACACAGGTAGGTATTCAAGTGTACACGCACACATGTCAATTAAATTTTTACATTTTTTTTGGAGAGAAGCATTATAATTATTATAATAACTATAATAATTATTATTATAATTATAAGCAAATATAAGTGAACATCTACAGAAAACAAAAACTTAAGTGCACTGTTTCTGTTTATTTGTGTTCCATATGTCGGCAAATATACAAAACATTAAATATTAAATGTGCCAACTTTTTCACAGACCATTACAGACCATCTTTTTTTATACTGTATGTTAAATAAATAGTACTTGTACATGAAAGCATACAGAAATGTGTTTTTCAAATCAACAAGTACATATAATTTGACCAGCATAGTAAACCTTTGCAGACGCTTTCAGATGTATTTTTTTCCAGAATAGCCTTAAATTAAAAAAATGTACATGTTTTTATTTTAGAAAAGTTTTAGTTTCAGTTTTAGTTGTTAGTATTTTGTTGTGTATTTTGTCAGAAGCTGTTATCCCAAATTGGTCATTTCCTGGGTTTTGCAATGCTGAATTAACATAGCAGCAGACTGGACTGGTTTCTAGATAAGTTCTATGCAAAGGCACCAGCATCTCCTGGGAGTGTAAGGATTGCCAAAGAAGAAGTGCAACTGTAACTACCCTTCGTGCATATTAAGCTAATATTGTTTCTGTAATGATCATCAGTCAGTGCCTCCAAGCATTACATTACGCTTTGAGTCTTGATAAATTATACTTAATAAATTCACAGACACTGTCCAAATAGTCGTTTGTAGACACCTGCTTATCCATCATTTCTTCTAAAATGAAGGCTATTAATTCAGAGTTTGCCCCCCCCTACACACTTTGCTGCAGTAACAGCCTCCACTTATCTGGAAAGGGATCTGATTGCGTTTAGCCACAAGAGCAGTAGTGAGGTTTAGATTGTGGATCACTCCAGCACGTCCCAAAGGCATTGGATGGAGCTTTATCCTATGCTCTTCATCCCAATGCTAAAGGATTTTATACACCATTGGCTGTCAATCCCATTCTATTAGCCAGTGCTTTTCTATAGAGGTTTTACAATATTTTATAACACTTTACTGGAAAAAAAGTATTTTCTTAATGCAAACTACAGTTTTATCACTGCTGATTCAACTAGAAGTTACATTATAATTATGTATTTTTTTAATCCAGCAAATGTGACAGCTCCAATTGAGGTGAAGTAGTTTTTCTGTGATGAATTTGACTGTGTTGTGTTCTAAATTGGCTACTTGTGTGCTTTCCTTGGATGTGGTTAATGCAGTGGTGTGTTAAAAGCCAGATGTTGGCATGTCGAGAGCAGACCCTCGGGGCGTTTGGTTAAGGATGCTCCTTGTGTGAATTTGGGACGCAGCCTGGCCCACAGCTGTCGAGTGCTTACCCACTGCACGTCTTTCATTAGGGTCAAAACCGCAAGAGCCACCAGTTTGCTAAACAGTAAATCCACAGCACATGGAGGCAATCTTCGTCTCTGTCTGTTTCTGTATCTGCCTGCACTGAAAAACAGAGCTACGCTGGATGCGCTGGACCTCGATTGTAGATCATTCCCACCTGAATATAATACGTTCCAGTAACACAGTTTAGTCTTTCAGTTTACTTTCTTTTGGCAATGATTGTGTTGATGTAATATAGTTTGTTCATGTGGAATTCATTGTCAGTTCCCTGCAGCACCTTTTCAGCGCGCAGTACCTGTTGAAATTTAGAAACTTCTAGAACATATGGGTACTTTAACATGATATATATTTAAAAATAAATCGCCTCAAAAGTTATTTTAGAGCTTCTTATAACCAGATGGACACTCACTGACAAGCACCGGATAATTTAACGTTGTAGGCTTTTCTGGGCCTGTTAGAAAGAGGCAGACTACGTGGAAAAGAAAAGAAAAGCAGGGGGGTGAAAGAACTGTTGAACGAAAAACGAGAGAGAGAGAGAGAGAGAGAGAGAGAGAGTCACGTCTCAAATGTCTGGTTGCCCCCAGCAACCAGACATGATGTCATAGGCAGCTGAACATGAACTTGTTGGGGAGCGAGTGTAAGAAAAAAGGACACTGCCAAGGCAGAGAGAGAGAGAGAGAGAGAGAGAGAGAGAGAGAGAGAGAGAGAGAGAGAGAGAGAGAGAGAGAGAGAGAGAGAGAGAGAGAGAGAGAGAGAGAGAGAGAGAGAGAGAGAGAGAGAGAGAGAGAGAGAGAGAGAGAGCACAAACTTTATCTGAGTAATATAGATCTGCCAAAAAGCAAGTCAGTCCCTGCAGAGTCACAAACTTTCCACAAAACTTAGCTACAAGTTTTTTTTGACCCATAGCCAGGAAGCAACAAGTTGTTTTTGTCTACTGTCCTCACAACAAATATAGAAATATAAAGATTTCTAAACAATGTCTCAAAGTATCTAGACACCCCGTCAAATTCAGGTAGTCCAGCTACTCTAAGGTGCTGACACAGGCAGTTAGTTGTGCACACAGTTTGTATAAGCTCTAAACTCCTTAGAAAAGCATTGCTAATAGAATGGGACACTCTGCATAAACATAAGGCCAAAACATCCAATCCAAGCAAACCTCCCCCCCAACCCCTCAACCCCCCAACCCCCCCAAGCATTGGAGTAGTGAAATTATCTTCTCTGGAGTGATGGAGCTCCATCCAAAGACCTTTGGGATAAGCTGCATTGATCCAAAACTGATCATCCAACATCAGCGCTAATGCTGTTGTAGCTGTGTGCAATTAAATCACATATTCACCGCAATGGCCAACGTCTAGAGTGAAGTCTTCCACAAACATCTGGACATGAAAACCAATGATCCTACTAGCACAACTGCAGGTCATCTGGAGGCATGTGTTGATTTTACTCCCCACATCAAGCAGTTCCCCGCATCCATATTGACACTTTATGGTAGTAGTCTGGGTTTCCAGCTGCCGAGAATACTGTAAAGGACATCTGGTTCTGCTGGAATTTCACTGTGAAACAGCGTAGAATCGGATTTCTGACTTCTGAATTTAACCTATATTTACTCTGAATTTTGACAGAGAGGAGAAAGGTTTGTTGTAATTCAGTGCATTAAAGGAGATGTGTGAAATATTTTAGATATTTTTAAGAGCGAGTTTGTATTTGTCGTCGTCTTCGCATTTGCTTTTGGCCCCTACTACCAGTGAGTTAGGGGTTTAAATTCATTGTTTATAATCTCTGGGAATGCTTTTTGAAATATTTACTTTCAGCAATAATAAAAGTTAGCACATCTATACAGTTGCTGTTAAAACTTAGTAACAGTAGTTGTGTTATTTTAATGAGATAGAAATGACATTTGATTTCACTACATTCACTGCAATGCTTCACATGATTTAATCAGAGGTCATTAAACAACTTTCTCTTTGTTTCATTGTCTTTACAGTCTTGGTTTCTTTGACAAGATCCTTCTGAAACACGCAGACGTTTGATGTCTGTGGCTGAAACGGGAAACACAAAGCTAGGTATGGACCGCAATTAGCATATCACGCACCCCGATCGACTTAAACCTGCACGCACCCTGAAACCTTCTACATGAGCCCCGTAATGAAGAATCCAGAAACCTTCCACGTGATTCTTCATATCTAAAAAAAAACTTCCACATGATTCTTGAAAAAGCCTGGAAAACTTCCACATGATTCTTGAAAAAGCCTGGAAAACTTCCACATGATTATCCGGAAAGCCTGAAAAACTTGCACACAATTCTTCAAGAAGCCTGAAAAACTTCCTTAAAACCTGGAAAACGTCTGCATGATTCTGCAAATCTGGTAAGAAAAAAATCAATAAAACAAACCAGACAACAGCGACGCAGACAGCATGGAATGGAGGATGTTTGGACAACCGGAAAACTGTTTTGAAAAAAACAAACAAAAGAAAAAAAACTTTATTCCATTCAGGATGTAAAAAAAAGAGACATCTCACTAAGTCTTTACAGTGTTACCAAGGCAACCTGAATATTGACCAATCTCTTTTTTTTTTTTTTCTCATCCTTCATTTTTCTTCTTTTCAATCGTCCACCAATCACGCAGCGTGGCCAAGAGATTCCGTTTTCCCTCAGCCAGTTTTAGCTGATTGGTGGAGATTTAATAATTGCTGTACTTTCTGTCCAATGAAAATTACGTTCAGGGATGAATCACCTGGACGAATTAATTCCGCCTGCATGACGTCATCTTCATACTCCGCCTCGACCATCTACACCAATCAACCGTGCTTCACCCGTAAGCTAGTGGCTTGAGCATGCCCAGACCCATGCCTCTGATTGGCTTGCTTCCAATTGAACAATATACAGCGGCTGGATGCCATCCAGATATGTTTGACGAGCGCGAGAATTTCTTTTCACATAGCGACAGACTGACACGGACGCAAAATTGGATGTGCAGTTGACCCTGTACACGTATGCACTATTCAAAATGAGATTTGATAAGGGATGACTTTCGTGTGTGGGTTGAAATACTGTGATCAGTACTGGCAGCAGGGCGAGCTAGCTTTGTGATACAACTTCTTTGTTTTGTCGTTTTGTTTTTTTTTGGCGAGCAGGCTGTCACAACACAATGGGGTCGCCTTGGCACCCTCTCTCGCTCTTACACACTCATATACACACATACAGAATGCACAAAAACACATATTTCATAGCAATACAGTACAAAAAAACTAATAAAAGAAAAGTAGGGGTGGGCAATATGGCACAAGCATAACACATAGTCACAATACACAACACGTATCGTGATATTTCGTTTTTCTGTGGTTTGACAAATAAGCCTCATTTCAAAGTAACTACAGTAATTGTTGTTCTGATTTTTCACATGCTGTGCTACACTAAACACAGTTAAATAAGACTAATTATGATTTAGGTACTGACAATATCTACTGACATTACTCACAGAAAAGCTTATATCACTATACAATAAAATATCGCCATATTTCCAACCCCTACAACATAAAACAGACCACCTGCAATCAAGTTTGCCATTATCAACTAATCACAGTAATAGAAATATTAGCAATAGACCGAAGACAGTGATGGACAAAATAATAATGTTGTAAAATAAATGTGTTGTAATGCCGATATGAATGCGACTGGTATGCCAAACCAAGGCAGTTATAACGCTGATTCTAACAACATCTAATACGAGTTTTTGGTAACACTTTACATGAAGCCAGCCTTTACCGTAGTCCAGACGACAAGTGTCGCTCGACAAAAGATAACATACACGGCATAATGGTTGTGTGTTTAAGTGTCAAAGACCTTGTTGCATACACAATGTTCCCATTGCAAGGTCTACGTTCTGGAGTGCCTATTTTAGAAATGTATTGATATACTATATATATATATATATATATATATATATATATATATATATATATATATATATATATATATATATATATAGTTACAATTTACTGGTACTCTGTCAGCATTGCTGTTGATGATACACAAGACAAATGTGATTTGCTCATGATAAATTACAATATCACGATTTAGTGAATCTATTTCAATTCTTATTTTTATGCACCAGCGTCTTGCTTTGCCTCGCACTATACTTTTAAAGAACTAGTGCATGAAGAATTGACCCAAAGAACAGAAGAAGTGCGGTACTCAGATATTGTACCAGCAAAATAATGCAAAATACAGTAAAATATGTCACCTGAATCAATAAGAACAAAACATTTGATGGTTATTAAACTAAATTCTAATTATGCAGTTCTGCAGACAGACTTCCTGGCTGGTCTATCAGGCTTAAGTGATGTTGCTAAATCAGTCTTTAAACTAATGTATCTGCACTTCAGAGTAATACAGCATACTAGTTGTCATAAAAATCACAGATGATGTTCTGTCCTGTTGTTTTGACTGTGAAAACCTCCAGCACTGCGGCATCTGTCGACCAACACTTGTCACCTGGACTATAAATTGGCCTTAAGGCGACATGACAGTTACATAAGTCAGTAATGGCAACTGACATAATCCTCTATACACATTTCCAATGACATGAATGCCACTTTTATCAAAACTGGCATTACTTACCTTGGAATTGTTGAAATAAACCTTTTTAAATGTTATATAGGTTTATGGCACTTGTCATGAAAGCCTTATTGAGATGTTGTGTAGTCTTATGAATGCCACTATTTAGTAAAAGCGTTACAAGTTTTTATGCTGCATTCATGAAGGGTTTATGACACTTATCATTACAGTATGTACCACCATCCTTCAGTTTCAGTGTCTAAACGATAGTTTAAAAAACTCTCTCTCTGCTGACATTCTTCTGGGTTTTCCTTTTGTTTTGCAGTTGGTTTTGTTTTGTTTTCTCTCATTGTCTTCTCGGTTTTGTTTTAACCGGTTTCATATTGTGTTGTCTTGGTTTATTTCTGGCTACAGAATGAACTGCATGCGAGTTTAGCGTTTTGGGTTTGCTGACATTTCCTGTCCCACTTCACAGTAACACATTTTTTAGGATGACTTTTGTTTTTTTTTCTTCCAAAAATCATAACAGCTCAATAATATCAATATCGTTCTTATGATCTCTTGGTTTAGGGTTGCTGCTATAGCAGCAGCCACCTTCATCAGTACCATATCATACCCTGCCCTCCAGTTACTTTCATCCTCAGTGCTCATTCTCATCAATCAAGAACAAGGTGGCTCTTCATATCACTTTACTTTACTCTGCTTCTGTGTTTCATCATTCAACATCACCAGTAACTGCAGCATCAGCACCTAAGATCATTCTCAATAGGGTATATACACACACACACACATACACTTAACTTTCAGATTGCACTATGACAACTAAAGCCCTTAAAACTAACAAAGGGAAGCCTTTTGTTGAGTTTGGTCCACGCTATTCCACTTTTATTTTTATTTAATCTCAACATGAACAAACCAATAACAGCATTACTGTCATAATTCAGCAATATACTACATACACTCTGAACTAGGGCTGTCACAATTTATCTTATTGGCATTTAAGTGATTTGCTGATCCTTTTTAATGATGAACTAAATAAAAAAGTCAGAAAATAAATATTTATTTACCTAATAAAGGGATAAACTTTAAAAAAAAACTTTAAAAAACATACCAGTCATACACCAGTCGAATTTTTGGACACGAGCCATACATTCAAAAATGATGATGATAAACTGTGAAATGACTATATATATATATATATATATATATATATATATATATATATATATATATATATATATATATATATATGGTATGTGGTGTGGTTATTCATCAACAATGTAGATTGTACTCGTAATTGTGACAACCCTACTCATAATCCAACAAAACACTACATACACACACTCAAAACCACTGATATCACAAAATAACTGGACTGCCTGGCTGTCGGTCACGTGTCAGGGATTTCCATTGGCTGTGAACAGCCCAGTGCCCCACCCCCTCTTTGGCTCTTCCACGCAGCTCAGTAAGACTCTTAATCGCCCACCATGCGTCAAAGTGCCTCCGTATCCCCCTCTATATGCAATCTATCTGGCATCGAATTCAGGGTGTGTACTCCGTGTATAAGCTACAGATTTAATGTACTATAATGTATCATGGCTTAGCAAGAACTAGAACATAGGAGACTGGAAACATCGCAGTTTATAAATATATATATGATCCAGACTTAATATCATGCTCGTACGTGCTGTATATATATGGAAATATGTATAGTAGCTCTACTATGAAATATGGCAGTCTAGTTATTTTTTGACATTTTTTCCCAGTCAGTGACGTCATCTCACATTGTCCTCCAGATCAAACCGAAAATCATCATCCAACCCACAAACGTCTTCATGGTGTGAGTTATCACTCCTGGTTCAGGCCCACCAATGAAATGATACAAGACACGACAAATAGACAAGTAGACTGGCGCCACCCACAAATGTCATAGTGATGGTTGCCAGAGTGGAGAGATTTACTGAACAAAGACAAAAATCCCATTTGACTTAATGAGAATCTGTACACAGCTTTACAGAGCGCATTGTTAGTGTAAGACATTTGATATGCCTCTCAAAAGTCACGGTTAGGCTGGATCAGGTGTAGTTGTTGTAGGACTTCAGACTGGGAGTTGTGATGTGATGCAAGCAAGTCCATCTTGAAGTCTAACTGTATTTATCCCATATACCACACGCACAGCATTGCCTTTATTGCTGGCTTTACTTGTTGCTGATGACTTCCTGAATAAAACCACAGTAGAAGAAAATTCTTTGCAACAAGCAACTTAAAAAATCAGGCTAAAATAAAAAAACAAGACAAAGCCAAAACTCCAGAGGTCATTAGAGCGTGACGGTGCCCCTCAGAACAAGCCCTGGATTGTATTGTTAGCCCTCAGGAAACCGGAGATATGGATCCTTGAGTCTTGCAAATTGCTGAGACACTCGCTTACATGTGGGGGTCCAGAAAGCCAGAGAAATTTGGAGCACCATAGCTCAATGAAAATTAGAGCAGCTGACTTTAAGCTTTGCAGCATTGTAGAGCGTTATACACCCCTCCAACACTTTTTTATTGTAGGCTTCGGACGTTATTATTTGGCCTTTGAAATGAGGTAGATCAGCACAGAAATGTTAGAACGAACTCAGCAGGTCAGTAAAACATGACACGCCTTTTCCAACAAGCCCTGGTTCACATTGCTAACCCTAAGAAAAATGGAAACAGACCCTAAATCCAACAGGCTTCTCACCTGTTATCTTTTCTGGGGCGTCCATGTTTGCGACTAGTCGACATCACCAAGTAACAAAGTTAAGAAGTCGACTAGTCTGTGAAACATAACTTTTTTCGTAAATCTGTGCATGTGTACCTTTTTACTCTTATTTATATGCTATACTGAGAGACACAACATGGCTAGAGGATGAGAAAATGAAATGTTTTCGTTTTACATGTGACAATCCAGACAGTAAAAATGCTACAAACATTAGCTCAGTAGCTAAAATTAAGGTGAACAACCTGTCAGTGTTTCTTGCTGCCCACCTGCTCGGATATCTCCTCATTCTCCATAACTACCTTGGTCTTCTGTAGTTCTTAATGCTTCTGATCATCTTCATCTAATTCACCTATGACCATAGCAAAAACAGTAAGTTAATAGCCCTGTCCGTCCATTCTCTGTTCTCGTTTAATCATCTCTCGGGGCGGAGGCTTCCAATCTGAGTTTCTGTTTCATTGGCTCATAGCAAGCAGCCCAAAACACTACCAGCCCACTGGGAATTCTCCCAACTCTCCCAGTCACCCACTCTGGCTAATTCCAGCCACTGGAGTTAGTGTTAACATGATGGTTGTTGTAATTTGCCAACCAACTCATCTAGTTTCAACAATGAGCTGCATAGCTCAGCTTAGTAGTCTTGCAGTTTAAACTGGAAATGTATAATAAATCAGAAATTTATTACACGTCTGATTATACAAATCAGAAATAACAATGCATATTTGTCACGTGCCATAAAGTATTCCCCAAGTGAATCACAGGATCAAGGAGAGTTTGCTGAGCACTTTCTCTTGATGATAGTTGATAGTTTTCCTGCTAGGAAAGTCAATTGACTCAGTTTTTAATACTGCACATGCTTTGACCACATGCCGACATTAGCTTGAACTGGATTTTTTTTTTGTTCTGTGAAATTTTTCCAATCGTGCAACAGAAATAAGCAAAGAACATTTGTGGGTGGAGCTTGGATATGTCAAACAACGAAATCATTGGTTTTCTCAGTTGGGAAAGTATTAGTATTTAGGACAACGATTAAGGAAAGCGGTGTTTGTGGACTGAGCCGTGTGCAATGCTGCATTGGGTATATCTGAGAATTAGAGAATTGTAAGAAAGCATTCTTTTTCCTTTTCCTTTTCCAAAGTCCACTCGTCCTGGACTCTAAACTCGAGGGCCATGAGTAGTATCTCAATCTTTGTACATTTTGGGGGAATTTTATTTTTATTTTCCATTTACCTATTATTTTGTTTGTTCAATGTTTTATTTGTTTGGTTTTTTAACTGTTGGGGAGGGTGGGTGCAAGGAACAATTTAACAAACATGTCAAAACGAATATGTATTATGATATGAACCTGGTGCTTGCTTCGTATATATGAAAGTGCGTTCAGTCTGAAAACGATACTAAGAACGAAGACTGTTTCTTTTCAATCACGTTTAAGGAAACACGATATTTCTTTTCTCTTTTTGTACTCAGTGGGGGAGGGGTTCATATTTTTCTAGGTTGTGACAAAAGGCATTTTACTTCAACCTTTAAGAATCTGACAATTCAGAAAATGTAATTTGATTTAAGACATCGTCTGATTTCAACTCAAATCAGAACCTACAGGACAGAGAACATGTGCAGTTTTAACAGTTTTTCCAATCCATTAAGTTCATATTCAGTTTCAGATCATCAGAATCATCTCGAAGTTGGCGATGCGTCATGACGTTCGCTGTAAATTACGGAAAAAGTCATTAATAAGCAATGCATGTTGCCTTGGTGATGATTCGAGAGATGTCGTAACGTGAGCTCAGTATTTGTAGAAGTATTTTGTAGCTTTTAAGCAATTATTCTCCGCGCAGACGGCTTTGTGAAAGAGAAGGAACGTTCCTGGAGAGCGAATCATGTTGAGAAATGACACTCAGATTGGGGGGGGGGCCGTCCCCATTGCCCCTCCCACCCTTTTGCCCCGACACCATGAACACTTCCCCATTGTAAATGACCCTTCATAGTGCTCGTGACGTAGTGTTAGTAGTAAACAAGCATTTAAAGGTTGTTCCCTTCAAAGTGCCTTTTGTTCACAGACTCTCATCTTGTAAAACATGGAAACTCCCAGTTCTTAAAACGAGAAAAAAAAGAAAGTTTCCCCTTCACCTTTCCTCGTCCCTTTTTTTCGAGCTTTTCGAAGCCGTATATATATATAGTATATAGTAATACAGGAAATGGATGTGATTTAGTTCTTTTTATTGTACTGAAAAAAAATGTAAAGGCAAAAAAAATCTGCTTCTTCTCTGTGTTTTTCCACAGTGTCTCTCTCTCTCTTTCCCTCCCTCTCTATCTCTATCTCTGTCTCTCTCTCTCTCTCTCTCTCTCTCTCTCTCTCTCTTATTTTGCGTTTTCGGGGGAGCCGTAAAAGTTGTCCGTCTTCTTTCCCCCGTCCCGCACCCTCCCTCGCCACTTTTGCTCCTCTACTTTTGATGGAAGGGTTGAACAAAAAAAGAAGAAGAAGAAAAAAAAGAGAGATGCAGAACCCTTTTATTTTCTCCTCCTGAGCGAATATCCCCCGTGTCTGTACGCTTCTTATTGTTATGCCATACCGATCTCTCCCATTCTACAGCTTCTTCTCCATTGTACTGCTAGTGTAAGTGAAAACGGCCTTTGGGGCTTTGCGGGGTCAGCTCTAGGCAAACGTTGCCCATTTGTGCTGAGGGTCAGCTAAGCTGGTCTCAGTCACTTCAAGGGGCAATCTATGCCACTATAGGTTTTGTTGTTTTTTTTCCCAACAGATTGCAATTTTTTTGTTGTTGATGTTTTATTGCTTTGGGATAATAGCTTGTGGTGAGTTATCGCGCGGACACAGGATTTAGTTTTCACTGTTAATTATCATACAACACCAGTGGCTTTGCTGTAAGTGCAGGATACCGGGGCGATATGATGCAGCTTGATGTATTTAAATTAATTTTTTTTTCTAATTTATTTGTTTGTACTTAAATTTTTGTACTTTATTTGAAATTGCTTTGATGCTTTTCTATCAGGGTATGGTCCAGAAGGTTCGCTCCAAGAGACGATTGGACCTTAAATCTTCACACAAAGCACCTTTCTATTGTAGAACAGCCAGGCTACTCGTACGTAACTGTTGATCGATGACTTGCAACAAAGCACCTTATGGACAGACCGATGAACATGAGGCAGAATGCACGTGTGCAATGTACTTCAGAATCCTAAAGACGGGCTTTTCAGTCACACTTCAGAAGCAGCGCTGAGCTCAGCCGAGGAGTGCTCACCCAAATCGATGTCAGTATTAATAGTGCAGAACATTTTGACATAAATAGTTAAAAAGAAAACAACCATGGAGCCCCATACTTGCATACATCAATCTCAGAGCTTTTAAGAAAAGCTTTGCATTTTACTGCCTCATGAGATCTGTCTGTTTTATTTAAAATAAAAAAAACAACAATGTTTGTTTGTATTGCTTCCATAAGTTTTTGAGCTGCAGAGCCTTAGGCTTAGAGTCGTAGTAATCCTGCCTACAGATTTTTTACACCATTTCACAGCGCTGGTGTGTTTGGTGTAGTAATAGCACCCCCTAGTGGACCCCAGTTTTCTGCACATACAGCAAAAGCTCCCCATTGTCAGCTAGCGACCCCTCAGAGCCCACTGGCAAATGTGCATGTGTTAACTACAGATTCTTTTCCATTATAAAGAAAAAAACAGTTTGTAAAGAGCAGCAACTGGTTGAATAAATGATGTTCTTGACTGTACGACTGTACTCGACTGCTTTCTTCACCCCCTCTTCCAAAACAGCATATCGGCCAACGCAGCATTTTGTCATATTATGTTAATATTTGCTGAATATCTTTGTACTACTAAGAATATGTACTTCTAGGTGACGCAGAAGTTCACAGAAAAGCACTGCAACTCTGGAGCAGCCACACACAGCAGCCATGGTCATCATGCCCAAAGTTCACGGTCAATGAGCAGGAAGAACTGTGTTCTCTGGAGTGACGGAGCTCCATCACTCCACATGTGTACGTTATAAAATGTTATGTAACACTTGGATAAGGACGCATAAACATTAATACAGTAACAAAAATAATTAGCTTTAGTAAATTATGTATATATTGAGAGATGCTTAGAAGAACACGGGTTTGGTTCTTGCCACAAGTAGGTTTGGAAACGAATAAGCTCACGCACTGACAGAAATAAGATCTGTATCTACTGAAATAAGATTAACAAAGCACTATTACCTACAAGTGTTTTACACTGGATCTCATATTCACATGCTTTTATTATGCAGATCTGTTGGTAATGATGTACAGAAACCAAAATGTAACTGTCATCAATTTCCCTCAACCAGCCATAAAATATAGCAGATACAAGCAGGATAGCAGTAAGATCCCATCATTTATTCTTTATTCTGTCGACCAAAAAAAAAAAAAAAAACACTGATTAGCTTAGCACTGGTATATACACTTTGTTTAAAAAAGGCTTCGCTGATAGGGGGGGGTTTAAAAACTTTGCACAAAATATCTAAATTAAAATAATGATTTAGTAACAGCTGCTGTTCGCCAAGCAAGCAAGACCTAAACACCCCGAACCCCACCCCAAAAATGATCAAGAACAACATACTTTTTCAGATGAATCCGGTCACAAATGACTTTTACAGTGGATCTTGTCCCGGTACACTCTTAAAAAAAGGTGCCAAAATGGGTTCTCCCGAGCAGTGCCATATAACCACTGTTGGTTCCTTAAAAAAAATCTGTGTGTGGGCGGTTCTGCTGTTGTAAATGAGATGTGCGAGTGTGAAGAACATGTTTGTAAAGTTTTCAGAATCTATACATGATGTAAAGACTCTATACCAATGAAATCCAGGCCTAGAACCATTTAGGAACCTTTATTTTTAAGAGCGTAAAGTAATTTCAATTACAAACCAATACAAACCTTAAAGGCCCAATCAGGAACTGAAAAATGTGCAATGGCTGCGACAGGACGCGTCTATTATCCTAAAGCATGATTACATAGTGTTTCCTACATGTGGTCTGTACATGTTTTGATGCTATTTTCTAATGTGATCAATAAAATAACTACAAATAACTGGGGGTTACATACTGCCACACGCTTCAACCCATTACAAGATTATCGGTAAAACTTTACTGTAGGGTAAGCTCTGCGTAAACCTACTTTACTTAAGCTTGTTCATACATCATTACACTACATAAATGTTTGTTTAGCAATGCTTATTTTAATAGGTGCCATCAAGGCTACTTCAGCTGAGGATCATAACTAGCAAACATAACCTTTATAGCAAATGACGCCTATTGGATTAAGCACGTACAAACATTTAATACGGAGGGTTACATCAGCCACCAATACAAGCTTATATAGGGGTCATGGTAGCCTTATGAACAGAACCTTTCAGTAAAGTTTTACCAGATTATTAAGCCTCTCAAACAACAGCAGGGTGTTTTTACCGTATCCAAAAATAAATACAATAATAGTAGTAATAATAATAATAATAATAATAATAATAATAATAATAATAATGTTAAACACTCCTGATTGAGCCTTTAATCTGCCTGAAAATAGCTCTGACTTTAGACTTTGCCATTTAAAGGAACACTCCAGTATCGTTCATCCCAATCTGTGCCTTCGGGCATCTCACCACAGACAATTGGCCTCAATTACCAAGTTCTGAGGAGCAAGTCTGATTCAGCATGTGTTTCTGTCACATGACTGTTCACACCTTCGCACTATTGAGTGTATAGAATTGGTTCCTACCAAAGATTAATTCCAGAATAAGTAAACATTGGTGTATGTCAGAATCTCGGTGGGTTTTAAGGAAAAACGTCTTCTTAAGAACTGTTGGCGAAATTGAGCCAATGTTTCTCCTTTAGAACTTTAAAACACAACTGTAAATCCGATCTCCAATACAGTAACTGTGTATCAAAATGTGTAGACGTGTGTTCCTTAACTTTAAACGCAGACGTTGTAAATAGAAATAAGCTGAAAATGGAGTACTGGAGTATTCCTTTAACATTCTTTATGTTATATACTATGCGTAAAGTGATCCCAAACATACCAAGGCATTTGAAAAGATAAATAAATCTACTACGCATTGCTCCCACATTCTAAATGGTCCTATTCTTTCAGCCTAGCACCACTATGCAGTCTCAACCTCAGCCTCCAAATACCTGTCCTATAGTAATGAGTAGCAGTTTTCCATACATCACTGAACCCTAATCAAGCACCTTTCATAAACCAGTAATCCAGCATTTGTGATCTAATCTCCGTCTGCCACATCCTGTACCCCGTTTCTCTGTATATCGTCGTTGTCCAAAAAGAAACATATACCTCCATTTTTGTCAATATTAGCTTTTCTGTATAATTTGAGCACCACAGCTGATCTTTATGTCCTGTAAAAGTTTCATGATGATTGCACCAATAGAAATGCTCCAAAATTCATTGACACTCTACAAGGAAAGTTAAGGAGTCCCCTGCTGTAAAGTTACTATTTTGGAAATGCTTGTTTTTCTTTCGACAGTAACGATATAGAATAAAACAGAAATTGACTTAAAACTATAATAGAAGGCAATGAGCAGCTGCTGAATTCTGATGGCAACGTTTACTTTCAGGAAATATGCACTTCTGTTTATGTCAGGTGTTTTGGAGGCTGGACTAGTTTTCCAGAGGGAAGAATTTACAGTGGTTTGTTACAAGCCTAGTGATGTGAGTAAAATCTTTAAAGCATCTACCTGATAGCCTTGCATACTAAAGCTGTGTATAAACAAGACACCGGTGATACCATGTGTATCATGGTACAGAAGATACGATTCATTAAACTGTGACATATTATGTATGCGAGAGATATTGCATTTCTTAAATCTAACTTTAGTAAAACTGTCAAACACAGACCACCATATAAACAGGTCTGTAATTGCTAACATTAGTGTAGCGCCCTTATACTACTTGTTTACATTGGAGTGGAAAAGTCTTATGGCTTAAGCAGAGCTTAAACACAATATGAATCACTGTTGTCACCAATCTTTACATTATTATTCATTACAAATTGTTTTTTGAGAACTAATACAGACTCCATCCATCTATCTATCCATCTGCTTTATCTCGCTAGCCGGGGTCACGGAGGGGCTGGAGCCAATCCCAGCGTCACCAGGCAAAGGCAGGGTACACCACAGACAGGTCGCCAGTCCATCACACACTCACACCTACAGGCAATTTAGAGTGAGCGATCAACCCAACATGCATGTGTTTGGACTGAGGGAGGAAAACCGGGAACCCAACCCAGACCGTCTTGCTGTGAGGCAACACTGCTAACCACTACACCACCGTGCCGCCCTGATACAGACTCACAAAGCATAATATTGTGATACTCAAGTGTGTCATTGTTTTCTTACACCTCCAATGGACACCAGAAAACTTCAGAGAATGTAAACTGGACTCTCTTCTTAAGGACAGCTTGTCACGTCAGCCTTAAACTAAGAGTTGTGCTGTTACAATGCAAAGTTTTACGCAGTTGTAAACCTTTATTCACAGAATTCAGCAACTGCCCAATGGCTTGTGGTTCACTACAGCTGCAGCAGATACAGATTAGGCTGAAAGCTGGACAGTTTCTTCAAGTCTAACTGACCTCCTCGTTGACAGACCGCCCTTTGGAAATGTTTAAAACTAGAAATGCTTCATCTCACTTTGGCCTAGCATGCTGATGCAACCCACTGCACTGTGTGGTGTGAGCGTGTGTGTGTGGTAGGGCATTCAAAAGAGCAGATCTTAGAAGAATACTATTAACTTATCATCCATTATTTAGATAAACTCTGTAAGATTTTGAAACGTTTACATTGAAATAAAACATGATAGTGTTTTAATAAGGTCTACCAGCAATGAACTGAGGGAGCTTACTGAACCAATATTACAACAAAGCTCAGTTCCTATGTATTGCACTTAAGCCCAATACAGGCCCCATCAAATACAGGCTAGACGTTTAGGTTGGACACCATAACTCACATGCTAGGAGTATACAGTCATTCCCAACTCATACTTAGAGGCTTGAGCAGCACACAGTTGTATGCAAAGGTTTAAAATTTGGACATAAAAATCAGTTCCCCTACAGCAGGGGCGTCACTAAAGGTTTATGGATGGGAGGCTAAGGGGCTAGGGAGGTCTAGGGACCACCCAGGAGCATTTTTACACAACATACCAGCCCCAAAGGCCTGTTCTTTGACAAGGTCATGTACTTCAGTACTCTAAAAATACAGGGGGTCTTTAAAAGGTCTTCAAAATCTTACACAGTGTAGCTTTAAACAATACCTAAGTGTTAACATTTCCTCAAAGAGAAAGCAAAGTTAAGATTATTCACACACGCTCATACACACCTAAGCACAATCTAGAATTATTCTTCTAACAACACTATCTAATGACACGTTCTTTGCATCGCCCCATCTACGATCTTTCATTTAATCTCTGCTGTACATTCTCTTTCTCCCACGTACACGTTTAAGATCATTCATTCAGTCGGACTGATTGTAATTTGTGCCTTTTTCGCCCCGGTCCCTAAAACTCCCCTGTGAAGTTCTGCCCAGCTTTATTTATTTCCCCTAAGTGAAAGCAATAATGGCGAGAACTAGTGTCTGAAGAGAACACAGCGCCTGTAAAGGATGGTGAGGGGGGGCGTGGCTTTGACGAGGAAGGAAGGGCGGGCGGGCGAGGTTTGTGCATCTCATTCGTCCTGGTTGAGGAGGAAGTTTGCGGCCAGGTTTTCGTTCTTCTCGCATGCAAAATAAGCCTGCACCACCAGGGCCTCGGGGAAACCCAGAGCTTTTAACTGAATGGGGCAGAAAGAGAGGCAAAGAGAGAGGAAGATCATGTGAAGAGATTAGCGACAACAAGAAAAAGAAGAATCAATAGTAACAATTCTAACTAACACCTGAAAGCTACATTTGGGGTGTGTTTCAAAACCTAGTGAGGGTCTACATAGGCAGCATTTTACGTCATAGTATGCGCTCCCGACATGTAGACTGTCCCAATACTTACATACCTTAAACATGCTGTCTACTGAGGAACCTTATTTAGACCAGATTTTAAAAAAGGATCGAACGCTTCCTCAGCCACTAAGACAATCCCATGATGCAGCACAGGCTAATCTAGGAGCAGTGAAGTGGTTTTAAAATGTGAGTTATTTTGATTCTATCTGGAGTTTTAATGTGTTTCTGGTCATATAATCACACAAAACAGTTTTTTATTATCAACTCTGTAACGAGTCCTTCAGCATTTAGCAGTTTTATACTCGAGACATTAGCATTTATGCTAGCAGATTTTTGAGCCTCAGTCTATTGTTTTGAATGCCGGCCGGTAGCTTAGCAACCAGCTAAACCACCGGTGGCGTGCTGCAGTGGGCGGGAACAAGCCGTGACGCAGTCTCTCTCTAACTAGAGTCTGCTACCTAGACAGCCTACTTACACACTCACTAGGGTTTGAGACAGACCCTTGGTCCTCTAGTCCATATCATGGAGTAACAGAACATTCTTTTAAAACTATTTCTTGGTGAATAGAAATGCTCCAAAATGACTTTATAATCAAATCTGGTTACATTACCTTTCATCGAGAATTCATTTGGTTTTGCTCTGACAGCAACAATCTATAAAGCATTACACACGTTTCTGACTGGACTGAACACTAAGCTTGACTATCAAAACCCAGTTCCAGTTCAGAACAGGTTCCAAAATTCCAAGAACTGCGTACCTGTTAATAATAAAAGCACTTTACTTATTTTACATGCTTTTTTACACTGACATGCTTTAAACACATGACCACACTTACTGCATACATGTGGGACACAACCATATGTTGTATAACACACAGATGTATATTTATATTTGTTTGATAGGCTCAGTTACAGCAGTAGCAGAGAACAGGTTGCCGTGGTAAGATGATGCACCTTTAACACAGCAATACATCTAGCTAAGGCAGCAGTTCTGACACAGTGTTCAACCAAATGCCGTCTTCAAGCCCGAGTGCTGCATTAGCCAGATCCATAGACTAGCATATCCAGTACAGTCATGCCTTTGTTATTAGCAATGAGAAAAATGAGGGATGTTTCAGAGCGGGGACAGCATTTGCAGTAGAAGGACTACAATCCTTAGTTGTCACTAGGGGTGGGCGATATGGCCCTACAATAATATCACGATATTTCATGGTATGTTTGCGATAACGATACTCTTGGTGATATGACAAACATTGAATTAAAAAAATATATTTCAAGAATACACTACTGCAACAAAATGAAAATTTAATTTTATTATTGCATACGATATGATATGGCACACCCCTAACTGAGATATTAAAAAATACACGAATTTTCATCAGATTGTAACAGAAGTCAATGATCCAGAATGTCACGATACTAAATAATGCACTCCAAATATCTCCATAGATCCAGGACTGAAGTAAAGTGAATGATACAGATAAAATCTGTCTCTAGTAGATATATAATGGGAAATGAGAAAAGTGTGAATTTTTCTTTTGCTAAAATCAGTAAAAATGGTACCTGATGTGGTAATTAGGGATGGGTGATATGGCGTGATATTTCAGGGTATAATATCGTTCACCATATTCAAAAATGTTGGTGATATTATTGTGTACAATATTGCACATTCCTTGTTGTCAGGGCTTCGTCATTTAGGGTGGACCAAATTAGCAGCATAGTTCATCTATATTAGTTCACTTGTACTGTATTTCCAGAGAGCTGTATTTTTGCAGGGAGATGAGCAAAGTGCTTAACTGGGTTCTGATACTTCAACCCAATGTTCAGTCCAGTGTTCCTGGAAGAACACTTATGTTTTATAGATGGCTGCCATCAGATCTCCAAATTTGATTGATTGATTGATACTGGACACAATGCCACAAGATTTTTTTAAATGTAATTTTAAAACATTTCTATCAACCCATTCTTCACAAGATCTCAACCACAAGAAAGTAAGTGGATGTTTTTTTTTATTTGTGTTAAAACACAATGAAATAAAGCCCCCCAGGGATATTTTGACTAACCACTTGATCCCTGCTTGGCAGAAGATAGAAATGTCAAACATAATATCAGAGCTCAGTACTGTAAGCAAAGGCAGATTGGCACTGACAGCACACTGTCAGTGAGAGAGACTAAAGTACTAAAAAAACAAAGCCAGTCTACAAAGTACAGACTCAAACAGAAAGAAAGAAACTAAAGAAACTTGTTGAATTTGGAATATTATATAAAATAGTGTCACTGTTGATAACCCTGCAACCGCTCATGTGGCAGTAAAAGGCTTTATAAACCACTTAGTTTACTGATAAAAAATAAAATATATTCTTTTTTATCCAAACATTGTCTTTTTTAACCATACTGGAATTGAAACTTAGAATCAATGGGAACCAGAACTAATAAAAAGACACACAGTGTCTAGTATCTCACCCTCTCAATGGCTTCCTTCTCCTGCGGTGTAACTTGGATATAATCCACAGGTGCTCCTTCATCTCCCATAGCTCCCAGGTCAGCATGCTCCACCCCCTCAGGCCCCTCCCCCTCTCCTCCCGGTGCATTCAGCATCTGAATAAACAGCTCTTGGTGTTGTCTGATTTGCTGCAAAAACAAAAAACAAACATTCAACAATTGAAAGAATTGCAAACCTCATAAAAAAGGCTGTGAAATGTATATTTGTCAGAGATCTACACAGAACAGACACTCCACTGAGCACAGCTGCATGTATCTGCATCTTATCAGCTTCACTGACCACATAGGAGCACTGTGTAGTTCTACACCTACAGACTGTAGTTCATCTGATTCTCTGTACACTCTGTTAGCCCTTTGCAGCCTGTTGTTAATGTGTAGGAGTGTCACATAGAGTGAACAGTTAGTGGACACAGGCACCTGTACAGGTGCTGGAAGGTGATACAGAGCATACAGCTGACAAACAAAAAGCCAAATTTAGTTCTGCAGAAATTAGGATATTAAACAATCTCAGAATAATCTGTTTACCTAAAAAGGTGTTAGGGAGTCTTAGTGTGTGTTGTGCTGGTATGAGTGGATCAGACAGCAGTGCTGCTGGAGTGTTTAAACAAATAGTCCACCAACCAGCAACATCCAGCCCATAGTGTCCTGTGACCACTGATAAAGGACTAGAGAAACACAAACTGTGCAGCAACAGATGAGCCACCACCCACATATCACTGCTCTGTGGTGGTCCAGCGGAGGTCCTGATCACCGGCTACGTTTACATAGGATTGAATTCATTAAGACTGAGGTTCTGGTTATATTAGCTTTGTAATACGCCGATTTGAGAAACTTCTCTGTTTCAGCACATAACGTGTGTGTGTGTGTGTGTGTGTGTGTGTGTGTGTGTGTGTGTGTGTTAACCTGCAGAAGCTCAGGGTTTTCTCGGCCCAGCTGCTGCAGCAGCGACGGCAGTAACGACGGGTTCTGCTGGACCAGCTGCCGCATGTTCTGGAACTGTGGCTGAGAACGCAAGAACTCCAGAGGGTTCTCTCCTGAAAACAGAGACAGACAGACAGACTGAGCAGAGCAAGCTTTAATTTTAATTCTTTACCTTAAACTTAACCTACACGTGCGCTAGATCATGTACAAAACACAGTCATCGTTCATCAGTACAGATTCCAACTTCACTTCATTGACCAGCCTGTTTTGGGTACTGGGCCTTTGTGGCAGGTATATGTGAAACATCTCCGTAGTGATTGGCTGTCTTGTACTGTGCCTAGTTTAAAGAGCAGTCCAAAACTAAATCTTTAGAGATATAGAGAAAAAAAACTTTTGTTACGTCCCAGAACGTAATCTGTGTGGTCTTTGAAGTGTGGGACTGGGTTTGCATTGTCCCTACTGCTTTGGCTGTGTTTGACTTCTTTTCTTCCAGACTGGTGGTCTTGGGGGTTTTGGGGGTTGGCTCAATGCAGGATATCTGTTTGATTGTACCTTCTGCAAAGGTTTGGACCAACAAGCATTGGCTGCTCAGGGTGTCATAGTCTGGACACCACGCTGCGCTGGTTCAGCCTTTGTAACACACTTGTATCAGATTAATGTTCTAGTAAAGTCTTCCTGATGTGCGTAAATCTCCTGAACTCTTCACTATATAATATATAATGTATAACTTGGGTAGCCAAATTTTGACAGATCTATATAAATTGTATTATTTATATTAATATCAACTAAAATGTTACAGGGGCTGTAGGGGTGGGCAGCTGTTATTTTTATTCCCTTCTTTTCTTTCGTTTATACTATTTAGGAAGTTAGGAAGGGTGTCCTGTAGTTGTATTTCTGGAGGGAAGGAAGTTTTGGGCGGTTAGCACTTTTTGTTTGGTGTCTTGGCCCACCTTGACGTTCTGTCTCCTGACAGGTGTTAAAAGTTGCTTATGTAGGTACATGCAAACGAAGCTACAGTTAATCTGATAGTAAAGACAAAAGAGAAAAGAGAAAATACAACAGTCCAGCTGCTCCTTTTGGGTGTGTGGATCGTCTAGAGGGGCTATAATAATCCATTCACTTCCCACTTTCAATGATCAGTAAATTACTTGCAGACTGTCAGCAGTAACAGTACTCCACATTATTTCATCATTAGTCATGATAAAGTGAAAACAGGCTGTTTCAGTTTGGTCTCCATGTTTGGACTGTACGAACTGGTACAATACATTTCAAACCCTGATCGGTGTTTACTAAGTTTATTCAAAGTCTCTTATTTAAACTCTAATTGAATTCAGAATCAGCTTTAATAATAAAAGTGAACTCAGTGAATTTAAAATACAGGCTAAAGGAAGGTCCAGGACGGCGTATCTGAAGAGTTACATGTAAACTGTATGGTTCTCCTGAAAACAGTAACTGTCTGACTTTTTTCCTTTACATCAAAGCTCTTCGGCTCAATGAGGCATCATTTATCAATCTCTGTACTACAACCCACACTGAGCTATTCACCATGAAGAAGTGCTCGTGAGACTCACCCTCAGCTGAGTGTGTGTCTGTACCAGGCATGCGGGCAGATGCAGGGGTGGTCTCCTGCACTGGCACTGTAGGAATACCCTATAAAAACACAGTGACACGCTGTCAGAAACATATCAGTATCCTGGTCCATAGGGTGTGTGTACATGACTGGTCCATAGGGTGTGTGTATGTGACTGGTCCATAGGGTGTGTGTACATGACTGGTCCATAGGGTGTGTGTACATGACTGGTCCATAGGGTGTGTGTATGTGACTGGTCCATAGGGTGTGTGTACGTGACTGGTCCATAGGGTGTGTGTATGTGACTGGTCCACAGGGTGTGTGTATATGTGACTGGTCCATAGGGTGTGTGTACGTGACTGGTCCATAGGGTGTGTGTACATGACTGGTCCATAGGGTGTGTGTATGTGACTGGTCCATAGGGTGTGTGTACGTGACTGGTCCATAGGGTGTGTGTACGTGACTGGTCCATAGGGTGTGTGTATGTGACTGGTCCATAGGGTGTGTGTATGTGACTGGTCCATAGGGTGTGTGTATGTGACTGGTCCATAGGGTGTGTGTATGTGACTGGTCCATAGGGTGTGTGTATGTGACTGGTCCATAGGGTGTCTGTATGTGACTGGTCCATAGGGTGTGTGTATGTGACTGGTCCATAGGGTGTGTGTATGTGACTGGTCCATAGGGTGTGTGTATGTGACTGGTCCATAGGGTGTGTGTATGTGACTGGTCCACAGGGTGTGTGTATGTGACTGGTCCATAGGGTGTGTGTATGTGACTGGTCCATAGGGTGTGTGTATGTGACTGGTCCACAGGGTGTGTGTATGTGACTGGTCCATAGGGTGTCTGTATGTGACTGGTCCATAGGGTGTGACTGGTTCAATGCTGGTTAGACTATCAAATCCTCCAGAATTAAATCCCAGTTCTTTATGTGGAACAACAGATAAAGAGCCTAAACAGACAAACAGGACTAAAAGGTAAACTCAGTTCTTGGGAACAGCTGGACAAGAACTAGAAGACTGGTGTCCTTTCTTATCTCATGACAGGATTGTTATTAAAACAAAACGGGACACACAACCAAGTTATAATTATATTAAAATATAATTAAAGCATGCAATCAAGTTCATGATTAACATGGTGATCATTATATATTTATATTTAGGGTGTAAGGAAATATAGAATATCGGGATATTATGTTTGTCGATTCTCAAAAACACAGTATAGATACACAGATTCCTGGCAGACAGTGAATCAGTGTGTTGTGTTTAAACCTCTGACCAGTCTTGTAATGTATTTTCAGCTCCACTCCAACAATAACAAGCAGCACAAGGGCGCTGTGCTATGGTAAGCACTGACAAACCTGTTCATATAGTGGAGTGTTTTGATAGTAGAATGTGTACACTTTGCTTGCAATATCACAATATATTGAATCCTGACCGCTGTATCACGATACGTATTGTATCACCGGGTATATATAGACAGTTGGCTCTAGTTCTGTGACAGTATATTATAAATATATATATATATATATATATATATATATATATATATATATATATATATATATATATACATACACACACACATCATTATTGTGATAAATTATTTCAAGACACTTGTTTCATTATAAAGAAAGCAAAACTTGCCCTTTTTAACTGGATTTACTGCAACACCGTATGTACAAATATTTAATGAAAATCATTGTGTTCACAATTGGGTATTGGGTGCCTCACAGTGCATTATGGGTAATCTGTGCAGCAGTATTCTGACCAAGAGTGCTCTCTTTACTAACGCTGAATAACACAAACAGCTACCACACAGCATTATAATAATGACAACATGCTTGGTTATCAAAGCATTAACTGCTGGCATTTTCAACTGGACTAACTGATTAGCTCAGTGACGTTCTTGTCCAGCAGGTGGTGCTATAACGGTGTACTAATGAGCCAATGCCTTTTTCAAAAGCTCTACTGAAACTGAAGGCCGTGTTTTAAGCAATTAGTGCTCGACTGATTTTAGTGATTATATTTAACACAGCAGTTACTCTCTACTGGACCTGAACCACCAGCAGCTTTAAAGGTTTTTGGTACTAATATAAAAGCACAGCTGTTTTTTGTTGTTGTTAGTTTGTTTGTTTCGAGGCTTTTTTGGAGAAGTTGCTTGAAATGGGAAGTACAGTGACTTTCAGGGGGACGTAGTGAAGTAATGTGAAGGTGTGGGTAAGCTGGCATGAAAGCTCGAGCAGAAACCCCTTACGTTGAGTAGGTACTCCACAGCGCGGTTAGGGTCGTTAAAACTGGCCCTCAGAGCGGCCACCACTCGCTCCCTCTCGTAGCCCATAGACATGATGTGTGTCAGCATTGTCTGGTACTCTGAATCTGTCATGGCAGCATACAGACAATAAAAACAGGGTTAAACCTGGTTTACTTACAGCTGTACATCTAACTCCTGTTATAGTCATTACCTAATACTGGAGAAGTATCCTCCTCTTCTTCACCAAGACTAGGACTGAGAGAGAGAGAGAGAGAGAGAGAGAGAGATTTAAATATGATACAACAAAACACATACAATATAAATATATATAAATAAATAATATAAGAGATGGAAGGATCAATCGGCTATGTATCGTATCGGACGACTTTTGATCAAAATATGTGATCGGCCGATATTTCTCCAATTTAGCCGCTCGCGAGAGCCGACTGATGCCGTTAAACCAATGAGCCTAATTTGTGTATTTACAGCTAGAGATTCATCCAGGAAGAGGAGAACCCCCTCCGACCAGCTCCCTGCAATTCCTATCTGAACCACTAGGTGGAAATGCACACCGTTTCATTTTCCACAGACTGACTGAAGCAGCGGCCTCACGAGAAAAGCATGTGCTGATAGAAAACATGTCGTCCGTCTGGCAGTGTTTTACCGTATGTGACGCAGACTCACACAGGAGGTTTTTAAATTTAATAAAGTCACCGTGTCTCGTTAGGGAACCAAAACAAAGACATTTAACTCTACTAATCTGATACGACACTGCACGCAGCTGAACACAGTGAGTATCAGTAAACAGCAGAGCTAGCACGCACATCTAGTACAAAACTAATAACCCAGAACACCATACAGACCAGATCTGACGGGTACGAACAGAACAGCAGCAACAATTCAATATTCTACATTTAATGATTTTTGTTTAAAATAACAAAGTCTGCGTTTAATGACTGCAGTTTTGACTGAATTTATTTAATTAGCTTTTTTAGTTTTAAATTAAGGGTCTAAATGTAATGATTGCAGTATTTGGGGATATTTGTTTAGTTTATTTTGTTTATTTACTGCTAATGTGGTTAAAAATAGTATGCTGTTTCATATGAGCTCATTAAAAATGGTAATAAATCAGTTCATGACTTGCTTGTGCTAATAACTACATGTAGCCCTGCCATAGCATATAGCCCGCCCTCGATTGGAATCGGCCCATCTCTTATATATATATATATATATATCACAATAGTGACAGTGAGGTGCGTACCGCTCTGGGCTGTGTGTCGGTGAGACTGTAGCAGGCGGGTCGCACGGTGAGGTTTCCTCATCAGAAAAGAATGGTACAGCTGCTGGACAGGGAACGGGGGGAGCTGAAGAGGAGGAGGAAGGTGTCGCTGTGGAAGTAGACTTTGGTGGCTCAGGTGCTGGTGGGGGCTTTGGCTGGTTGGGAGGATGAAGGTTGTCAATAACATAAAATTCAATAAGAAAAATGTACAACAATAACAACAACAACAACAATAATAATAAATAATACATTTCTGGGGATAAAACAAAATCTTATTAGTTTCTGGGCACTCCAAATGTAATCTGTCATAATACTTAATACACAAAACCACAACAATAATCACCAAACCAAAAATAAAAATACTGTTTAGGCCTAAACACAATTTTGCACAATATATTTTGTGCTTACTGTCCCCTAGTGTGTATGTTCACTAGTGTGTGTGTATATGTGGGTGTTTCACTGCACGGATGGGTTAAATGCAGAGTTCAAATTCCACACGTGGCTAATTCTAGTTCTAAATTATAAAATTATAAAAATTCAATAATTCTAACTTTAACAGTAGGTCTACGTAGGTGTTTATACCGTACATGTACAATATATACCATAAAAACAATTAATTGTTACATAATGTCGCTGTCCAATGAAAAACAGGTATCTCCAAAATAGTAACAAAACAAAAACAGTCTTTACCTTTAATGTAAGTCAATGGAACCAGTTTTTATACAATGTTAACAGCAGTGGTTGTGTTCAAATGATGTAAAAAATAAATGAAAAACATCAGATACATGGAAATACCTCCCCCACCAGAGAGCACTGCAACTTTCTAACATCACTAAAAATGCTCCAACAACAGCAGAGGCTTTATTTTGTCTTTTAACATAAAAAATAAAACAAAAATTTAAACCATGACTATAAACATGGATATTAACATATATATATATATATATATATATATATATATATATAGATACACATGTGAGTGCTTGGTGTGGAAGTCTATACTTTATTAGTAGGGTTAGTAGGCACTGCTATGATCACACTAATGTTTTCACTAGTACTCTTTTCTAGTGTTAAATCAGCATCACTGATGGTTTAATGCTGCACAGCTCCAGCCTACACACAGACATCTGAAGCCTAGTAACGACCCTGAGGACCAGGCTGGGAACCACTGGCTTAGATACTTCGTGAGTGATTTGATAGCAATCCAAACTCATGCTGGCGAGAGAAATCCGAACGTGATCCCATCACTGAAAAATGCATGTTGATGCAAGTTGTAAACAGGCCTGCATGTGTATTTGTGAACCCTGCATTTTGTCCTGAGAGTGCTCCTCCCTCTGCTGAGTCATGACTGTTTGCTGTAAATGTATGATTCATGTCGAGGAGGTGTAGTAACGCTGTTTTTGCCGTCAGAATGAAGAGTGAGACCATTTTTGTGGATTGTGGTACCAACGTTTCTCTGAGCTCTCACACCCTGGTCCACCTCGTCTCACACCCTGGTCTACCTCGCCTCACACCCTGGTCTACCTCGCCTCACACCCTGGTCAACCCTGGTCTACCTCGTCTCACACCCTGGTCCACCTCGTCTCACACCCTGGTCTACCTCGTCTCACACCCTGGTCTACCTCGTCTCTCTGACTGCATTGTCTTTTATGGCCCCCCTGTTCTTTTACCCTGGTACACCTGCCACGTCGTAATTCTTTTGGGTGGACAGTGGTTCTCAAATAGAAGTTCCCAAGATAAGTCACAGCCTTATATGTCTCTATATGGCGGGGGTCCCAAAAAGCCCTGACCTTCCGGCAAGCTTTCTTGGCCATCTGTCTCTCAGATACTGCTATAGTGTGCAAAACCCAACAGAGGGAACACATAGGGTCTCAAAACCTAGTGGGGGTAGGGCTGGGCGATAAAACGATAACGATAATTATCGCGAAATAACATTTTCTCGATAGAACTATAAGACGTAGTCGATAGAAAGTCGATAGAATTGAGTTCGATCCGTGTTTTGAGAGACAACACGAACAGCCAATGAGAATGAGAACAGCGCCGCCCCAAACCAATCAGGTGGCTGAACCATGTTTGGTTGAGACACAGCGCAGAGTGTAGACATAGCAGCACCTTAACCAACGTGCTTGTAATAAGTTACTGCAGGCGTCACAGTCGAGCAGAGAGAATAAAAGGAGAGAAAATGACGACAGAAAACGTAACTACTACTAAAAGAAAGATGTTACACGTGTTAATAATCTTAAAATAATCTGCTAAGATAAGATAAACAGGTAAACAGGTCCTGCTGCTGTGTTGATGAAGCTCTACGGGATGTTTGAGCTTCAAGGTCTCGTGTATAGCAGTTGTACTGTTGTGATCATCTCCACTGTGCAGAGCTGACAGAGCACCACACTGTTGTGTTTCTGTGTAAAACACTCCCACAACTCTAGATACACGCGAGTGAATGTTTGCAGCTTGCGTGCCGGATAAATCCATGCTTTCAGTGGGCGTGGCAAGGCATCGACACACGTTATGCTAATGGACGTAATTTCGGAATCGATAAAGATAAACATGTATACTGTAGGAGTTTGAGTGAGAACGTTGAGGCAAAGTTGACTTTATAACCAAAATCCCGAGGAGAGAAACTTCATTTTCTACCGAAAACAGAATCGCTAAACCAACTCCCCATTGAGCAGACAGAGTCGACTCACCGCTACGAGTTATTTCCTCAGCCTGAACTTAAAGGGCCAGCAACAGCCTGCTTAACACAGTCTGTGTGTGAATACTGTTCATACTAATATTGCCCCATTATATATATATATATATATATATATATATATATATATATATATATATATATATATATATATATATATATATATATATATATATATATATATATATTTATATATATGTATGTGTGTGCTTAATACAGTTGTGTAATGTTCTATAGTACATTTGTCTATTTGTCTGAAAAATTAGAGGATAAAAACAATTTAAGAAAAAATGTAAATTTTATTATCTTCATATCTCACTTAAAGTAAAAAGGAAATATTGATTTGATTTATATCGTGATATATATATATATATATCGACTGATATGAAAAAAAAATCTTGATAAGATTTTTTCCCATATCACCCAG
The DNA here is from genome assembly GCA_021613375.1 of Megaleporinus macrocephalus. Classification (NCBI taxonomy): domain Eukaryota; kingdom Metazoa; phylum Chordata; class Actinopteri; order Characiformes; family Anostomidae; genus Megaleporinus; species Megaleporinus macrocephalus. The sequence continues at coordinate 29,786,389 of CM038722.1, forward strand.
CCCTAAGTGAGGGTCTACATAAACAGCAATTTACGTCATAGTATGTTCTCCCAACATGTAGACTGTTCCAATTCTTATATATCTTAAACATACTGTCTACTGAGGAACCTTATTTAGACCTGATTTTAAGGAAGCATCGAACGCTTCCTCAGCCGCTAAGACAATCCCATGATGCAATGCAGGCTAACCTACGAGCAGTGAAGTGGTTTTAAAATGTGATATTTTTGATTATTTTGATTCTCTGGAGTTTTAATGTGTTTCTGGTCATATAATCACACAAAACAGTTTTTTATTATCAACTCTGTAACGAGTCCTTCACCATTTAGCAGTTTTATACTCGAGCCATTAGCATTAATGCTAGCGGATTTTTAAGCCTCAGGCTATTGTTTTGGATGCCGGCCGGTAGCTTAGCAACCAGCTAAACCACTGGCTGCCTGCTGCAGTGGGCGGGAACAAGCCGTGACGCAGTCTCTCTCTAACTAGAGCGTCTCAGTAATCTGTTTTATGAGGAGAGATGAGGAGAGAACACTGCTACTTACACAGCTGCTACCTAAAAGAGACACACCGTTGTTTGATCAGACTGTAACAGCACAGCGGGAGCTAAAAGAATATCAGACAAAACTACAACTTCAGCTTTAACCTCTTACCATCAGCAGCGTCCCTCTTAGCCCAATCGCAGTCCATCATCCAAGACCATCAAGTAATGGGCGGTCGTGAGCTGGAGGTTGGGAAACCAGCTTTGAGACCAGAAGGTCGTCGGTTCGATCCCATGAACCAACAGGACACCTAACCCCCAACTGCTCCTCAAACATGGTGGATAGGACTGCCCACCACTCTGCCCCCTAGTGTTTGTTTGTGTGTGTATATGTGGGTGTCTCACTGGATGGATGCAGTTAAATGCGAAGATAAATAGTTCAAAATTCTAAATTTAAAATTCTAAAATATTTTAATATTTTCTATTTATATTCTAGTTGTGCGCTGGAGCTATGAGACTAACGCAGATAACTGATAAGGCCAGTCTAATCATTATCCCACAGAGAGTTTTAAACCATCTCTAATAGACTATGTTTATGTGGTTTCGCACACTGTATGATTTACGGTTTACAAATGGATGAAAACAGTTCACATAGCAAATAACAGTGGCTGTAGTTTTCCTGAAGTCTGATTGGGTCTGTACTTCTGTCCAGTTTGGTCCAGTTTGGTCCAGTGTATGGCAGCTTACGCACTCAGTTTGTATAATGCTTACTGGAAAACCCCAGACGCCAAACACATCTTGGCAGACTGACTACATCTGAGTTACGGTAAGGTCCCCATTTAATTTCACTGAAGCTTTAACAATGATATACTGGAATTTCCCCCCACGTCCTCTCACTTTTTAAATTAACCCTGGTCTTCACTGGTCAGGACCCCAATAGAGCAGGTACTATTTGGGTGGTGGATCATTCTCAGCACTGCAGTGACTGTGGTGGTGGTGTGTCAGTGTGTGTTGTGCTGGTGCGAGTGGATCAGACACAGCAGTGCTGCTGGAGTGTTTAAACACTGTGTCTATTCACTGTCCACTCTATTAGACACTCCTATCTTGTTGGGTCACCTGTGATGCTGCTCACAGGACACTGTTGACTGGATGTTGCTGTTCACACCAGCACAACACACACCAACACAGCACCAGTGTCACTGCAGTGCTCAGAATGATCCACCTTCCTAATAATACCTGCTCTGTGGTGGTCCTATGGGGGTCCTGACCATTAAAGAACAGGGTAATAAAGTATACAGAGAATCAGATGGACTACAGTCCGTAACTACAGAGTGCTCCTATATGGTGGACTGACTGTGTATACACGAGGAGCTGATCTGTATATACCTAAATATGTACACAAAGTCTGAATAAAGTATAAGGTCTTACCTTCGATACCATGACAACGACAAAGTTCTTCTCATCAATTTTGTATTCTTTGATCGGCGTGTCATCTTGCAGAATTTTTCCTGCATAGATCAGCTTCTGTCCCGAAACCGGAAAACTGTCCCTGCCTTTCTCAGCCTCTATCTTTTCTTTCAGGGCCTTCACCTGTAACAACAAAACAGACGGACTTTTCTTATTTCAGTCCACGCAGCACTAGTGAGACGTTCAGACTGCAGTGAACTGAATCCAGGTTTAGCAGCACCGGCAGTGTAATTATACCAAGTAGAGGTGGCGAGACAGAAACAGCAGCTCTCAAAACTGCCCGTCCACTACATGTGTTATAAACAACTCTTCACCCTGTTAACACTGTGGTTTACAGCTCAGTGCTGAGATGGCTATGGTGAGTCGATGGTATATATATATATTAACACATGTAGTGGACGGGCAGTTTCGAGAGCTGCTGTTTCTGTCTCGCCGCCTCTACTTGGTATAATTATCGATGGTCGATGGTATATATATATATATATATATATATATATATATATATATATATATATATATATATATAGAGAGAGAGATAGATAGAGATATATAAGAGATGGACGGAACAGCGTTTTTCAGGCCAATTCCGATCACCGATCAACTTGCAGCGCGATTGGCTGATAGCAGATACCGATCGAGGGCGGGGTATACGCCACGGCAGGACTACATGTAGTTATTAGCACAAGCAAGTCATGAAACATGATCTAAACTGGTTTATTATCGTTTTTAACGAGCTCATATGAAACAGCATAATATTTTAAACTAAATTATCAGTAAATAAACAAAGTAAATCAAACAAATATCACCAAAACTGCAATCGTTACATTTAGACCCTTAATTTAAAACTAAAAAGTAAATGGACGACATGCTTTCTACAAGCACATGCTTTTCTCGCAACGCCCCTGCTTTAGTCAGTCTATGGAAAATTAAAGGGTATGTGTTTCCACCTAGTGGTTCAGATAGGAAGGAAATTAGGCTCATTTGTTTAACGCCATCAATCGGCTCAATTGGAGAAATATCTTTTAATATATACTAAAAGACGGCCAATACCGATACATAGCCGATCAATCCTTCCATTTCTAATAAATAAATAAATAAATAAATATATATATATATATATATATATATATATATATATATATATATATATATGTCTGTGTATTGGAAAGAATGTGGCGATGCTATACATATCATGATACAGCGGTAATGATTCAATACATTGCGATACTGCAAGCAAAGTGAGACTGTGATTTTTCTAATCCTACTATTAAAACACACCACTATATGAACTGAATCTGCTTAACGAAACAGTATCACAAAACATAATAACCCAATATTCAGTATTTCAATTATTTTTTTTCAACCACTAATATATATATATATATATATATATATATATATATATATATATATATATATATATATATATATATATATATATATATATATATATATATATATATAACTGCCTCGCGGCAAGACGATCTGGGTTCGATTCCAGGTCCAGAGTACAAAGACATGCATGTTTGGTTGTGTGTGTGTGTGTGTGTGTGTGTGTGTGTGTGTGTGTGTGCGTGCGTGCGTGTGGTCTTGCGTGTCAACTTGCAGATAACCTGCAGTCTGCCATCAAAAATAATCAGCCAACAGCATCCCGCGGTCAGAAACTGAAACTGACCACTAATGAAGAACTACAGGACGACTAACACAAAGTGTGCAACAATAGACGATCTAACGTCTCTGTCTTCAAATCTACAAGATGGAACAACAAGGTACGCATAATTAGGTGGACAGTGATCTGAAAAAAATCTGTCTGACCAATGATGTGCTGCAAACATGACAACAGAACCACAACTAACCTGCATACAGGTTCACTGCTGTCCTCCACTCAGAGTATTGTCAGTTATTTGAATAAGTTGTCTTTTTTACTGTTAAAGGCGGAACTTAATCTAAAAAAAATCTTTATTATTATTATTATTATTATTAGATAAAAATAAACACAGCAGGCCTGATAAATTCACAGCATTGTCCACTTTTAAATTGAAACGTCTCATCTTCGTCAGGACAGGCTTATTAAGCTACTGTATTTCACTTTAAACATAATAAATATTTAAATAATAACTTAAATCTGTTGGTAAACAAAAAAAAACAGGTCTGAGCATTTCTAAAAAATAAAAGCAATTTAAACTGAGTCAGTTCCACCAGTGGTGATCCTGCTCAATGGTGGTCCTGTGGGGGTACTAACCATTGAAGAACAGGGTAAAGATGGTACACAGAGAAACAGATGAACTACAAACTGTAAAGTTATGATACAATAAACTGTAAGTAAGGAGCTATCTCTCTATTTTTAAAACTAATTTTAGGGAAAGTGTTGTAATATAAGAAACACACCACCATATGTATATATCACTAATGCCAACGTTAGCACTGCGTCCTTATGCTATTTGTTTACGTTGGAGTGGCAGAATCTAATCACAGATCACAACACTGTTATTTAGCGTTCAGGTGTTTAAACATTGTCTGCCATCAGTCATTAAATTTAAATTGTTGATTACATTTTTTTTTTTAATTGTTGGTGGGATACAGGACCCCACAATATTGTGATGATCAAGCATGTTAATATTTCTCGTACACCCCTAATAAACTTTAAAATAAGCCAGAAGTTTGGCAAAAGCCACATTTTATGCTTTGCAATGTGTCAACCTCAGCAAATAAAGTTAGAAAAAAGCTTCTAAAATACATTAAAAAAAACAAATCTAAAACAATTATCTTCTATATAAATTATAGGTCCATATAATCAAGACATTTTTGCAAAACTGAAAATGTAATTTTCGATCTCAGAATCGATTATAGTATCGGACCTGAAAAATATCGATGATCGAGTATCAGGTATCCAGTATCGAGTATCGTTACAGCCCCAGCAGAGAAGCAGTGGGCGGTAACTTCAACGCTGTAAACTGGGTAAATATGTCAGCAGCAGCCACAGCATGCAAATGACTAAGAAAGGCGTGATGGGGGACGACACATGACCAAACATGAGTGACTAAAGGGGTGAAGACCACCCTGAACGTTATTTTTATCGTTTAAAAACGATAGATAGACGAAGCTGAAGCGGGTCCTGTTCCAATTGTCCCTCCGGCGCCAGAATGTAACTGCTGCACCGTTTAAGGAGGAGCGGAGAACAGAAATACAGCTAAAAGGAGTGGAAGCTGAACGTCTGTGGATAAGAAGGTCAGACTCACCGTCTGGTCATCGTCGATGTCGATATGAATGGTTTGTTGTTGCAGTGTCTTCAGTGTGATCTGCATGGCTGGAAAGCTCCAAAACACGCGGTCGAGCGTACCTTTGTCCTAAATATCAAATCCTAGTGGCTTTATAAAGGTGTATTTCACTCGGAGCGGAGTAAACATTAGATATTAAGCGCTTAGCGAGGCAGTTATTTAGCTAACAAGCTAAACACGCGTCTGTCAAGTGCTCTCCTTCATCTTCTCAGCTCTTCCTCTGGTTCTCTCAGCGCAGTGCGGGGACGGAAAGTGCTGAGAGCGCCCTCTGCTGTCTGCGTCCCGAACAGCACAACAGCTTAGTTAACCAGCTTAGCTGATCCACTAAGCAAACACCTCCTAATGCACAACAAGGGTTAAGCTTGCCTATGTTATTGTATGTATTGCTGAGTATCTCTTTGGTACGTGAATGAAATCAGTTTATTTCATTATTTATTTTGTATCTTTTAACTATATAAAAATACTTTTACTTACTTCAGCTTATATTATTATACTTTGTATATTTTTATTATTTATTTTATTTGTTATCTTTATCTATTGGTGAATGGAGGAACAGCAAAGTAAGAATTTCATTGTACAGTGTAACTGTCTGTTCTGCTGTGCATATGACAATAAAACTCTTAAACAATTTAAATATATTTAATGGTCCAAGTGGTCATTAAAAATCTTGTTCTAATTACCTTAAATCATTCATTCTTATTTATTTACTTCATAGACAAAATAGTTTTTGTAAATATGTTCCAAATATGTTTACAAATGTCAACAGTTCCTATTAAATCCCATAGTGAACACATAAGGGTTCATTCTCACCCATGTTGTGTTAGAAGGGCGGTGATAGAAAAACTTTTATTCAAATAAGGATTTGTGATGATCAAAAACAAGTAAATTGAGGAATTAATAGAAGCTTGAATGATATAGAAAATAAAATCTCAGTCGAGTCACTTTTGACCCAGGTTATGCATCAAAGGGTTAAGCGGTTAAGATATAAACAAAGTCATTGAGAGCGGTTTAATACGCAGCTCTAGAAAAGCTTACAGAGTCTGGGTGGTTTACAGTGGTGGTGAATGGAACCAGGCGTCCACCCTAAAAGCTCCTTTACAGAAAGCCTATGTTTATGAATACGCTGCCTGATTTGCGTTTTTACATGATAAAGTTTTGGCCTAAAATTTAATTTTAATGCATTTAATTCAATCTATCCAAGGTGGAGAAGTACATGAAGGGTGTTGTATGGCAAAAGAGTCACCTATATTTTGTGTCCCAAGACATGTGAAGGTTCACTATTGTTTTTGATTGTTAATAAAACGTCTTAATAAAGAAACCAGAGTCTCTACATTAAACACATCAGACCACTCAATTTTATTATATTTCAGTGACTGAATTGAGTAGATTATCTTAAATAGTTAAATTCCCCTTTAAAATATATTTAAAATCTATTCAGGAGGTACTCACTATTTTACCATTAGCATTACATATAAAACTCAGAAGACACGTGTAATTTGACTCGTAGTTTTGAATAGTCATACTAGCTCATTCATGGGTTCCAATCACCACTATAAAGAAATGTGATTAAGGTGATTAGGGTGGTGTAAATCATCGTTTCACCGCAAATCACTTTGTTTACATCTCAAGTACAGAACTATTCAGAAAATTAAAAAAACATGGTGAACTAGCCCTCTCTAGATTTGGTCGTGGTGCTCGTTATAGGTTGAACAACATCATATTAATTTTCAACTAACACGCGATCAAACATACAAACAGTAAAAGACAGAAACTCGACGTTTTCTCAAAAAGGACTACAATGTCTTTCACGCCAATGACGCCATTGTTGTACATCCCAATGAAGAGACGTCAGCGCTGCCTCATGGGATTTGTAGTTCTATCGCTACATCCTGCTCTTCACAGTTAGTTGTACGGCTCAGCCAACTGTTGCGCTGCTGTAAAAATGTTTTCAACTCGGCCAGCAGGTGGAGTAGGACTGCACGGAGGAGATAGCAACCATACAAACAGCATCAATGGCCTTTTTAAGTCTAAATACTCAGTAATTCTGGTTTAAAATCTAGTTTTAGCTTAGGTGAAATCAATAGTGCTGTTTTAAAACTCCAACTCATGTTAAATAAAAACCAATGAAGCTGGACAGAAACCATTTTTGTGCATTCTCACACAAATTCACAGCCCAAACAACAGTTTGCAGAACGTTGCAGCATGAATACTCAATTAAAGTGGTCCACTAGTACAGTACAGAGTTTACATGCTAGTAGGATCTCCCTTGTAAGATAGCATGTAAGACTTTTCTCCTCACTATAAATGTATAACCTTTCAAGATCAATATTTTACTGACATGACTGTATTATTACTATTATTATTATTAGTATTATTATTATTATTACTTACAGCTCCTAATATTAACTGGCCAGACTCACGGTGCGTCCGAAATCACCTACTTGTCTACTACTCAGTAGTAAAATCAGTAGGCGAGCGCGGCTAGTATGTCTGAATACTCAGTAGTGAATCAGTAGGCGAGCGCGGCTACTATGTCTGAATACTCAGTAGTGAAATCAGTAGGCGAGCGCGGCTAGTATGTCTGAATACTCAGTAGTGAAATCAGTAGGTGAGCGCGGCTAGTACGTCTGAATACTCAGTAGTGAAATCAGTAGGCGAGCGCGGCTAGTATGTCTGAATACTCAGTAGTGAAATCAGTAGGCGAGCGCGGCTAGTATGTCTGAATACTCAGTAGTAAATCAGTAGGCGAGCGCGGCTAGTATGTCTGAATACTCAGTAGTGAAATCAGTAGGTGAGCGCGGCTAGTATGTCTGAATACTCAGTAGTGAAATCAGTAGGTGAGCGCGGCTAGTATGTCTGAATACTCAGTAGTGAAATCAGTAGGTGAGCGCGGCTAGTACGTCTGAATACTCATTAATGAAATCAGTAGGCGAGCGCGGCTAGTACGTCTGAATACTCAGTAGTGAAATCAGTAGGTGAGCGCGGCTAGTACGTCTGAATACTCATTAATGAAATCAGTAGGTGAGCGCGGCTAGTACGTCTGAATACTCATTAATGAAATCAGTAGGTGAGCGCGGCTAGTACGTCTGAATACTCAGTAGTGAAATCAGTAGGCGAGCGCGGCTAGTACGTCTGAATACTCAGTAGTGAAATCAGTAGGCGAGCGCGGCTAGTATGTCTGAATACTCAGTAGTAAATCAGTAGGCGAGCGCGGCTAGTATGTCTGAATACTCAGTAGTGAAATCAGTAGGCGAGCGCGGCTAGTATGTCTGAATACTCAGTAGTGAAATCAGTAGGTGAGCGCGGCTAGTATGTCTGAATACTCAGTAGTAAATCAGTAGGCGAGCGCGGCTAGTACGTCTGAATACTCATTAATAAAATCAGTAGGTGAGCGCGGCTAGTATGTCTGAATACTCATTAATGAAATCAGTAGGTGAGCGCGGCTAGTACGTCTGAATACTCAGTAGTAAATCAGTAGGTGAGCGCCGCTAGTACGTCTGAATACTCATTAATGAAATCAGTAGGCGAGCGCGGCTAGTATGTCTGAATACTCAGTAGTAAATCAGTAGGCGAGCGCGGCTAGTATGTCTGAATACTCAGTAGTGAAATCAGTAGGCGAGCGCGGCTAGTATGTCTGAATACTCAGTAGTGAAATCAGTAGGTGAGCGCGGCTAGTACGTCTGAATACTCAGTAGTGAAATCAGTAGGCGAGCGCGGCTAGTATGTCTGAATACTCAGTAGTGAAATCAGTAGGCGAGCGCGGCTAGTATGTCTGAATACTCAGTAGTAAATCAGTAGGCGAGCGCGGCTAGTATGTCTGAATACTCAGTAGTGAAATCAGTAGGTGAGCGCGGCTAGTATGTCTGAATACTCAGTAGTGAAATTAGTAGGTGAGCGCGGCTAGTATGTCTGAATACTCAGTAGTGAAATCAGTAGGTGAGCGCGGCTAGTACGTCTGAATACTCAGTAGTGAAATCAGTAGGCGAGCGCGGCTAGTACGTCTGAATACTCAGTAGTGAAATCAGTAGGTGAGCGCGGCTAGTATGTCTGAATACTCAGTAGTGAAATCAGTAGGTGAGCGCGGCTAGTACGTCTGAATACTCAGTAGTGAAATCAGTAGGTGAGCGCGGCTAGTACGTCTGAATACTCAGTAGTGAAATCAGTAGGCGAGCGCGGCTAGTACGTCTGAATACTCAGTAGTGAAATCAGTAGGCGAGCGCGGCTAGTATGTCTGAATACTCAGTAGTAAATCAGTAGGCGAGCGCGGCTAGTATGTCTGAATACTCAGTAGTGAAATCAGTAGGCGAGCGCGGCTAGTATGTCTGAATACTCAGTAGTGAAATCAGTAGGTGAGCGCGGCTAGTATGTCTGAATACTCAGTAGTAAATCAGTAGGCGAGCGCGGCTAGTATGTCTGAATACTCAGTAGTGAAATCAGTAGGCGAGCGCGGCTAGTATGTCTGAATACTCAGTAGTGAAATCAGTAGGTGAGCGCGGCTAGTACGTCTGAATACTCAGTAGTGAAATCAGTAGGCGAGCGCGGCTAGTACGTCTGAATACTCAGTAGTGAAATCAGTAGGCGAGCGCGGCTAGTACGTCTGAATACTCAGTAGTGAAATCAGTAGGCGAGCGCGGCTAGTATGTCTGAATACTCAGTAGTGAAATCAGTAGGTGAGCGCGGCTAGTACGTCTGAATACTCATTAATGAAATCAGTAGGTGAGCGCGGCTAGTACGTCTGAATACTCAGTAGTGAAATCAGTAGGCGAGCGCGGCTAGTACGTCTGAATACTCAGTAGTGAAATCAGTAGGCGAGCGCGGCTAGTATGTCTGAATACTCAGTAGTGAAATCAGTAGACGAGCGTGGCTAGTATGTCTGAATACTCAGTAGTAAATCAGTAGGCGAGCGTGGCTAGTATGTCTGAATACTCAGTAGTAAATCAGTAGGCGAGCGCGGCTAGTACGTCTGAATACTCATTAATGAAATCAGTAGGTGAGCGCGGCTAGTACGTCTGAATACTCATTAATGAAATCAGTAGGCGAGCGCGGCTAGTATGTCTGAATACTCAGTAGTAAATCAGTAGGCGAGCGTGGCTAGTATGTCTGAATACTCATTAATGAAATCAGTAGGTGAGCGCAGCTAGTACGTCTGAATACTCATTAATGAAATCAGTAGGCGAGCGTGGCTAGTACGTCTGAATACTCAGTAGTAAATCAGTAGGCGAGCGTGGCTAGTATGTCTGAATACTCAGTAGTAAATCAGTAGGCGAGCGCGGCTAGTATGTCTGAATACTCAGTAGTGAATCAGTAGGCGAGCGCGGCTAGTATGTCTGAATACTCAGTAGTGAAATCAGTAGGCGAGCGCGGCTAGTATGTCTGAATACTCAGTAGTGAAATCAGTAGGTGAGCGCGGCTAGTACGTCTGAATACTCAGTAGTGAAATCAGTAGGCGAGCGCGGCTAGTACGTCTGAATACTCAGTAGTGAAATCAGTAGGCGAGCGCGGCTAGTATGTCTGAATACTCAGTAGTGAAATCAGTAGGCGAGCGCGGCTAGTATGTCTGAATACTCAGTAGTAAATCAGTAGGCGAGCGCGGCTAGTATGTCTGAATACTCAGTAGTGAAATCAGTAGGTGAGCGCGGCTAGTATGTCTGAATACTCAGTAGTGAAATCAGTAGGTGAGCGCGGCTAGTATGTCTGAATACTCAGTAGTGAAATCAGTAGGCGAGCGCGGCTAGTACGTCTGAATACTCAGTAGTGAAATCAGTAGGCGAGTGCGGCTAGTACGTCTGAATACTCATTAATGAAATCAGTAGGCGAGCGCGGCTAGTATGTCTGAATACTCAGTAGTAAATCAGTAGGCGAGCGCGGCTAGTACGTCTGAATACTCAGTAGTAAATCAGTAGGCGAGCGCAGCTAGTATGTCTGAATACTCAGTAGTGAAATCAGTAGGTGAGCGCGGCTAGTATGTCTGAATACTCAGTAGTGAAATCAGTAGGCGAGCGCGGCTAGTACGTCTGAATACTCATTAATGAAATCAGTAGGTGAGCGCGGCTAGTACGTCTGAATACTCAGTAGTAAATCAGTAGGCGAGCGCGGCTAGTACGTCTGAATACTCAGTAGTAAATCAGTAGGTGAGCGCGGCTAGTACGTCTGAATACTCATTAATGAAATCAGTAGGTGAGCGCGGCTAGTACGTCTGAATACTCAGTAGTGAAATCAGTAGGCGAGCGCGGCTAGTACGTCTGAATACTCAGTAGTGAAATCAGTAGGCGAGCGCGGCTAGTATGTCTGAATACTCAGTAGTGAAATCAGTAGGCGAGCGCGGCTAGTATGTCTGAATACTCAGTAGTGAAATCAGTAGGTGAGCGCGGCTAGTACGTCTGAATACTCAGTAGTGAAATCAGTAGGCGAGCGCGGCTAGTACGTCTGAATACTCAGTAGTGAAATCAGTAGGTGAGCGCGGCTAGTACGTCTGAATACTCAGTAGTAAATCAGTAGGCGAGCGCGGCTAGTACGTCTGAATACTCAGTAGTGAAATCAGTAGGTGAGTGCGGCTAGTGCGTCTGAATACTCATTAATGAAATCAGTAGGCGAGCGCGGCTAGTACGTCTGAATACTCAGTAGTAAATCAGTAGGCGAGCGCGGCTAGTATGTCTGAATACTCAGTAGTGAAATCAGTAGACGAGCGTGGCTAGTATGTCTGAATACTCAGTAGTAAATCAGTAGGCGAGCGTGGCTAGTATGTCTGAATACTCAGTAGTAAATCAGTAGGCGAGCGCGGCTAGTACGTCTGAATACTCATTAATGAAATCAGTAGGTGAGCGCGGCTAGTACGTCTGAATACTCAGTAGTGAAATCAGTAGGCGAGCGCGGCTAGTATGTCTGAATACTCAGTAGTAAATCAGTAGGCGAGCGCGGCTAGTATGTCTGAATACTCAGTAGTAAATCAGTAGGCGAGCGCGGCTAGTATGTCTGAATACTCAGTAGTGAAATCAGTAGACGAGCGCGGCTAGTATGTCTGAATACTCAGTAGAGAAATCAGTAGGCGAGCGCGGCTAGTATGTCTGAATACTCAGTAGTAAATCAGTAGGCGAGCGCGGCTAGTATGTCTGAATACTCAGTAGGTATTGAGTTGTAGGTGAACGGTACCCGAATGACCTACTGAATCGGCAGCTATTTTTAAGTAGGCGATGGCAGCACACTGCGCTATCCCATGATTCACCTGGAGCCGCGGATGAATTCAAAGCGGAGGAAAAAGCGGTGAACGTCGGCTGTGTGTACGTAGCTATGGCTAGTGAACTGCCGCTACAGAGGTTAGCGCTACTGCTGAGATAAACAATGATTACATTCCTCCTGTTTCATCTTCTCTGAGCTACAGCTCCACACCGTCTGATACATAATCAGACAAAAACACAGATCAGTGTCACAAAAAGATCTAAATCTGTCAGTAAACGAGCTTTTAAATGAATAGCAGGACTTTTACGGTGGTGGTCTGACGTAAGTAAGATTGTGTGGCTACTAAAACTCGCCTACTAGTCTGCCACTCAAGTACAGTACATTCCGGCTCTAATGTAGTACCTACTGACTAGTAGGCAATTTTTGGATGGACCCTATGTGAAGCTTGCCACAGCAACACATATCCATTCTAAAACTAGCCCTACCTTTCAAAATAAAAGTCCTTCAAAGAAGAGAACATATGGGAATCCTAAGACTAAGACTAAGCATAAAATACCCTTGTATACTATTTGCCAAATTTGTACTCCCACAGCCCATTCAGGTGATAGGGTGCATCCAAAATCATGTACTTCCATACTGAACAGTACACAAAAGCAGTACGTTAGGAAGACTAGGGTGTCCAAAAACATAGTATTCATCAAGCAGTACGCAAAAAGTCCCCGGATGACGTACTGCACCGGCAGACATTTGTACATTTGAGTACATATTCAGACTAACAGGCCGAACAGTGTCACAAACAGGATCTAAATCCGTCAGTAAACGGGGCTTTTAAATGAATAGCGGTGGTGGTCTGACGTCTGGCATCACAGGACGTTGGTAAGATGGAGGACATACTGCACACTCACTAAAAGATCTGTTTTAACATGGAGGCAGTGCCCTCTAGCTCCAACTGAGTACGTACTGTTTAAGTATGTGATTTCGGACGCACCCACAGTTTTAGTTAATGTTGGAAGCAAAAAAATCTTAATATATACAAAATACATATTAATTATTTCATCTTACAAGTTCTTTAAACTACATATAACACAGACGTGCACTGATGCCGCATTATTATTATTTTTTTGTTAATGTTATTTGTAGAAGTCGTCATATTACCATTATTATTACTAATATGTTATAAAATTATAAAATTGACTTTTTTGCCAAATAGTGGCGTCAAAGATAAAAGCCTCTGAATGCTAAACTGGGACCAGTTTACTATTTTACCACGTATGACTGTATGAGCGCTCTCGGTATGAAAAGCTGATCGTAGATCAGTGTAAAGGACTACATTTCCCATAATGCAGCGGAGTCTTCTACTTCCGCTCCAGCAGTTTGTAAACACAGCGAAAGGAGAGATGGAGTCGTCAAGAGGTCTCACCTAAAAATATTGCTCAGCTGGATAACCGGGCCACGGCGTACACACAGTAGATGTCAGGCATGGAGTATTAATCTGCAGGGCTTAAAATAGCCTCCGAGAGTTTCACCGCAGAGGTTATATTGTGATTTTTTGCTATTTTGTTCGTGGAAATCCAGTCGCGAGGTCTGTGTTTTGTTCCTAACTAACGTTAGCAGTTAGCTGGCCAGCTAAACAGAAGGAGGCTGTTTCAAGACCAAACAGACAGTCTGGCCGGAGACTTTCTGCTCCCCCAGTCGTCCAGGATTTTGATTAATTTCGTGAGAGAGTCGCTGTTTTGAACATTTAAATGGGGAACTGTCTCTCCTCCCAGGGCGCCGATGACTTGTCTCTGCTGAACGAGTCCGAAGGGGCGAGTCTTCCAGGAGAGCCTCCACCACCGTATCAGGTAACTACACAACCAGGACTTCTTAATCTTAAACAAGGAAATTACACAGGAAACCGTAACCATTTCACCAAAACTAAACCTTCCACGTATCGATTTGTGTTTGTAGATCATTTCTTAAGCTAACTTTAGGCTGTCGGGAGGATACAACCGCACAGGTTGCTTTCTCCTGCTTCTACGCAGGCCTACTCACTCTTAACCCACTGAATGCTAAAGGGGAATTCCACCAATTTGTCAAAAATTTTGAATCATTCGGTCCTTGAGTCATTCAGAGTGGTCTGATGTGAAATAGTTCACTGAAAAGAAACTTACAGACTCTGAGCTCTTTACAGTTGTGATGATGGGAACCAGGGGTCACCATGTCTGCACATATATTAGCATTTTATTTACTATAAAAATCACTACATGCGTCTATTGAGATTATATATTTAATAAAAACACAAATCTGAAAAAATACAGTTTCTCTGTTTTGCCTTACAATACAAGCATTGTACTACTCCTGCATGAATGGATTGGAATAAGTAAATAAGTAGATTAAAATATGTTTAAGCCCAAACTTTGGCATAAAACTATTAAAACCAGTGTGTCAGGCAGCATATCTTTAACCATTTCATGGAAAAAAACATTATTTTTTTAAAGAATTAAACTCTTTCAGCACCACTATGAACAATTGTGACATTTCACACCAAACTGCTCCTAAAGACTTACATCTTAACCATGTCTCCTCTGGACTAGTTTATACGTTATAATTACTGTTTTGGTTATAGGTTATAATCTGCTATAATGTAATGGTCAGACAGAACGACCCCAAATTTGTTTCTCATCAAAAGCATAAATGTGACCTTTAATCTATAACTAGGGTTAGGGTTTTCATCACTTCACCCCAATCAGAACTGTGTCTTTTTTTTCTTGCCATGCTGAATGTCGTCGTTGGACAGATGGTTTAATAAGCTTGAAAATTCATGGTTGACAAGTTCATGCAAAGTGATTCCATGCTATGAAAATTGAGACGGGTTCTTTGTTCCTCATTCATTCTCTTCAATCTCCTTAGGCCACCTGTAGACCCTCATGTTCCAGTCAGACGACAAAAAAAGCTAACTCTGGAAATTTTTTACCACCGGCACTAGCAGAAACACGCTGCTAGGCACAAATTAACTTTCAAGCTCTCCAGTTTATTGTATTAACTAGTTTCTAGATCAACTTGTAATTAAATCAGATTTTCTAGGAAAGTAGGGCACATAAGAGGGCTGGGCCATATGTGGTTTATTTCACCACACTGTTATATTGATTTATTGTGATGCGGCAATTCAGTTTTACAAGTGTTTAGTGATATGTGACAGATAATCCATGATCTGCTGCCCTTAAAATAATAATGATCTGCTGCCCTGCGGTTTGTTTTTAGTGTTATTAATGTTGTTTTGTGGGCTTCACTCAAGATATCCATCCTGACCTTTACTGTGTGTGTTAGATTATTTAAATCTTTATTAAATATAATAAATACACGTACACTACTTTGTAAGTTTCACTCTGATGTACTTTAACAAGAAGAACATCGAACAAAATAGTAAAAAAAGCTGTTTCAGGTTTATAAGACTTTCTTTAGCAGCACTTTAAAAGAATGGGTACATCTGTGTCATTAATTCAGACTTTAAGATAACTATGTATTCTCAATTTCCATGCTTATACTTTTATTTTTGGAGTCTACTGGAACAGATTTACATGCTTCAGTTTTCCCAAAATGTACTGTTGAACTTTATTCACCCCCCTGTATTTAACTTAAAAGCTCTTGTGTCTATAAGCCCCGCCTCCTGATGAGCAGGACATTAACTTGTTTGCTGTTAATGTCCTACAAAGGAGATTTCCGCTCACAATGCAGAACACGAAACTACTCAAACTCCTCCAGACCTCTGGTAGTTGCTGTTTGTTGTGTGAGGGTGTGGCACACTTGCTGGTAGGCGGGCAATAAGAATTGTGTTACGCGATGATGTCACTTTGTAACAGAGGCTGGAATTCCAATAGAGCATTTCAGGCAGCTGAGAAAAAGTGGTTTCTGTGTGAGAGAGAGAGAGTTTCCTCCACTGGCGTGTACTAAAGAGCTACAAAACACACCAAAGTGAGGGGAAAAATTTAAAAGCATAATAGGGTCCATTTAAATATGATCTGATACCGTAATACTGTTATGACAATACCAGTATTAGCCCACCCTAGCGCAGAGGATACCCCACTTTACCTTTAACTTGATCTTTAACTTGATCCAAACACTCATAAAGGCATGAGAATTTGGTTTATGTGGAGTTAAGAGCTAAAACAGGGTTTTATGTTTCTGTGCATGGAAGAGAGTTTGGTGAGAATAGTTATAAGCTAGTCATGCTAATGTAAATAAACATTAATTTAGACGAAGGCTTCTTTTACCAATTTGAGGTAGTAAACTGGTATAAAAGTGAATACTTAGTAATTTTCATTATATCATGGATGCTGTGATAAGATGTACATAGTGAACCACAATAGTACATACAAGATACCCTAAACATGAGCTTTACAGATTAAAGCTTAGAAAATCCACAAACAGCCTATTTTTATGCCAGAAGTGGGCTTTTCTCTTTGCTTGTAGCATTCCTGTTTTATAAGTGTATACTTTTATACCACTCATGCAGTGTTAAGAAGGAACCGCTTTTGATCAGCAATTGTATAATATGATATTGTTTGCATACAGAAACAATTACAATTACAGTGATACAAGCCAGTACTTGGTAGCCTTGTTTGGCTAAAAGCTGTAATAGTTTCCAAAATACACATTGGCTAGACGCTCCTGGACACTTAAATGGGGAACTGCTGCTTTATGCATTAATTCTAATAATATTATCATACATTTTATCTGATTCTAATAATATTATCATACATTTGATCTGATTCTAATAATATTATCATACATTTGATCTGATTCTAATAATATTATCATACAATTAATGTGACTCTAATAATGTTATTATGCATTTTATCTGATTCTAATAATATTATCATACATTTTATCTGATTCTAATAATATTATCATACATTTGATCTGATTCTAATAATATTATCATACATTTGATCTGATTCTAATAATATTATCATACAATTAATGTGATTCTAATAATGTTATTATGCATTTTATGTAATTCTAATAATATTAGCATGCATTTTATGTGATTCTAATATTATCATACATTTTATGTGATTCTAATAATATCATGCATTTTATGTGATTCTAATAATAGTATCATGCATTTTATGTTATTCTAATAATAGTATCATGCATTTTATGTTATTCTAATAATATTATCATGCATTTTATGTGATTCTAATAATATTATCATACAATTAATGTGATTCTAAAAATATTATTGTACATCTTATGTTATTCTAATAATATTATTATGCATTTTATCTTATTCTAATAATATTATGCATTTTAGGTGGTTCTAATAATATTATCATACAATTAATGTGATTCTAATAATATTATCGTACATTTTATGTGATTCTAATAATATTATCGTACATTTTATGTGATTCTAATAATATTATCATGCATTTTATGTGATTCTAATAATATTATCATGCATTTTATGTGTAAAATACATATCAAAGGAAGCTGATTTCTTTCAGCGAACAATAGACTTTAATCTAGCCGTGTGTGATCTGGCTCAGGTTACAGTGCAGGTGTATAAAGCTACTGGGTGTAGTTACGGCTGCTGTACCGTATGACGTTTATGGCTGGTGCAAAGAGCGACATTTTCATAAGCCTTCAAACTTTTTATGAGCTTAACTGATAACATGCATTACCTTCAACAGTGAGACTATAACCGTGTGCCCTTGTCGCTGTAGTTCAGTAGTTCATTGTCATAAATGTCAGTAAACTTTCTAAAAGAACTCTGTCAGCAGCCAAGAATACATTGCACTGAAGAACTAGAGTTATGTGTGGGTTATGCTGATATAACATGATATGCACATAACATGCTAAAAGTTGAGCATTATATTCATTTCATGGAAGGAAGTGAATCATTTTAACATCCACACAGATTAAATAAGTAGTAAACTTCCTTTCTGGAAATGTGTTTTCTGTCTGGTACACATTTAAAACACTGTGTGAGGTTCCCTTTGGCGTCATTTAAAGAAAAGAAAAGAAAACAGAGCAAACAGTCCATGTCGGCAGCATAGAGTAGCTGACATAATTATTATATAAATAACTTTTATTATGTATTATTATATAATGAAATTATGATATTAATTACTATTTTTAGTGTTTAAATATAATCTGACTGGGATATATTTTTAAAATTTGATATTAAATGATAATGATGGATAAATAAGCTACTGTATAAAAATAGGTCTGCGTCTGTAACTGTATGTAGTTGAAGTGAACTATATGCGACATATAGTTTACCCTTCATTGACAAAGTTGTTTTTTTTATCCTAAATTTTGTCTCAAGTTGGAGTCAGACTGGTTTGTGCTGCATTGTGTGACCTGATTAGTGTGGAATTTTTACCTATGACATAATTTGTCACATGCTTCACCTAGCTGGCTACAGTCGGGTGTTATCAGACACTACAGTTTCTTTTTGAAGATTCAGATTTAGAGATACAGTCATGCTGGAGCTCAGATTCTCCAGACACAATAATTATAATGATTTCCACAGACGATACGGTCAGTCAGCAATAAAAAAATCAGTTACATGTAAATTTATCAGTGCTAACCCTTTGATGCACAAGCTAAACAAACCACTTCTAATGCACAACATGGGTCAAACTTGAACCATATTTATTTCCCATGTTATCATATAAATGTAGTGCGGAGCGTCTCTTTGTTAAATCTATTAAAATCAGTTAATTTCATTATTTAATGTTTCATATGTTTATTAAAAATCTAGTTTTTTGATAACCTTAAATCATTATTTTACCATATATGACCAAAATATTTTTGTATGTATGTCTGTGACTGCAAATGTTTACAAATGTCAATAGTTGCTATCAAATTCCATAGTGAGTACATAGGGGTAGATTTTGACTCATGTTTTCTGTTAGTAATATGAAAATTATTTTAAAAAATTAACTGAATATAGGATTTGTGATGATCTAAATGAATAAATAATTAATAGAAGCTCTAGTAATGAAATAAATTAGTTACAAAGATATAGAAAATAAAGTCTCAGTTGGGTCACTATTGACCCTGGTTGTGCATTAAAGGGCTACATTTAGTACAAACAAAATGTTACAGTAACATGTTTAGATGGTGGTGCTGCGTAATGTTTGTTGGTTACTTTGGGCTAGGGCTGCAACGATAACGACATCAGCACAATACATGTGATCTCATTAAAGTCATCACAAAATTATTGCTTTTTTTTTTTGTAATTACAATTACAATCCCAAACACCACAGAACTGGCTCGATTTCTACTCTCTGTCATTTACTCCACAAACTTTTAAATGTCTAAAATAATACTGCCAAGTAGAGCTGTGTATTGGCAAGAACTTGACAATACAGTATGTATCGTGATACAGCGGTCACAATTCAGTATATTGTGATATATTGAGATATTGCAAGCAAAGTGAAATATTGTGCTTTTTACACCACTGTATGAACAGGTTTATCAATGCTTACAATAGCATTGCACCCTTGTGCTGCTTGTTAATGTTGGAGTGGAGCTGAAAATGTATTACAGCATTGCCATCTAGTGGTCAGAGGTTCAAACACAGCACACAATGGTTCACTGTCTGCCAGGACTCTTCTAAACTGTTCATTAATCAATACTGTGTTTTTGATACAGTATCACTAAACATAATATTGCAATATTCAATATTTTGATATTTTCTTACACCCCTACTGCTAAGATACTGACTTTGAGCATGCCTCAGCCAACAAAATTTAGAGCTGTCCCCCATAACCAGGCTGACTGTATGCATGTATATGTGTGCTTCATGTTTTTTTTTTATTTACAATAAACTTCCTCAACCCAACAGCACACTCAATAACAGTGGAAAAATTCTAGCGGCCAGCTTAAATAATTGTAATTATGTAATAAATGTGTCTGGCTTACACTGAAAAAATAACAATATTAATTATTAATTATAAACAAATCTAAGATGGTGTTGCCTCCTGTATAATTACAGTAACACTCAAACAAACCTTATAGTTACTGCAGTCTTTAAAACAAAAATTAACATTGTACCCTGTTGATGTTCAGAATCTCTTTATTTAGTCTTTAATGTAGCTCTAGGCTTAGTTTGTGTCTGGAAACTTTTAATCTTGTAGCATGTAAAGATGTTCACAGAGAGCATTTGGTAAGCTATTTAAATCCTGACAGTTGTTTTCACTCAAACAGGACCAGAAATAAATTACCTGCTCAGAGGAAGCACTTTCCAAGCACTTTCTAATGACTGATGATTGGAATTCTGAAGTTTGTAAACAGTTCAGTTCAATAAGCATGTGGTTCCACAGGGTGATGCATTTAAATGCACTGTGCAGCTCAACCCAGCTTGGGATTTGTTAAGACTAAAACTGGCCATTTTAATGTTTTATAGTCATTACTAAGCAACTCAAACACCTGTACAGGAAATAACACTGCAGTGGAATTTAAGGAAGAGAGAGCATGACTTAAATACTCAGTGTTTTTATTTATTTATTTATTTATTTTCCTACTTTCTTTTCCTCTTTCCTTCACATACAGTCATTTTGTAAGAGAAACGAAGAACACCTGTTTCTAAATAAATAGAAATTAAGAGTAGCACTTTTAATGTTGTTGTATATACTATAAAGGCTTTCTATTTTCCTGTATTCTATTCTATAACATTATATTATACTCTTTTCTGTTCTATTCTATAATAATATATTATAGTATACACTTTTCTATTATTTTATTTTCTGTAATGTTATAGTATACCCTTTTTTATTGTGTTCTATAATGTCCTATTCTATTCTATTCTATTCTATAATATCATATTATATTATATTTAGTTCTGCAGTGAGTGTGTACCAGATGCAGGCATTATCATGGTGCTCATGTGCAGCCCATGTTTGTGTTTGTTTGTTGTTGTTGTACTTTCTATCTGTTGTTTAAGTCCTTTGTTTCTAAGGGTTGCAAGTTTTAATGTAAGTTAGTGTAAAGGGGTCTATGGAAAGACATTCTATTTATAATGGTCCATTAGACATCAAACTTTAACGTAGAGTAAATGGGCATCAAAAATAAAATAAGCAAATACTTTTGTTTTTATTATTAGTTTTGAACAGCAGTTATATATAATAACTGTTAGATCAACTACGGTCTGTGATTGTAGAACTACAAAGTGCACCTGGTGGTAAATACACCTGATAAAATTGACACAAACAGTGGTTTGTTTATAATTCTATTTTATGCTCTACAGATGGTACCCATGCTGTTGTGTTGTGTAAAACTAAAAATATACAATAGTTGTAGCTCTATATTTAAAAACTAAACCAAAGAGCACCGCGACTTTTCACAGCTCTCAAAAACTGCTCAAAGTTAACTTATTTGTAAAATTTCCAGTAAGTACAGTAATAAAATGCTGGTTTGTGTTTTCATGTGTTCTCCAGGAGCGTGTACAGGTTCCCGTGTACCACCCCACACCCAGTCAGCCTCGGCTGGCCACCCAGCTGACAGAGGAGGAGCAGGTGCGGATTGCTCAGCGTATCGGCCTCATCCAGCACCTCCCCCGTGGGATCTTTGACCCAGGCTCAGAACCATCCGACAAGAAGATCAAAGAGTGAGTGATGGAGGTCTTTCACAGCTGTGAAGCGTGAAAGTTTAACATGTAGCTTGATTTGTCTAATGGGCTCGCTTTAGCCCACCGGCCTATAATGACTTCATAAATATGATTTCGGAGATAGACTAGCAAAAAAAATTGCTTACAAAAAGTCTGATTTAAGAGTTTAGGAGTTTTTTCTTTATTTCTAATATGTTCAGTCAGCCCAGACATGTCGGTTGCTTGCTTAGTTTAAAACTGGAGGTTCATAGATGACTAATGTAGATAAAATAGTATGGAAAAGTACATCACACCATAAAGCCAAAATCTAAATCTGCGTTTTCTTTTCGTTTAGCTGTGGCTGTAGCAGTTACCGTCACATAAAAGCTGGATAAGTATGTTAGCTGGGAGAGCTGTCAATCAATTTGCCCATTAGCCATACCCATAGAGTTAAAAAAAAAATATATATATATATATATATATATATATATATATATATATATATATATATATAATGTTTGATATACAGGACCTTATGTGGTTTCTGTTTCTATTGTCTACTATTATGTAGAATCTAGGCATCATTGTTTACTGAAGAAAAACTGTGTCTTACTAGCAAGTAATCCAAAGTCTTCACCTGAAAATCAACCAATAATTAAGCTTATATATATATATGTATGTGGAACCAGAATTTTCTCCAAGCTGTTTTGGAGCACTTCTATTGGTCCATTCATCATGAAATTTTCACACAATGTAAATGACTATTGTTATGTTCAAATGTTGTAGAAAACTCAAAATCGACAAAACTGATACTTGTTATACTTGTTATATATATATATATATATATATATATATATATATATATATATATATATATATATGTATATATATATATATATGTATATATATATATATATATATATATATATATATATATATATGCACACACACACACATTGCGTTGTTTTTTTCTCTATTATATTATCAGTCTGTATATTACTATATTGTTGGCCATCAGAATTTTGAAGCTTCTTAAAATCAGAGACAATCTTATAGTGAGATGCTTACTTGCAGCTTGTTAATGATGTCCTGTTGCAGGTGCGTGATCTGCATGCTGGATTTCGAGTACGGCGACCCCATCCGGTTCCTGCCCTGCATGCACATCTACCATGTGGACTGCATCGACACATGGCTCATGCGCTCCTTCACTTGCCCGTCCTGCATGGAGCCTGTGGATGCAGCGCTGCTGTCCACCTACGAGACCAACTGAGAAGCACACCATCGCTCACGGGGGGAAATACACCTGATGCCAACGCAGTCAGCCAAGAGTTATGTGCTACATGCGGGAACAGCAGGTGGCAGCAGGTTGTGTGCCCATACAAAAATGTAACATATTGCAGCAAATATGTTCCAGTTTAATTCTACTTACCGTTTGGAACATATCGGCAGAGCACGGTAGTATGTTCCATTTTCCTATGGGAATGTGTTAGCACAGGGTGAAGACGAGATCCGTCCATAGGAAGCGTGTCCTTGATCAGAGATGCGATTTTTAACCCATTGTCATGACGTTAATGTAGCTTACTTGTGGCGTATAGGGGTTATAGAACCTGAGCAGATCGGCTTTAAAGGAGATATAATAGCGGAGGGATACGTTAGTTGAAGATGGGTCTCGTTTAAGACAATTTGGGGCGCATTGTTACAAAAAATTGTGGATTATATTCACGGCACCACTTTTAGTTTTTTTCCAAAAGTGCAATACACAGAAGAAGAAGAAAACGAAGAAGAAGAAGATGAAGTCCTTTTGTAAATTGGGCTCTAATGGGTTTGATGGGTTTGGGTCTTTAGGTCTTAGGGCTGTGAAAATCCTGAAGCACAGCACTCTTTAATGAAAGAGCTGTTTAGTTAGTGGTAAATGAAAATGTGAGATGCTGAAGTGCCATGGCTGACCTGTTTGTCTCATCTATATATACATATATTGCACTCCACACTTGAGTCTGCTGCATTGCATCTCTTGGTAAGACAGATAGACTAGTTCACGGATAGTTTTAACGCTGCACAGTGCTGTGTTTACTTGGCTCTAACTAAGGCTGAACAATATTTGTTTGGTGGGGGGGGGGGGGCTAATTGTTTGGTTAGGCTAATTGAAAAAAAAATAATAATCGCCATGCAAGAAATTCCCAAATGATGCTAATTAGCACTCCAATAATATAGTTGTATATTTAGATGAAGATTTGAGGCTGTAGTTCTATCTTCTGGTTATATGGACAATTCACTGCTTTGCAATCAGAGATGCATATTGAAATATCAATATACTTTCCAGTGTATTTAAAAAAAAACACACCCTAAATGGCCAACTTCACCTGATTGGTCACCCACCCTACTCCTGGATGTCTACTGTTCTGCAGTAGATTCACCTTCAACCCAAATCTAACTCGAAAGACTTTTCAAGTCAGTAATTAGATGACTCAGGTTGAGTCTATGGACGTTAATGCCTTGGGTCTGCATTGAAGGTAGATCTCTAGAAGCAGAGTGGATAACCATTAGGTTAAAGGCTGAGTTACTGATCCCAGCCATCTGTGATATCCTTGCAAAAGCCAACGTCAATTCACGTAATGTCAGCCCGTTATCAAACCCTCAGTACTTTCTGATACGTTAAAGAGCTGGAAACGCTAACTTGCGTGGTTTACAGGACTGCTTCTCTAGTGAACACCGACATGTACTTTGCACCAGACATGGAAGGCCACCACCAGTTTGAAGGACAATGTTCCTTAACCTTTCTGTTTAAATTATGTTTTTGTTTTTTTCCTTTGGTGGATTGTGGATTCCTTTGCTGCTGTTTCTTGGCTCACAGAGTAGAAGATGCTCTTTTTGTGCTGATCTAGGACCAGCTGAAAAGGGTATTCCAGCATTTTTCAACCTAATCTTAGGAGACTGTGTAGTACTCTCGATTACCACGGACAATAATTGGGATTCATTTCTCTGTACGAGTATATACCTGGAGACCAAGACACTTGCTGAATTGCTGAAACTCTTAACTGCTACAGCTGTCAGGATGAGTCTGACATGAGAGAATGTCTTAAAGGGGAATTCTACAGATTTCTTTTTTTATTACCTGCATAATATATAATTCATAAACAAAGTCATTAAGAGTTGGTTGATGTGAAATAATGAATTTGTATTGAAACTTACCAACACATTGAAGTAGATGGTAACCAGAGGTCCCAACGTCCCAACACAAATATAGCCATTTTATTTACTATCAAAGCCAACAGTGAACCTTACAGGTGAAAATAAGAGAAAATAAGTGATCAGTCAGTTTCCTTAGGAGACGTTTTCCCCCCTTCATTGACATTTTACATGTATCCCCCCACTATTACTGAATTAATATACATCTTAGACCACAGCTTTGACACTCGTCTACCACAAAACTGTGAGTCAGGCTGAGTATTTCTGACTAAAGTTTCTATGAAGGGGGCTTTTAGAGGTGGACGTCTGGTTTCTATCACCACCACTGTGAACATCTGTGAATGGATACGTTTCTCTAGAACAGAGCATTTCACACTAAACCCCTCTGAATGAATCTCAACCATTTCATCATGCAGACATTTAAAAAATCCCTTTTTGTGAGTTTCCCTTTGAAGTCATTTTGAAAGTCAAGTTTTCCAGCCTTCAAAAAACCAGAGTGACAAAATAGTTCTGGTTATTATCCCTTTACATTTTCTGCGGTGCACAGATGTGCGAAAACTCTGTGAAAACTCACGTTACTACGCTGCTAACAAATGACCACAAGTGATTTCCTCTGAAATGGTAGTGCTAGAAAACATTAATTACACACATTCGTTTATAAACAATTTCAACTGAAGGATTCATGGAGGTCATAGTCACTGAGTCCAGTACCTGCTCATTGTTTTCAGTCCTCTGGTTTGCTGTGCTTATCTGAGGACACTTAAATGAGTTACAGTTATGGTCTATGGTAATTAACAGTACATTCGAAAGTGCTGGAGTGTTTCTTTAGCTGTGGCTACAGAGAAGTAAACAACTGAAGCTCAGAAATCTTAGATCAGCATTAAAGTGTGTTTTCCCTCCACGGCTGATTTCTTATGTTTTTTGCCTTTACATATATACTGTACTGTACGTCTCTTTATCCAATCCGCTTTGCCTTGACCTCGTGCGCTGTTAAAACAGAACTTTGGGGCGTAGTGTTAACATTTTTTCCTTTTAAAGTTTCTGCATAGTTCAATCACTGAGATGTAAACAAAGTCATTTAGCGTGGTCTGATGTGAAACTTACCAGCTTACCATTTACCAGCTTTGATTTTGTTTTTAAAACGAGGGATGGGAACCAGGGGTCTAACAAGCCACAATGCAAAATGACCAACATACCTACACGTGACCATTGAGTTCAATATACAGTGTTAATAATGGTGAGAGAGCAGTTTTCTAAAGGCACTACTTTGCTTTAGATCACCATATGTGTGCATTTCTGCCATGAATTGATTGAAAATATATATAATCTTTAAGCCAGACTGTGTATAGAGCCACAGGCAGCATACTTGCAACTGTTTTATGTCAAGAAAATTCAGCAAGGTAGCTTTTAAAGCCATTGAACGTTCCTATAGTCACTGCTGTGAACAGTATGTTTCAGAGCATTTCGTGCCAGACCACTCTGAACGACTTTATTTATATGCTAATGGTTTAATTATGTAGGAATTTAGAAGGAAGATCAGTGAAATCTCCCTCTAATTTCCCTCGAGATACGTTATGATGATCCAGTCATCTTTGTGCACCTTCTTCAGATTTCCTTGGCCAGCCAAAAGTTGGCGTCAAGCTTTAAAGTAATTCTCCTTCCATTTTTAAAAAAATTTTTTTTTTTGGAGAAGCGAAAAGAAGACTGACCAGTGTCATACGCGCTTTAGTTTCTGTATTCAGTTTTTGATACTGCTTGTCGTAATGTCTTTTCTATGTGTAGGCGAAAAAAAAGCCAAAAAAAGAAAAAAAGAGAAAAGATTTCTGTCGTCTGTCACACTATTAGACATCTATGCTGAAAGCGAAAGAATTGTGACTTTTCTTTTAACGTATAGGGCTGAATTAATCAGGTTAATCTCATCGAACTGTGTCGACTAAGCACTAATGTACAGAAGAGCCGAGAATGTGAAGGCCTGTATTCGTACTCTTACTGTAGAGCTGATCCAGGGTCAGTTACATTACTGCACACATTGCTTTTGGCCACAATGATGTGAAAAAGCAAACCTGATGCAGAAACGGCGCCCTCTTGAGGAGACTCTTTGTGAGCACAGTGCCTCAGTTCGGCCTGAGAATGCTGGGCTTAGATGAGGCTACAGTTAGACAGCAACAAAAAACTAAGAAAACAGGACAGTCTGTCTAAAAGTAGCCTGAACATTTGTAGGACGTGTAAATTACTTTTAATTAGTCGTTTAAGGTTGAATATGTTTAAAATGTAGCTCTAGACTTTCTTTTGTTTTGTTTTTTCCTCCTTTTTTTCCAATGCAAAATGATAAAATAGTGATTCAGTGAACTCCTGTGAAGTACAATCATCCTTCGTGACTGTGTTTTTTCTTTCCATCTGAATATTGACATGGTTTGTTTGGTGCCACCCGCCAGTGGTCCGTTCCCTGCAGATATGTAGTGCCGAATATGGCCGGCAATTCCTTGCAGTGTCAGATATGAGTTTAAGTCAGTGTGCATTTTGTATGTGTGCAAGGACGGCACAGCTTTTAGGACTATTACAGACAGCATCATAAAAAAGTATAAATAAATAAATAAAATGCCAAACTCTTCCAGATCGCAGTTTGTATGTGTGTTTTTGTTACAAATGTATTTTCTGTTTTGTAAACATTATAAACTCATTCAGCAGAGAGTAAGGGCTCTCAGTTAGGGGGTGCAATGACCTGATATAAAGTAAAAGCAGGACTGCAATGCCTACAACACAAATATAGGCATTTTGTTATCCTACATGTTTTGTTTATTTATAATATGTTATATATATATATATATATACAGACAACAGGTGTTTGATCCATGAATGGACCAATAAAGTTCCTGTTTCAATTAGAATTGGTATTTTAACAGTCCTCTTCATCATGCTGTTCATATTTTGACATCATGAGAGCAAAACGACACAACAGTAGCTCACCACTGCGAGGCTTCAAACAGGATGTTCTCAGACGGAAATAGACACAGAGCCACATCCCACACTGAAGACTGCTTCATTGTGAACAGTGCTCTGCGGAACTGGATGATTGAATGCCACACAAAGCCAGGCACGTTTAAGGGAGGTGAGAGGCACCCAAGCCTCCCATCAGACCATTCGAAACGGTTTACATCAGTGTGGTCTGCGTGCTAGACCACCTGCAAGTGTACCTGACCACACCACCAGGTACAGCAGTCATCGTCTTGCATGGGCCAGAGAGCCTCTATGCTGGACGAGGGACCGGTGGGCCTCAGTGTTGTTCACTGATGAAAGTCAATTCACGCTGAGCAGAAATGATGGCTGTCAAGGATGTTGGAGACGTCAAGCTGAGCGCTATACATCAGCCACTGTTGTCACCAGACGAGCCTTTGGTGGTGGTGGTGCAATGTAGGCAGGTGTACAGAACTAGTACAGAACTGCCCTACTGGTACAGTGACAAGCCCATACTACTTAAATAGCATCATTAATCCAGTCATTGTGCCTCTGCATGAACAACACAGGCCTAATTTCAGCTTCATGGACGACAGTTGCCTTGTAGAGGCTCATAACTCTGTACCCCAGAACCTAATTGACCTGAGGGCAACCCTTCAAGAAGAGTGGGATGCTGTACCTCAGCATAAGTTGACTTGTAAACAGCATGAGACGTTTTTGTCAAGCTGTAATTGATGTTTAAGGGCACATGACAAGTTACTGAGACATTGACATGTTTTGTTGGGGTATACCCACCAAGGGCGTAGGAGCAGGTTTGACATTGGAGGGCACATTTGCTAATATGAATCAAAGCCCATCCTATCCCCTAAATATTACTTATAAGCTGATTCCACTGTAGGTAAGGTAGTAAATCACTGTATGCACAGTGAGGCAGAACAAGAACAAGTGATGCACGTCTAAGGTAAAGTTCCTGAACATCAACATAGCTCATTTTAAAACTAAGCCATAAAATACCCTTATTCAGCACTGGGGTAACATTTCAGTGTGTGGTGTGCAGGACAGTGTCCTGGTGCAGCTGATGAGTGCAACAAGCACCAATAAGTCTATCAACAATACATTTATGTTTGCATTTAGCTGGCTGAAAGTCAGAGAGATGGGTCCATGCCATTGGGGTCACAGAGCTGAATAGACACTAAAAACAATTCTGAAGGGCTAATTAGAAACTTAGCACATTGTATCACCTTTATTCAGTTTCATCTCCTCTTGTTTTTTTTTTCATTTCTGAATATTATCCATTACAATCATGAGTCAGTTTTAAAACCTCACACCCAGCTGCTCCACCTGTTTCTCAACCTTTGTTTTCTATTTCAGTTGCATCAGGGATCATTGAATAAAATATATATTGTATGTACAGGATGTTTCAGATGCTGGATGTGGTAGGTGATCAGTTAGATTCATTTTAACTAGTCTGTAGGTGCAAAATGCTTGATAAAACACACAGATATGAACATATCCATTACTAATTTACTCGAGAAAGCAATTTTCCTCTTTGTACCAGTATTTTTCAATAAGGTGTACACACTATTTAAGATAATATGATAACAGGTTTGGTTAATTACTTATTATTGTTATGTCTAAACCCTGTTGTATACTTACACTAACTCCACTTAAAAAAAACCTCATTGTGTAGCATTGTGTCTTGTGGTTTTATTATTTTCTTTGGTGGCATATTGCTGAAATGAAATGACAAAACAATGTATGTTGAGGTTTCCTGACTAGACTAGCCTAACATTAATGTTAGACAGTAAGGCTGTGTCCCAAACAGCACCCTCTGGAACATCACATACTGCACTACTGACAGCACTTCTAACGATGGCCTCCTTTTATTTATTCATTCATTTATTTATTTTATTTTTATACATAGTGTAGTAGAAGTCTGCAGTTTGGGATGTGGTCAGACAGTAAGAGTGCTTTCTGACTAAAATTAATATAAACCTTAGCTAACCCAAACCCTCCTAGTCTGTTACCATAACAACACATTACACTAAAGCTGTTTTATTGAAGTATATATGGTCATCGTTGCTACTCATTGCGCTCATCGATGACCTCGCGTTTAAAGCTGGCGAGGCGAGAGCTCAGGTCAGTGAAGCTGCTGACTGCGGGATATTTCTGAACAGGCATCTCAACACAAGCTTTAACAGAAAGTGAAAGACCCAGACCACCTAACAACCAAAGCCAGTCGCTAACAACAAACACAGGGCGTGAACTGCGAAGTATTTGTAAAACTGTTTCCGCTTTTTCTGTGGTTTAATTTTTGGGTGGGACAAATTTACCTGTTTCTGATATTGGGCGGTTCCTACGCCAGTGATACTCACCACTGTTGTTTGTTTTTGTTTTAATAAATGGTTTGAGATGAAGACATCACCATTGCATGCTTCTACTTAAATGCTCTGTTTTCATGCTATAATATCACAGTAGTGTGAATTTTTACGTGAACCCAAAAGCCTTATAACCCTAACATTTTGTGAGTAGAATATATACACTAACATGACCACTAATGAAGGACTAGAGAACGGCAATTCCTTGCAGTGTCAGATATGAGTTTAAGTCAGTGTGCATTTTGTATGTGTGCAAGGACGGCACAGCTTTTAGGACTATTACAGACAGCATCATAAAAAAAGTATAAATAAATAAATAAAATGCCAAACTCTTCCAGATCTCAGTTTGTATGTGTGTTCTTTATTACAAATGTATTTTCTGTTTTGTAAACATTATAAACTCATTCAGCAGAGAGTAAGGGCTCTCAGTAAGGGGGTGAAAATACTTAGAGAGGAATTCCACCAGTTTTTCTTTAATGTTTGTGTAACCAAAATAATTCTCAGTGACTTGATATAAAGTGAAAGCAGGAGTGCAATGCCTACAACATAATATAGCCATTTTGTTGTTATCCTACATGTTTGTACTTAAATGCTCTGTTTTCATGCTATAATATCACAGTAGTGTGAATTTTTACGTGAACCCAAAAGCCTTATAACCCTAACCTTTTGTGAGTAGAATAACACAGCTATGGACCAACAGGGTGGGAGTGTCTAATAGAGTGGCCAGTGAGCGCACTATGTTTGTATTTTTAGAAAAACAGGAAGTTCTGCTGTCGAGTGCCATTTGTAAAGACGGTGCTGTCCCTGTAAGTGGCTCTAATCTCACAGCCGTGTGTTAACGTCTCAGATCGACTCATCCATAAACGAACAGAAACATAAATAAAGTCTGCAGGAAGGTTGAAGTTCAGGGAAGAGGAATGAAGACCAGCTGTATTTTCTTCGTTTTTCTAGTTAATCTTGTTAGTAGTGGATCCTGTGTGGGTAAGTTTCATTTTCATTTTGTCCAGCAGGCCGCATGTACATCTGGTTTACAAACGGTTTATTATAGATTCACATTATTTCTCTGCGGTTTTTGCAGGTTTATGTGCTTAAAACATATTTGTTGTCGAAATGGCTAGAATACCTTTTCAAGAGCTGCTGTGATAACAGTGATATCACTAACTGTTGACAACAAAATTACTTGGAGTTCTGACAACGTTACTGCTATGTTCTCACAATGTTGTCAAATAACATTGTCACAACTTTCTGAGGATTTCTGAGGAATTTTACGTTTTGGACACCAAAACAGTACGTTATCTCAACGTAACGTATGTTCCAGATTATTCCAGACTCTGCCTTGTTTAGTTAGTATAATGGAATCATAGAAAGTCCTTCTGTTTTGTTGTCTTTGCTTTCTGACTGTCTTTAATATCTGGAGAATATTCTGAGCACATATGTTTGTTGCCAATAACTTAACTAACTAATTACTAGTTAACCAACTGCTTAGCGGAGAAATGCAGCGATCTACCAACACCTAGAACCTTTATAGAACCTTTTGCTTGCTTAAGTGGTTCTTCATCTTGATGGACAATGTGCTGTTTATGAAAACAGTTCTACACAGCACCATATGCCGTTTACATTTTATGATGAAAGGACCAATAGAATTGCTCCAAAAAAGCTTGGAATAAATTCTGATTCCATTGACTTGTATTGAAAGTAACAACAGTTTTTGGCCTCTCCTGTAAAGTTACAATTTTGTGGGTTACTAGTTTTTTACCGGGCAGCGGTGATATACAGCACCTTCTCCATCAGTCTGGTTGTGAATGTCCTTAGTAAACTCTCAGTGGAGAGAGTTATTTATTAGCATATATTAATGTTTCTTTCTCCTCCTGCAGATCCCGACCCTCTAAATCTCTGTGTCAGTGGGATTGCATCCAATGGTTTTAACCTCCCAGAGTATGCACAGAGGACCACCCTGAATGACGTGACCATCTTCTACCATGACAGTAATATGGTTTCCAAAATGCCTCGTCCTGCCTGGATCAACAGCACTACAGGACTGTGGCACTGGAACCATTTACAGAACTGGGCAGATCGCAACAGATATGTAATTACTCAGGGGTTGCTGTCAGCTGTTCAGCAGTTTAACAGGACAGGTAGTGGGCTTTTTCTAACTGCTCTGTGAATAAAATGATCTACTGGTCTGTAGCTTCTCTCACTTCCTTGTAGATGTTTACCAAAAACATCTTATTGATGTAATGTTTTTTTTTTCCACATGATTGTTTTTTTCCCAACGTCATGGTATGGGTTTTTCAAATGCTATGGTAGGGGTTAACAAAAACACACAGAATTCTGGTTGGCTGATTAAATTATATTTCTATTATTTAAGCAGCTGCTGCCACAGAAAATCTCATTTTCCTTTTTTAAAACAGCAGTTTGATCTACCATTCAAACATTATTAGAGTTTTAAAAGATACCGTGTTAAACACTGAAAATATATTCCCTATTGTCTTTTACTCCTTTTCAGGCTCCTTGACTGGCAGTAACTTATACCAGGGCTGGGGCTGCTGTGCTGTCTATCAAAATGGAACCTACAGATCATCACTAACACATGCATTCAATGGAAAAGACTTTTTAAGTTTTGATTTTGACAGGATGGTATTCATTCCTGCTGTTTCTGAAGCCATCGTGTATAGAAATCAGAGGGGCAGTAATGAAGCTGACCTGCAAGAATTAACAGATTTCTACAAAAAAGTGCTTGTGGAGCGACTGAAAATCTTCAAGGATGCTCCTGCAGTCCGCATCAGAAAAGGTCAGAATAAAGTTTCTGTAAAGTTCTTTTATGATTCTAGCTGCTCAGGCCAAAAAGACTCGTTTATAACTGCGGAGGGAAAATAATAGTCTAAAATGTTTATCCGACTCAAGCTTATATCATAAGCCTTTAATATTCATTTAACCAGACAACTTGTTAAAACACATTATTTTCTTATTTTATTAATCCAACATTGTTGATTCAGATTGAAATAAATCTTGTAAAAGATAAATTTACACTAAACCATCTCCAAATAGGGCGTTCCTCCACGTACACTAACCTGACTTATGATAGGATCAAAGCTCCACACTGAAGTTTTGTACGTTTTTATTGTTTTCCAGTTCCAGAAGTCAGGATCTTCAAAAAACACAGTGCCGGCTTCGTTACAGTCACATGTCATGTGACTGGGTTTTATCCACGGGCGGTCCAGGTGGACTGGCTGGGTCCAGATCAGCAGCCTGTGGATGAAGGGGTCACTGATGTGCTGCCCAACGAGGATGGAACGTACCAGACCAGAAAGAGTGTAACAGTTCCAGAGGAGGATGTAGGAAAACACACCTACAGCTGTGTAGTGCTTCATAGCAGTGTACCACACAACCTCACCACAGTCTGGGGTAGGACTAGTTTGATATTGTCCAATTTTCTGTAATGCTTAAGGATGTGATTTGGAATTACATGAATATATTTTGTGTAGTGGTGGCGAAACACAACAGGATTGGTCTTTTGGTGTCTCTTGGCTGCTTTTGCTTGCTGGTCCTTGGACTTGCGCTCTGGATCCGCCGTAGATCTAACAGTAAGTAAATCAACACTTTTTCAATCAATGTGTTATTTTGAAAACCAACACCTTTTTATACAGCAATCCAATTCTAACAGGCAACATTTGTAAAATGTTTCATGCTTTATTTCACTTGAATTAGCTTATAAACTGTGTTCTAATGTACCTTGTTGAATCAGTCTTGTTACTGTGTTGTCCTGTAGATGATGGAAGCTGAGCTGAACCTTCAAGAAACTTTTACTGCAACTTGCTCTGATTCCAGAACAGGAGCTTACAGCTGTGTCATCTTACAGTCTTTCCAAGTCTTAATTTACATTCATCTTACTGTGCCTTTGCTGATGCCACCTGTGGGTCGAGTCTGAAAGTTGGTGTCCATATGTACAGCCATATGTGAGTAAAGTGTAGGAAGCTACTACACTATATGAGATAAGAAGAGTCTACAGAAGCGGCAAAAGGATACATCATGTGTATTCTTTTGTTAATCCAGCCCAAACAAGGTTTAAGATTATTTACCTGCTGTCAAAACTCCTAGTTTCTGATCTCTGTGTTAAGCATGAAAATTAATGTGATATAATTCTGTAATGTTGTAATGCACAGAGCTGATCTTACAAAAGGTGTCTAAAAAAATGGAAAGTATAAATCATCTTGTTTAGAAGTGAATATTTTCTTCTTCTTGGACTTATTTTGGCTGATTACAGTAAATCTAAAATTCATTGGCTACCCAATTGTTCTCACACTTTCAGATCAATTTGTTAAATATTTATTTTATTTACATATTTATATTATTTATTGTTTATACATTAGACATTCTTAAGCTCATGATTTCAAACAAATGTCATTCCTAGTATGTCTTCATTAATAAGCTATATATTTTTTTGTAAGCTTTAAGCTTTACGTCTTTATAAGTAATGTCTTAGACACTTGTACATCCAATTTTCAGTTTTGTTAATGCAAAATCTTAATAAATTGCTTATTTTTTCTATTATTTGTGTATTGCTGTATTTAAATGAGCACTGTTGCCTCACAGCAAGATGATCCGGGTTGCATCCCTGTGATTGGGTGGATTTCTTTCGGGTACTCTGATTTCCTCCCACAGTCTAAACACATGTATGTTAGGTTGGTCGCTCTAAATCGCCCATAGGTGTGAGTAAGTTTGTGTGTTGGCCATGCGTCAGACTGACGGCGTCCATGGTGTATTCCGCCCTCAACTTATGATGCTGGGATTGGCTCCAGCCCCACCGTGACTCCGACTAGCAGTATAAAGCGAAAGATAATGGATGGATGTATTTAAATGTAAATTAAAGAAATATAGTTAAAGGGTTAACGTCAATGACAGCTATACTAGATCCTGTACTATACACATTTGACTGTTGTGTGTACATCTAAACTTGGGCACTCTTTAAAATGAGCTGTAACTAAAGATACACACTACTCACAAAAAGTTAGGGACATTTGTTTTTTGGTTGAAATTTATGGAATTGTAAAAAGTTCACGCTACAGTGGTATTATATCATAAAAGTAGGGCATTTAAGTAGAAGTATGCAATGGTAATTTCCTCATCTTAAACAATTTATTGAAACAAAGCCCAACCACAGTGGTGGGTATACCCCAACAAACAATGTCAATGTCTCAATAAATTTACCAGTAGGGCAGTTCTGTATTGACTCGTCTGGTGAAAACAGTGGCTGATGCATAGCACTCTCCTTGACGTCTCCAACATCGTTGGTGGTGGTGGTCTAGCTCGCAGGCCACGCTGATGGAAATGGTTTCAAATGGTCTGAAGCTTGGGTGACTCTTTCCTCCCTTAAATGTGTCTGGAGTTGTGTGGCACTTATCATCTGGTTCCACAGGACCATGTTAACAATTAAGTCATCAGTGTGGGACTTGGTCAAAGGACATTCACTTCTATGCCTTCTATGTCTTCCTGTGTCTCTGATGCAACCAACTGATAACACTCCGTTACACTCTAAACTCTGTGGCCACTTCCATCTGAGAACATCCTGTTTGAAGCCTCACAGTGGCGAGCGACTGTTGATCAGTTGTTAGGTGTCGTCTTGCTCTCATGATGTCAAAATGGGAACAGCATGATGAGGAGGACTGTTCAAATACCAATTCTATTTAAACCAAGAAATGTATTGGTCGATTCATGGATCAAACACCTGCTGTGAATGTTGCTGTTAAGCTCCTTGTTAGAGTTCTGGAGGACAGGGTTTTTGAGGAGCAGAAGATGGGGCAGTGCTCTGGACTAGCTCTGTTCCAGCTTGTAGACAAATCTATATATCTATTATTTGAACAATCTGCTAATGAAGGGAAGTAATGTACACTATTTGTCATAAACAATTTATACTAACCTGCACCACCGTTCCAAACATTTGGAATCAGTTTTCATCAGGCAGTCGTGGGCTGGAGATTAGAGAATCCAGGACACAGACAGGACACGACTGAAGTGCCATTGAGCAAGGCACCTAACCCCGGAGCAGGGGCGTAGCAGCAAATTCTGGGCCCTGTACAGTCTCAATGGCCCATATCCATGCCAGTACACGAGGAACATGAGCAAAAAAAATAAAAATCTACATTTTCATGGGCCCCTCTTCCACCCCCCACTACCACGCCCATGCCCCTGACTGCTCCCTGGGCGCTGTGGTAGGGCTGCCCACCACACCTGGCAAGTCTGCTCCCTACTGCCCCCTTGTGTGTCTGTTCATTAGTGTGTGTACTGTGTATATGTGAATGTTTCACTGTACGGATGGGTTAAATGCAGATACCTTGAATTTCCCTTTTTAGTATCTAAAAGAAATAAATAATAAGGTTTATGTACAATAATGACTTTACTTTTACTATGAACTAGACCACAAACGGTGCTTTTAGATATCATGTTTATATTTCATACCATATTTGATACTCCTGTATTTTGGCAACAAGTAATTTTTCGAGGACACCTCAAGAAGCGACTGTTACTTTTGAAATACAAGATTTTATGGGTTTTAACTTTGCAATAAATAATTTTAGAATAATATATGAGCCTTTCATGTGTGGGTTGCGTTCAGCCACAAGGCTTCCAGATTTTAATCAACTTTTAATCAAAATAATTTATTCTGCTGTGTTTGATGTTACAGTGAGGGGGATGAGAAGGGTCTGCAGGGTCAGTCACAGCTGTGTCAAGTGGATGTGAAAAAAGTACAAGGAACTGAAACTACTACGTCCGCCCGCGGAGCCGATCACGTGAGCGCGCGCGCTCCCGCTACGTGGTAAACTCCACATATGCCACAAGCGGAACAGACAGCAGCTCTGCGTATGTACACAGTGGCTATGAAAAGCATCTTTATTGTCTTTCTTGTACTCCTTCTTCTTCTTCATCATCGAGTACGTACCGCCTCAAACGAAGGTAGGAGTTTAACTTTACTTTCACTTTCAAGTCTGTGTGGACTTTAACACTTCCTGTCAATAAACAGGGGCGACTTTCATACGAGGCTGAAGTTGGTTTCTTATCAGCCAGCAGCATCATTTAAGGTGGAACTGGAAAATTCATTGATCTGTTCAGTCAGAGTAACGATAAAGAATGACTGGTGTGTAATTTAGGTTCCTCTTCATCAGAAGCCATGACCAGAGGTGGTCCTCTTGTGAGGTGTGGCCACCATTCTAACTCATAACATTATAAAAGTACACAAATGTAACCCAACAGACCACAAAACTACATAACCGGTCGAGTCAGAGTAATAGAAAGAAGGGTTTCACTTCATTGTACAGTCAGTTTAGATTTTATTCCATTGTTCCCCATTCTGCGCTGGTCAGCTTGAGTTGTTTTCTCTATCTATTTTTTTGGGGCAATATTATTTCTAATAATTCTAATTACATTAGTATAGCCACCTTTAGCACAAAGAAACAAATACACCAATTGGCAATGTATATTTGTTCTAAATTATTTTATTCTTATTTCACTTATTTTGGTTGCATTGACTTCCAAAAATGTGTTGCAAGAACTTTTTTATCCCTAGTGCAATTATGCTGTTAAATGAGAAGGCAAGGTAAAGGTAATTGTTTTTTGTTTGCAAATTGTTTGCTCCTTCTTTGTGTCTGCTTTTTTAATGCTTTTATTTTATTTGTATTATTATTTTATTTTTTATATCTTCTTGTATGTATGGTTTGGTTGTTTAGTGACTGCCTTCAACCCAGCTTTCTCTTGTAGAGACAATAATAAAACTGAACTGAACTGATAAAGTTACATATTTATGTTCATTAAAACGTCTGAAACTATCATATCATTGCTGTCCAAAGAAAAATCTCCATTCTTGACCATTTTTATTTTTCTGCATCAGTGCAGTGCAGCAGCTGAATGGACCAATGAAAATGCTCAAAAAAAGATGTGCCTACATAGACGTACATTGAAAGTAACGTTTTTGTCCTCCTCTGTAAAGTTGCAGTTTTGGAGATACTTGATTTTTTTAAATCAACACTGGTGTGCTGAACAAAATTTGCTTACCACGTGTGTGGAGTGATTTACCTCTGCCCATTGGTTGAGATGGCACCATCAGGTTCAACACCTTTTTTATTAAGGTATAGGTTGAGAAGAATGGCAGCAGGAGCGTGAGTGACCATATGAGTGATTATAATGCATCAGCACATGTGGTCCAGGTCAAATTAAAGGCTCTTCTTTTGAAAGAAGACAAGTTGTTTGTATGTGTAGTTATACAGTCATACAATCAGAGTTTGGAATTTGCTGGTCTGCATTATAACCCACTCTGTCCCTCACCTGTTTTTTTAATGCAAGATATCTTTCCTGCAGCTCCAGAGTCATTGTGCCTGCATGTGACCGTATCCACTGGTTTTAACCTCCCTGAGTATCTGCAGAGGACCACTCTGAATGACGTGACCATCTTCTACTATGACAGTAGTATGGATTCGAAAATGCCTCGTCCTGACTGGATCAGCAGCGCTGCAGGACAGGAACACTGGATCTCTATGCAAGTTTGGGCAGATCATAACCGACAGGCTTTTACGCTTGGCTTTCAGTCAGCTGTTCAGCACTTTAACCTGACAGGTACATGACCTTTGCTGTGGTTCGCTGTGATGTATTACCTGTACGTAAAATTGCATCAGAGCAAATGAGGCCAATTTCTAAAGGACAGTATAAACCTTCTGTACACCACAGCGAGATATCTCATTCTGGTCCAAGAAATAATTCCATAAGTGTGATTTTATAATTTTGATCTCTTCACAATGATTCACTAATATTATCACTAAAATAGTAAAAATAAGAAAAACCTGGGCAGGTATGTCCAAACTTTTGACTGATAGTGTATATCCTCCTGAGACCCAGAAAAATGTAAGTTTGAGAATTTCAGTAATTTCAACATAAGAAAAACATGTCACCGTGTTTTTTTTTAACCATTTTAAATATTTTTTTATGGAATGTCCTTTATAGTGGACATCAGAACATTGTTAATGTCATATTTCTTGTTTTCTGTTCTGCATCAGACCAAAAATCCTTCTACAACATCAGCACCAACTCAACCCTAGAAAATAATGTAAATTAAAATGAGTAAACAAACATTGTTTACCTTTTTGATAACACTTTCACTTTTGGCAGTATAAGAAATATTTCAGATGCACTGTATATAAACAGAAACAGAAACAAATAATAACCTATTCCAAAGATTACTGTTAAAAAAATCTAGGTTTAAACAGTTTTTAGGCACACTAGCTAAACCTGTGTTAATCACTCCAAACCTTGAGTCAAAGTTTTACAATTTCCCCAGGTGGTACTCAACTTCTTTAACAGTCCATTTCATTTGAATGTTCTATTTTTAAATGTACAATTATGTAACATTTTCTAATAAATCAGGAATAAATTAAATTAGTAATTAATTAAAATACATCAGTAATGAATTTACATATTTACATGTTTACAGAGCTTACATGTTGCTAAATGATCTCTGCCTCAATCAAATTCCTGTCACCTGTGACACCATTCATTTCATAGTAAACCAGATTTAGTAAGGCCTAATGTCTCCACTACAAAGGACATCAAAAGAGTACGCTGTTAGGTGGTTAAACATTTGTGCATATCAAGAAACAGTGCTTTGAGAATGAGCTACAGCAGTTTTATACCTAAAACATATCAATTCTAGGCTTTAGAAACAAAACAAACTCATATTATTTGACAGCTTATCTTTCTCGCTCCCATAAAATGTGGTTACTGAGAGCTAGCCATGATTAAAAAGGCAGAACTTCTGTTGTGAACGACACACCCCCACACATGATCCATCATTGGAAAGGCCAGGATGTCCTCTACATGGCACAACAAGTTTTAGCAAGGTCCCTCATTTAGTTTTTGAAATATCATTTGGAGACTCATGTCCCCTCCAGAGGACAAACATGAATTACCAGGTCTTACGAGGATATGACTGCATGCTGAGCAAAATTTACAAACATGTTATAGTCATCGTTTTAATGTATCCATAACCTATATAAATAAAGGGGATCTTTAAAGGGGAATTCCACTGATTTTTAAAAGCAACAGTAAAACCAGTATCAGCAGCTGAGATATAAACCTCATTCAGCTCCAAACAACATCCTTCAAAGCGGAATGGTTTATTGTAGAGAAGCATACTGACGCTACTGATTGCTTTACAGTGGTAGTGATAGTAACCAGGAGTCATGATATCTGCAACTCAAATATAGTCATTTCATTTACTACCTGAAATATCATACTTTGGGCTTTTTTATATGTAATAACATGATTTGTTTTTGAAGTTATTTTTGAGAACTTGGTGATTCTATTTTGTATTAGATAAGGATGGGCAGACATGTAACAGATTAGACCTGATATTGTGACCTGTTTCTCTCTCTTTTAGGTTCTTTGTCTGGCCGTAATATATATCAGGGCTTGGGCTGCTGTTCCCTCTTTCCAGATGCAACATACAAATCATCATTAACACATACATTCAATGGACAGGACTTTCTAAGTCTTGATATAGACAGAAAGACGTTTGTTGCTGCTGTTCCCCAAGCTGTGGTTTACAAGCACCTACGAGACAGTGATACGGTTGCTCGGCATGGCTTAGCATATTACTACAGGATACGATGTCTGGAGCGCCTGAAGATAATGAGAGATGCGCCAGCTGTTCGCATCAAGAAAGGTCAGAAATATGTGTGTATAAAGATACTTATCAGTACTAGATCTATATAAACACTGCATTTACAGCCAATCAGAGTGGCTTTGTTCCTTCAGTTCATGGAAGATCTTAATTGTTTTTATTGTTTTCCAGTTCCAGAAGTCAGAATCTTTGAGAAACACAGTGCCGGCTCCATTACAGTCACATGCCATGTGACTGGGTTTTATCCACGGGCGATTCAAGTGGACTGGCTGGGTCCAGATCAGCAGCCTGTGGATGAAGGGGTCACTGATGTGCTGCCCAACGAGGATGGAACGTACCAGACCAGAAAGAGTGTAACAGTTCCAGAGGAGGATGTAGGAAAACACACCTACAGCTGTGTAGTGCTTCATAGCAGCGTACCACACAACCTCACCACAGTCTGGGGTAGGATGGCTTCTGCATGTTGTATAAACTGTATTTAATCAGTAGTAATAACTTATTTTAATAACTTATGTGCTTTATAGAATGCTGTAACATCTCCACTGTTATTTTAATGCAAGTCATGTTTATGATAATATAAATATATTTTGTGTAGTTGTGGAGAAACGCAGCAGGATCGCTGTTTGGACTTCTCTTGGCGTCTTTTCCTTGGTGGTCATTGGAATTGGTTTATGGAGCTGCTATAAATCGAACGGTAAGAAGCATACCTTGCTTGTATAAAGTGTAATGTGTGCTTTAGCAATAGTCAAAAAAGTATTCACATTCATTACTCAGGTAGAAGTATAGATACTAGGGTTTAAAAATACTTCTGTTGAAGTTGAAGTATTAACTCAAACATTTTACCCTAGTTAAGATGTAAAAGTACTGCTTTCAGAACTACTTAAAGTATAAAAGTAAAAGTAATGTAAGGGAAAAATGCCATTAAGGACAAAAGCTTAGGCTGCACCACAGGGGTCTATAGTGCACTTGCCCACCTCCCTAAATAAAATTGAGGCTTCCTGTTTCAGCCTCATATACGCCCATTGAAAATGAATGTAGTTTAGTACAATGTAAATATATTACAGAACCATATCTGTTACTACTGAGCTTTAACATGTGTTTAATGGAGCAGAAGATATGATGACTAGTTGTCTATAAGTATTGTAATGAAGTCAAACTTCAAAGACATGTTATCAATAATCTTTACTGGAATGTAAGTGTACATGAATGGAAACAAGCTGAAATGAAATAGGAGTAACGAGACTATTTTTAAAATGTTTTTTTAAAAGCAGAGGGCTTTTCCCAAGCATATAATTGTATGAAATGTCTTTGGATGCTGTATAATCTTAGATGTAGATTTACATCATTAACCTCACCCTTCATTCGAACTAAGAGGTCCAAACCCTGAAAAATTCCAAGACCATTTTCACCATTCATAGCTCCAGAGACCAGTGGCTGATGCTTTACCACTCTAGGCAATGGAAGCCCATTCCATGAAGCTCCCAATGCGTATAAAGTCAGTTTCAAACTTTAAAGGCATGTTGTTATTAATCTTTACTGGAATGTAAATGTACATGAATGAAAACAAGCTAAAATGAAATAGGAGTAACAAGACTATGTTTAAAATGTAAGCAGTAGAAAGTACAGATAATGGAGTGTAAATGTAAGGAGTAGAAAGTACTGATAATGGAGTGTAAATGTAAGGAGTAGAAAGTACTGATAATGGAGTGTAAATGTAAGGAGTAGAAAGTACTGATAATGGAGTGTAAATGTAAGGAGTAGAAAGCACTGATAATGGAGTGTAAATGCAAGGAGTAGAAAGTACTGATAATGGAGTGTAAATGTAAGGAGTAGAAAGTACTGATAATGGAGTGTAAATGTAAGGAGTAGAAAGTACTGATAATGGAGTGTAAATGTAAGGAGTAGAAAGTACAGATAATGGAGTGTAAATGTAAGGAGTATAAAGTACTGATAATGGAGTGTAAATGTAAGGAGTAGAAAGTACTGATAATGGAGTGTAAATGTAAGGAGTAGAAAGTACTGATAATGGAATGTAAATGTAAGGAGTAGAAAGTACTGATAATGGAGTGTAAATGTAAGGAGTAGAAAGTACTGATAATGGAGTGTAATTGTAAGGAGTAGAAAGTACAGATAATGGAGTGTAAATGTAAGGAGTAGAAAGTACTGATAATGGAGTGTAAATGTAAGGAGTAGAAAGTACTGATAATGGAGTGTAAATGTAAGGAGTAGAAAGTACTGATAATGGAGTGTAAATGTAAGGAGTAGAAAGTACTGATAATGGAGTGTAAATGTAAGGAGTATAAAGTACTGATAATGGAGTGTAAATGTAAGGAGTAGAAAGTACTGATAATGGAGTGTAAATGTAAGGAGTAGAAAGTACAGATAATGGAGTGTAAATGTAAGGAGTAGAAAGTACTGATAATGGAGTGTAATTGTAAGGAGTAGAAAGTACAGATAATGGAGTGTAAATGTAAGGAGTAGAAAGTACAGATAATGGAGTGTAAATGTAAGGAGTAGAAAGTACTGATAATGGAGTGTAAATGTAATGAGTAGAAGTAAAAGGTCGGCTGAATAATATTTACTCCAGTAAAGTATAAATAACCAAAATTTCTACTTAAGTAAGGTAACATAGTACCTAAGTAACTCTGTACTTTAGAGAAACCCATTAGTAAAAGCTATCCTTCAAAATGTCAGTTTTTATTTAACTAGCACCACGCCTGTCGTAAGCATGTCTCATTCTACAGCAGCACCACAGTCGTCTATAGAGTAAGATTTTCCAGTCAAAGCTAGACCTCCATCTGCAGACAGATTTATTGGACATTACATTCCCAAACCATTCATATAGAATTGGTCCGCCATATGCAGCTATAACAGCCTCCACTCTTCAGAGAAAGCTTTTCACAAGGTTTTGGATTGTGTCCGTTGGAAATACGTGCT
Source organism: Megaleporinus macrocephalus (assembly GCA_021613375.1). NCBI lineage: Eukaryota > Metazoa > Chordata > Actinopteri > Characiformes > Anostomidae > Megaleporinus > Megaleporinus macrocephalus. The sequence continues at coordinate 29,830,484 of CM038722.1, forward strand.
CATTCAGTCAAAAGAGCATGTGTGAGGTCAGGCGCTGATGTTGGACGAGAGGGCCTGTCTCCCGGTAAACATTGCAGTTCAAAGGTGTTCAGTAAGGTTGAGGTCAGGACTGGAGTTTCTCCACACCAGTCTCATTAAACCGCGTCTTAAGCTAGCTTTGTGTACAGAGACACAGTTATGCTGGAACAGGAGAGGTGTGAGAGGTGATGCTGTGCTGTCAGCTGCCAGTAGGGGGCCTGGTCGGCACAGGGTAAGAAATGGTGAAGTTGGGTTAAAAAAACTCCAAGTCCCAGAATGCACAGTGGTGATCAAAGCCAACCTGCAGCACCTGTAAAACAGGGCATAAAAACCCAGCTTCGAGCTTGGGTCGTGGTCACACCTTTGTAGAGGGGTGGCCGGTAAAGGTGGGTATTTAGAAAAAAAGAAAATTGTTTAAAGAAAACAGAACAACTCAAAGAAAAGTTTCTGTTAAGAAAAGTAAAGTTTTTTTTAAAAAAAAGGAACGTTTCTGAAAATTTAAGGTTTAGAAGAAAGGAAAGTTTCTGAAAATTAAAGGTTTAAAAGAAAGGAAAGTTTCTGAAAATTAAAGATTTAAAAGAAAGAGAAAGTTTCTTAAAATTAAAGATTTAAAAGAAAGAGAAAGTTTCTTAAAATTAAAGGTTTAAAAGAAAGAGAAAGTTTCTGAAAATTAAAGGTTTAAAAGAAAGAGAAAGTTTCTTAAAATTAAAGGTTTAAAAGAAAGAGAAAGTTTCTGAAAATTAATAGTTTAAAAGAAAGAGAAAGTTTCTGAAAATGAATAGTTTAAAAGAAAGAGAAAGTTTCTGAAAATTAATAGTTTAAAAGAAAGAGAAAGTTTCTGAAAATTTAAGGTTTAAAAGAAAGGAAAGTTTCTGGGAAAAAAGAGAGAAAAAAATGAGAAAGGGGTGAGTTTGAGCTCAGCCTGGTTTGCGTTTTGATATCTTTAGTTTCTTAAAAGTAGTCTCATTTGTTTATGCCCAGATTAGCGGTTCTCTTTTGTTTTGTTTTCTGGCCTTTTGTTTTCACGCCTCATATGGAGCGATTTCTCCAGCGTTTGTGAGTTTAAATCCTGGCTGGCCCCACTCCTGAGTTAATGCACCAATACACTTGCACTCCCTGACAATAATTAAACACATAAATCATTCAACACAATATAAAATAATAAAAAGAGAAATAAATAACACACTGTACACCTGTACACATTTGAATCCTCCACTACACCCACCCATACCAGAGGGCCTTTCCCATAAAGATTGCATATAATTGTATGAAATGTCTTTGGCTGCTGGATCATCTTAGATGTAGATTTGCATCATTAACCTCACCCTTCATTCGAACTTAGAGGCCCAAACCCTGAAAAACACCAAGACCATTTTCAGAATTCATAGCTCCAGAGACCAGTGGCTGATGCTTTACACCACTCAGGTTCTAGGCAATGAAAGCCCATTCCATGAAGTTCCCAATGCTTCCAGAGTCAGTTTGGAACACTGTAATGATTGACGCATCAGAGGATTAATAATTTATATGTTCTTGTTATTGTGTTTGTTAGCCAGTAGCTCACTGGCTAGGGAAACTATCAATATTGGTTGACACCACAGGGACTCCCAGTTGTAGACGTGTTGACACGCTGGGAAAACACTGAATGGAAACATGAAAAAGACATGAAATTATGAATTGTGTTCGACCAATGAGGCTAAGTGCTACAAACAGCGTAGTAAAATGAGCCTAGAAAGCCCCTTGGTTTTTCAGTGACGTTGCATAATAACTGGATATTCTTAATAAGTGTCTCAAAGTGTTCTCTGAAAACACGTTTGGCTTTCTAAAAGAGATATGAGAATGTAAAAACCGTCTCAAAAGCATATCGTCGCTGTCCAATAAAAAGAAAGTTCCTCCAAAATTGCAACTTTATAGGAGAGACCAAAAACATACCTTACTTTCAATGTAAGACAATGGAACCAACCTGTTTAGGAGCATTTCTATTGGTCTATCATGAAATTTTCACACAATGTAAATGCAGTTTGTGTCTTCAAATGATGTAGAACATGATGTAGAACTTCAAATTTCGTTGGACAGCGACGATATACTGTAAACGTTCTACACCAATTTTAGCACCTTCACAATATGCAGACTTTTAAGTGGTTCTTCACCTTCTCAAAAAATTAAAGGGACCACAAGAGGTTCTTTTATGGCACCATACAAATAACCCTTTTCAGCATCTTTAATTTTAAATACCAACAGGGCTTTAAGATCCTGCATTTTAATATTCAAGTCTCCTCACACTTTCTCTTGCTTTGATCCTCTTGTCTGTAGGTGCTGTGAGCTGATCTGATCATCATCAGGAACACATTGTTACAGTTTACAGTGTTTACAATACAGGCCACTCCAGTCTTGTCCCATACTATGTATACGTTGGTGGGGGGAAGTCCAGTGATGGTGTGTTATTAAATACTACCTTTGTAAAGGCAGTGACACCAACACTGGGTATCCACTTGCACAGCATTATTAATGGGCAATTAAGAAACAGTGACAAAGAGCAGATACGCTATTATGCTACCAGAGCAAAATGTAAAATACGTGTAAGCTCAGTCTTGGAATAGATCACTTGCAAAACAATAATTAACATGGTTCCCAACCATAGTGATGAATCCTCTCTATTCATTGCTTCCACTTTAAAGAGTCTGAATTGGTTAAGAAACTGTTACAGATAGAAGTGTGATTCAGACACACGCTGTCCTGATCCTCTGGAGGATTGTCATGCTGTCTTTCACTCTGCGGAAGCTCCACTTCTGGCTCCGCCCACTCTCCTCCACTACTCACACTTGCAGCTGATCTAGGACTCATTAAGACACCCATATATACTTCTGTGTATTTCCTGAGTGTTTGCAAATGCACTGAGTTACATACCTCAGTGCTAAGCTGTTTTGTTTGTATGTTTATCCTAATTGTTTTTGAGCCTGCGTGTCATTTATATTTATATATATATATATATATATAGTTTTCATTTTACTGGTTGTAAATATTTTGTATATTCTATTTCATTGCTTTCACTGTTATGATTACTTTTCACTGAGGAAAATCCATACTGCATTGAAGCTGGGCCTTCATTACAGTTTAAAATGGATTGTTTTCAGAATTTAGTGTTTTGTTTTTTGCCAATCCTCGTGCCTTGTATTTCAGTAAAGAGGTCATGTGATGTGGAAAGAGTGAGATAAACGTTTTGTTTTTCGCTAAGTAACGTACACTATGGAAAGGTAATGTATGTTTTTTTTTACCTGTAAGGCTTTTTGGTTTGACGCAGATTCATCCCTATAGTGTTGCTTTACATAATTTCTTTTTTACTGAAAATGATAAAATCCTACTTAGCTAAGAACTACTGTTACCATCACATGATACTTCCACACGCCATGATTATGATGGTTAATGTGTATTTTGATGGTTATGATAATTGATTACATGCCTTAAATCACAGGTGTATTACATACCATCTGAATCATGAACCATCTGAATAATATAATATTTTGCCCCCATTTTGCATAGATAACAGCAATACATTAACAAAAACATCAAGACATAAAGACTGGACATGAAGTGAATTCCACAGGGACTTTGGGGCAGAAATTCTTTGCTTATTGTAAAAATATTTATTATTATGTATGTTGTGGGGGTTGAAGGATTTCAATGGGTTCTGACTGTTGTACTGTACATTATGATTGTTTCAAATAAAAGTAAATACATTTCATTACCAGTTCAGATCAACTCACATTTCTGCAGTGAAAGTTAAAATCATATCAATGTATGGTGACAATAAAAAAATAAGCCTATTATTATTATTATTGTTGTTGTTATTTAATAAATCTTTTGTCACACGTGATATTTTTAGGATACCTACTTTAACCTTTTAAAAAATCTGCCTCTGTATACCACTCTTTAGAATTTGACTTTCACAGAGACTTTCTAGTGGTTCAGATTGGAAATGGTTCAGAAGCAAGGTGCAATGTTTTACCTTTCTCAACACTAAGAGGCTCATAAGCAGGTTTTTGCTTCTATAACACACACACACACACACACACAACTTTCAGAGATAACAGACTCAAAACCCTTTGGCTGGACAGAGCTCTCTCCATCCATGAAGAACCGTACTCGGACCAAGGCTTGTCTGGGCTGAAGAGCAGGCTCTTTATTCTTGTTTTAGCGGAGAATGCCTCTAAAAAAAAACAACTACCTGCTATGCTCAAGCTCGAACTCGCCTCCGTGCTCATCTGTGTCTGCTGAGCTAGGCAGGCATCCTTAGGGGTTCAAAAGTTCAGAGCAAAATACACAGTCCAGTTTCAGAGTTTCAGACTTACGCATGTTCTTATTTCTACACATTAGACTGTGTATAACTTCTTTTAATACTCAATTCCATCAATAGTATTAAACTTCAGTCCAACATATTCAGTGTCATGAAGGGATTTTGTACTTTAAGCTTCATGCAAATATAAACTAAACCAAAATTAACTTTAGCCAAATAAAACAAAAGACTGACATGTGTCTAAAATGCCAACTTCGTTAAATGATCTTGTTTGAGCCTTAAAAAGCTGCTATAAACAAACTCTTCTAGGAAATATATACCTTGTCATCATTTTATTAATGTATTTAATAAATATTCTGACACAGATATGATATTTTTAGAAAATCTACACTGTAAACCCAAATAAGTTGCCTTAATATTTTTAAGTTTACAAACTCAAATGTCATTTATTTGAAGTGTGTACTACTGAGAATATGTTTTTCTGTTGCGCAATACAATTAAGTACTAATAAGTTAACAGTTTTAGTTATTTTAACTAAATATCTTATGTTTACAAAACAAATTTTGTTCTTCTAACTTAACCAAAATTTTGAGCGATTAAATATTTTAAATAATTATAACTCAAAGGAAAAAAATTACATGTGTCGCTACTTAAATTTTTGTGGCAATTAATTGCCTTACAATAACTAAGTACTACTGACTCAAAACATTGACATACACTTAAAATAGTTCTAAACTGAAATGTATTCGTAAATTAAAGAGCAGGCTTTCACAGCCATATTCTAGATCTTTTCCCAACACAAATTATTACACAGTGTAAACTTTAAAAATGAAATAAAACTCCTACACCCTCTACATGCCCTCTTAAAATTAGTAAGGAGAAAATTGAGAGTATAAACAGACTTTCATATTTGTGACACAGATATATAATAAAATCACTTAACATTAATAAAAACCACTACCAACATATCCACTCATAGTTTTTGCTTTTAAAGATCTGATTGAAGCACACAGAGACTTTCTGGCACTAACAAATTCCACATACACATACTCACATACACATATACACATAGAGATAACAGACTCTCACATTCTCTTTCACACAAGTACCACAAGAAATGCTCCTGTAGTGCCAAAAACCTAGTTATCAGTTTCATTACTGGTGACCCCTACAGCACACATGCCTGTTTATTATATGAAAATGTTGGTTGGTCGTCTCTTGCTGTCCTTTGAGAAACACACTCGTTTCTTTTTATCTTTAAAGCACTTTCTGGCCATATGCCATCATATAAATCACAACATATATCGTCACTGTCCAATGAAAAAGAGAGAGACCAAAAACATATGTTACCTTCACTGCAAGTTAATGGAACCAGAATTATTTCCAAGCTATTTTGGAACACTTCTATTGTTCCATTCATTATGAAATGTGTTTTCCACGATGTAAACGACTACTAGTGTGTTCAAATGATGTAGAAAACTCAAAATCGTCAAAAATGATCTTCATTGCTTTTCTTGAAGGCTAGCTTTGCCGTACTGAGCTCCGTGCTTGGTGTGAAAATGCCGGTGTAGATTGTCCCTTTAATAACTGACATGTTGCTTCGAAACACAAAAGTCATACCGGTCTTTCACCTTAAAGCACAAACATTTATTCGCTTCCCATCTTTGTTGAAACAGCCGTCCATCTGCATCAACTTTTTTGGGATCGGCCGCGTTATCACATCAAAGACTACACCGTCTTCTAGTGTAAGCCGTAACACAATCGACATGCATTGTGGGAAATGTAGTTTTTGGGTAAAGCACGCTTCTGACCTATTTATTTTTAGACACCAAGACCTTTTAACCTCTCGCGGGCCACATAAAAGGAGGTTGCAGGCCACATTTGGCCCGTGGGCCTTGAGTTTGACACATTTGCTGTAATGTATTGATATTTTTATCTTGTAAAATGGCGAACAGATTTACCATAACTTTTAGGTAAAGGCTTTTATTTTTATTGGTTTGCATATCACCACATGTGACACCAGTGAGACTGGTGAAAGGTATACACCTTACCAAAACCAGGGACTGTGTGCAAGGATGTTAGACAGATACTTGGCCCCTTACCCAGAAAAATGCTAGAGCTGCCACTGCCAGAAAGCACCCAGGTCTAAAAAAGTTAATGAAAAAGCATACAAGAGCTCAGGGAGAAATTGAATAAGTGCACAGAGAAAAATGTGCAGAGAAATGAAGAAAAGGAAAGCTAAAAAGCACTGTTAGATAAATGCCAAGTGTTGGTTTTGTCTGTTTCAATAAATGTGCCCAATGTGTGGCCATGATGGGGGGATTGGTTTATCTAGTTGTATGGTTGTATGACATCGATAAGACATTTCAAAAGGGTTGTAATTGAGATAACAAGCATATGAAAACTGCGAGAAATTGACAAAGTAATTGGAGTTTTATGCTGAATGAATTATTGCTGGAAATGTAACACTATTTATCAGGCCTACATATTGAGAAATGATAGAAATATAGTACATCAGGCCTACATATTGAGAAATGATAGAGATGTACTATATCAGACCTACATATTGAGAAATGATAGAGATGTACTATGTCAGGCCTACATATTGAGAAATGATAGAGATGTACTATATCAGGCCTACATATTGAGAAATGATAGAGATGTACTATATCAGGCCTACATATTGAGAAATGATAGAGATATACTATATCAGGCCCTACATATTGAGAAATGATAGAGATGTACTATATCAGGCCTACATATTGAGAAATGATAGAGATATACTATATCAGGCCTACATATTGAGAAAAGATAGAGATGTACTATATCAGGCCTACATATTGAGAAATGATAGAGATGTACTGTATCAGGCCTACATATTGAGAAATGATAGAAATATACTATATCAGGCCTACATATTGAGAAATGATATAGATATACTATATCAGGCCTACATATTGAGAAATGATATAGATGTACTATATCAGGCCTACATATTGAGAAATGATAGAGATGTACTATATCAGGCCTACATATTGAGAAATGATAGAAATATAGGATATCAGGCCTACATATTGAGAAATGATAGAGATGTACTATATCAGGCCTACATATTGAGAAATGATAGAAATATAGGATATCAGGCCTACATATTGAGAAATGATAGAGATGTACTATATCAGGCCTACATATTGAGAAATGATAGAAATATAGGATATCAGGCCTACATATTGAGAAATTATAGAGATGTACTATATCAGGCCTACATATTGAGAAATGATAGAAATATAGTATATCAGGCCTACATATTGAGAAATGATAGAGATGTACTATATCAGACCTACATATTGAGAAATAATAGAGATGTGCTATATCAGGCCTACATATTGAGAAATGATAGAGATGTACTATGTCAGGCCTACATAGTGAGAAATGATAGAGATGTACTATATTAGACCTACATATTGAGAAATGATAGAGATGTACTATATCAGGCCTACATATTGAGAAATGATAGAAATATACTATATCAGGCCTACATATTGAGAAATGATATAGATGTACTATATCAGGCCTACATATTGAGAAATGATAGAAATATACTATATCAGGCCTACATATTGAGAAATGATATAGATGTACTATATCAGGCCTACATATTGAGAAATGATAGAAATATACTATATCAGGTCTACATATTGAGAAATGATATAGATGTACTATATCAGGCCTACATATTGAGAAATGATATAGATGTACTATATCAGGCCTACATATTGAGAAATGATAGAAATATAGGATATCAGGCCTACATATTGAGAAATGATAGAGATGTACTGTATCAGGCCTACATATTGAGAAATGATAGAAATATAGGATATCAGGCCTACATATTGAGAAATGATAGAGATGTACTATATCAGGCCTACATATTGAGAAATGATAGAAATATAGGACATCAGGCCTTCATATTGAGAAATTATAGAGATGTACTATATCAGGCCTACATATTGAGAAATGATAGAGATGTACTATATCAGACCTACATATTGAGAAATAATAGAGATGTGCTATATCAGGCCTACATATTGAGAAATGATAGAGATGTACTATGTCAGGCCTACATAGTGAGAAATGATAGAGATGTACTATATCAGACCTACATATTGAGAAATGATAGAGATGTACTATATCAGGCCTACATATTGAGAAATGATAGAGATGTACTATATCAGGCCTACATATTGAGAAATGATAGAGATATACTATATCAGGCCTACATATTGAGAAATTATAGAGATGTACTATATCAGGCCTACATATTGAGAAATGATAGAGATGTACTATATCAGGCCTACATATTGAGAAATGATAGAGATGTACTATATCAGGCCCTACATATTGAGAAATGATAGAGATGTACTATATCAGGCCTACATATTGAGAAATGATAGAGATGTACTATATCAGGCCTACATATTGAGAAATGATAGAGATGTACTATATCAGGCCTACATATTGAGAAATGATAGAGATATACTATATCAGGCCTACATATTGAGAAACGATAGAGATGTACTATATCAGGCCTACATATTGAGAAATGATAGAGATGTACTATATCAGGCCTACATATTGAGAAATGATAGAGATGTACTATATCAGGCCTACATATTGAGAAATGATAGAGATGTACTATATCAGGCCTACATATTGAGAAATGATAGAGATGTACTATATCAGGTCTACATATTGAGAAATGATAGAGATGTACTATATCAGACCTACATATTGAGAAATTATAGAGATGTACTATATCAGGCCTACATATTGAGAAATTATAGAGATGTACTATATCAGGCCTACATATTGAGAAATGATAGAGATGTACTATATCAGGCCTACATATTGAGAAATGATAGAGATGTACTATATCAGGCCTACATATTGAGAAATGATAGAGATGTACTATATCAGGCCTACATATTGAGAAATGATAGAGATGTACTATATCAGGTCTACATATTGAGAAATGATAGAGATGTACTATATCAGACCTACATATTGAGAAATTATAGAGATATACTATATCAGGCCTACATATTGAGAAATGATAGAGATGTACTATATCAGGCCTACATATTGAGAAATGATAGAGATATACTATATTGAGCCTAAACATTGAGAAATGATACAGATATAATATATCAGGCCTACATATTGAGAAATGATAGAGATGTACTATATCAGGCCTACATATTGAGAAATGATAGAGATGTACTATATCAGGCCTACATATTGAGAAATGATAGAGATATACTATATTGAGCCTAAACATTGAGAAATGATACAGATATAATATATCAGGCCTACATATTGAGAAATTATAGAGATGTACTATATCAGGCCTACATATTGAGAAATGATAGAGATGTACTATATCAGGCCTACATATTGAGAAATGATAGAGATGTAGTATATCAGGCCTACATATTGAGAAATGATAGAGATGTACTATATCAGGCCAACATATTGAGAAACGATAGAGATATACTATATTGAGCCTAAACATTGAGAAATGATACAGATATACTATATCAGGCCTACATATTAAGAAATGATACAGATATACTATATCAGGCCTACATATTGAGAAATGATACAGATATACTATATCAGGCCTACATATTAAGAAATGATACAGATATACTATCTCAAGCTTAGAAATTGCATTACTTATAAGACTTTGACAGTGACAGTCACAGCAGTCAGATGTACTCATGTCAAGTTCAGAGCTTTAAGAGACCCAGTGACAGGATTAAATTCTTAGATGGGTATTCAGCCCAAGCATATGGAAACCTGTTTAAATTTTGGAACAAAGAAAAATTAATACATTCAAACAAGCGGAGGCTGAGTCGAGAAATTGATCTAGAAGTAAGGATTACTGGTGTGGTATATAACCATTACATGTGGAAAATAATCAGATGATGACAAAAGAGAGGTGTTTTGGGAGTGAGGGAGAGCCACCTCACTACTCATTGACAGGATTAACCCCTTTGGACCAGAATACAATTGAGAATTATAACAATAAAGACGTCAGTAGCTATACTAGAATGGAATGAAGAAACAGTGTTTAACCTGAGACCAACATAAAGAAATACAGCCCCAGGTATATATCCCTGGAATGAAGTGCTGTGAAGCAAAATCTGAAAAATATGTTTTGATGAGTTTTGATTGTGCAAAGCATGACTGATAAAAATCTATTTATCTATCTAAGTTGTTTCTGTAAGATTATACATTTGTTTAGTAGGAGTGTGTGTTTTCATGGGCCACAGTGTAAGCTGTACTGGAGTTCAATAAAGGAAGTGACATCAGCAGCAGAAACAGAAGAAGAGTGATAGAATCAGCAGACTCAGCAAGAATCGGCAGGGCTTCAGGGAAGTGAGAGTCTGCCTCACACACACATACCCAAACACGCAGCAGCTACAGCAAGACACAGGGATAGAATAACAACAGAAAAAAGAAAATTAAGTAATTAAAATGGGCAACAAATTAATAAAGATGCAAAATAAGGAACAAACACCTTTTAGTTCACTAATGTTCGAGGTAATTGGGACAAAGAAAAAATTGGATAAATTCATGAAACATTGGAACAAGATGATGGCCAAAGCAGAAAAGCAACAAGAAAAGAAACCACATTGTTTCACAATATTGCTTGATTTTGAACATCAAGCAGCTGACAATAAAACGCAGGATTATCAACAAGAACAAACAAATGAGACAAGTGAAAATCAAACAAAAGAGATTGAAGCTGAACAGCATACAAAAGACTCAGTGGCATCTGAGTCTTACAACAACCAACAATGTGCACAAGAAGGTGAACAACCCCCAATGAAATCAGTAATGAGTCAGCCTTCTTTTCCCCAAAAAGCATCATGCAGCCAATCTTCTTCACCTACAGAGGTGACTGAAAGAGCAAACATGCAAAGAAAGTGGCTAAAAAGAAACAGGGGTAGAGGAAGAGGCAGAGGGCATGGAATGCCAAGACTAATTAGCATGTCTCCACCAAATGGTCCATGGTTATACCAAACAAGATCATCATGGGTGGACCAACAATATCAAAGACCTCCTGGGAATTGCTGAACGTGTGGCCAACTAGGACACATTAGCTGCAACTGTCGAAATAAAGAATGGTACTGAAGATTTACCAAGCCCCTTGAGCCACATAGAGGGACCCAAAAAACAACAATGCCTTTATTATATTCAGAGTGTTGTCCAATACATTTATTAGGAAGAGATGCATTGAGTAGCTTAAATGCAGACATAAAATGTACACGTGAAGGGTTATTGGAAGACTTTCTGACAAGCCAGTTGTGGACTCAACATCATACAGATGTAGGCCTAGCAAAATCAGCAAGAGCAGTACGACTTAAATTAAAACCAAATGAACAGCTTCCGCATCAGAGGCAGGATCCACTCAGTGCGGTTGTATACGAAGTGATCAGATCAACAATAGAGGGATTAATAAAAGCAGGAGTTTTAGTAGAGACCAAGAGCCAATGTAACACGCCAATATTCCCAGTAAAGAAACCAAACTCTGACAAATGGTGTTTAGTGCAGAGATAACTAGGGTGCCTGATCCATATACTTTACTATCAAGCAGCAGACGCTAAACACTACACAGTGAATGACTTCTTTGACTGCTCAGCCTTCTTTAGCATACAATTACATAAGCAGTCAAAGCAGTTATTTGCTTTCAACCATGAAGGCAAAAATGAACTCAGTGCCATATGGTTGCTGTGAGAGTCTGTCAGTCTTCAACAGAATGATGTTGGAATCAATAACACTCTTTTGATACATGTAGGTGATCTATTAATTGCATCTTCAATTGAGAAACATTGTAACAAAGATTCACTTACTTGCTTAGAAAGACGGCTAATGCCTTCACACATCAAAACGGGTCAAAGTACACACAAACCAACAACAGTATCAGAAATGTTGACCTTTCTGGAGATGGCAGGATACAGCATACAATAGATATGCGATATGCAATAGATATTCTCAATCACAGGGCATAGTTGAAAGACAAAATGGAATCTTACATGAAAAAATTGCAGAAATTAATAGAATTAAAAATAATAATTTGGTTTGATGCACTACCTTTAGCATTAAAGCATTCCAGGAGATATTAGCAACTCCCACAGCTGAAAAGTTAGAGGGACGAAAAGTCTTAACCATTGCTCCAGAGCTTCAGATCTGCTGAGACCACTTGCACAAGCAGACACTGCCCAACAACAACAGGGTGACATCACAGATGGCACAGCACGTGACCAAGCAGTGGTAGGACCAAGTGCTGACTCTGGACCGGGACCAGTAACTAGGAGCATCACCCGAGCGACACCACCAGCTGGCTCCGCACACAATGATGATAATTCAAAATGATGTAAGTGATAAGTCTTAGGCAACGGCTGGTAAACAGTCATCCAGGCTCCTACAAATTGTTTCAGGAGTTTGAGGTGTGAGCCTAGCGCCGCCTCTGCTGAACAAGTGACTTTCATCTACATCTGAGATACGGAAAAAGACACTCACACTTGGCATCCATTCAGACATCCAGGACTGTCTGACGCCCTGTACCGTTAGCAGACTGAATAGCTTGTAATGCCCAAAAGGGAGCCCCTACAATTGTCCCATTAGGAGGGTTAGCAGACTGTCAGAACTGTACCGTGCCCACTCCACTGTTTATTGTGGAGCATGGATCTTCATTTTCATCCTCACCTATTACCTCTGACCTATTACTTCATCTCCACTTATGGTACAGGATAATGGTTTGACTTACCTTCATTGTTTTTGTAGAAACACATGCCAGACACACATGAGCATTGCACATTAATGTGACATTAAACTAAATGCCAGTGGGTGGGATATTAGTTCTGATACATCAATTCCAGATGTTGATCTGGATGCAGGGGCATTACCTGTAGCTGATATATATAGCTCTACTACCAATAGAGACTACAGTAAGGAGGGATAAGAGAGATTTAACTTCTACTTGGTAACACGATAAACATACTCAGGAGTCCCTACTAACATACCATTAGACCACTTAGCAATGTTACATTCGGACATTGATAATTGGGTTGTTTTTTTCCCCCCATGGTTTCAGAACTATAAAAATGTACATTGGATTAATTATATTTTATGCAATCAACAGATATTTATGAATTACACCAGTAGTGCCTTAGAATCACTGGGACAACAGTTAGATGCTACTTCTAAAATGGTGTTAAAAAACAGATTTACTATAGACACTACAAGAGCACCAGATGATGGTGCATGGGATCTTTTTGGTCACAATTGTTGTACATACATCCCTATGAACACTACAGAAGGAGGTAACTTCACTAAAGTAGTGACTCAGTTAAGGGAATGTAGAGATGAGCATTTGACATATACAAGGGAACTCCTCAAGGGGGCTATTTTCTGGACAATAGAAAGCTGTTTTGATAAGAATGTGTATGATATTGGTTGTTTTTATTTTAATTCTTTTAATTTTGTCTAATGTTGTGTCATTGGTGGTATTATTGCAAAGCCTACGTTGAGCTTTACTGGAATAGTCAAAGTCGAGATGCCGGCTCCAGACACTATTCATCTAATCTGTCGAGTCCGGCCTGTTCCCAGCACTGCTCTTAACTAACAGACCGAGGTGATGTGCCAGTAACCTCTCCCTCTGCTCAGCAACATGCCTTGCTACGTGATGTAAAGTCACAAAGGGCAGAAGAGGACAACTCATCTGGATTCACATATGCATGTTTCTATTTCAATATTATTCAAGTTATTAAACTGTATGTGTCTTATATATTTGTAATGCATTGCAAGTGCCTTTCTTGTTTCTTAGAAACTGGAAGTGTTAAGCTTAGCTGAAAATATATATCCTTATATATCTTTGTGAAAGATATGCATTGTATGGTATTTTGAGCTGAGCTATGAATTTGATCTTTAATTGACTTTGCTGATTAGCACCAAGACTGATAATGGGTGTGAAGAAGACACATGCCTGATACGGGTGTGCCATGGAAGGTCTGCATACACAGCCTGGGGTAAAAGGTTGACAACTCAGTGTGCAAGCCCGTGTGCTTCTGTAAAATCAGAAGTAGAGCCGATACGTTGACCTGGGTTGACCACTTTAATAAAGACCATCTCGGTTAGTCACCTGGACGGACAGAAAGTCCGAGAACAATCTTTAAATTCTAAAGAATTTATTGCCGTCCGATGTGGATGGCCTGCTTGCTCTACCTACCATACAATGATCATATCTTTTTAGTAATACTTTAAAGGGGAATGATGGAGGGGAAAGACATCTAAGACAATCATCCTACCTGGTATGACGTTGTAATCAATTAATCTGATTTAATCTAGTATTGTTATGTTACTCCTCATTTAACTGTACTATGTAACCTCGTCTCATATATAATCTCACATATTATCTGATGGGGAAGATGCATGGTTCATGACTTTAAGGGGAAAATAAGTTGAAAAAGCTCAATATATATTAACATAGAGCATGCATAGTCTAAAACTCTGAGACATACAGCCTGTCTATGGTGTAGTGAACTTTTGAACCCTGAGGAAATCTGGCTGAGGCCTAAGGGAGTACCAGACACAGATATGTACCAACACACTGGTGTATTTTATCCTTAAGGTCTGTGTCCTTAAATTGAGCCCGGGCAGGCAGGCTAGGAGGCTAGCAAGTGTCCATGAGAACCAGATACAGATAAGCAGGGATGCTGACAAGTGTCCTTGTTTTTTAAAAAAGAAAAGAAACAACTTGATAGTTTGAAAATAATAGTATCTTATGGTGATACATGATGTCATAAATTACATTATATAAGACATGAAAAACCCCAGCTTTGGATTTAATGGTGCTTTCCACAAAAGTGGACTTAGTAATGAGGGGCGGCTTTGAATCGCCCCTCGGAAAGGGTATAAACGTTTCACCATTTGTTGAATCTGTTTGTGTGTGCTTCACCAAGGCACTCGTGATCCTGCAACTTCAAATAAAAGAACCTGCTTTTTCTCTTCAGCAAGTCTTCTGCAAATCCTTTTATTTAAATAGTTTTTGTTACTTGATCTGGATGTAAATAGCTTTATTACTAACAAAGTGTCGAAGGAACGACAACATGTTTGTGTCATAAGGTTATATAAGGCATGTTTATTCAAAAATAAATAAATAAATAAATGATAATCTTATGTTGAAGAGGTTTAGTTTGATTTAATTGGGACATAATGGTATGAAACTGGAACATACAATAGGGAAGGGGTGACATTACATCAGCCCCCAAGATGTTTTATAAATGTGTGAACAATCTCTACATCTGTGTGAGTGCACCTGAGAGCAAACTTGAGAGACCGCTATGAACAAAGAATAAAGAACCTGCTCTTCTATCTTGTTTCTCAAAGGCATGGTCTCTTCTCACTCCAGTCATGTTCTCCATATTTAGTTGCTAATGCTCTAGCTAAAAGCTACTGGAGAAAATGGGCTGGACCCCTTTTTATTGTGTCTCGCAGCCCCAATTATTTTAGAATACATTTTATAGATTTTTAACCTTTCAGTTTTATCTTTCAGAATTCCCCGGGTCTGGAAAACAGCTCAAGTAATTCCTCTACATAAAGATGGTAAGGCAAAAGATTTGAATAACTATAGGCCAATTTCAAAACTATCGTGTTTAACAAAAACATAAGAATCTCAAGTGAACCAGCAATTAAGATCATTTCTTCATGAAAATTCTGTTTTATGAAAATATCAGTCTGGTTTCAGAGAAGAACACAGCACTATTTCCGCTACGACACTGGTTTTATTCAGACATGGACAAGAACAAACATTGTGCAGCTGTTTTTATAGATTTAACAAAAGCTTTTGATACAGTTGATCACACTCTTCTTTAAAGGAATTTAGAAAAGATTGGCTTTAACTCAACTGCTCTGGAATGGATCCAAAACTACCTCACTGACAGAAAACAATGCACAGCATTGAATAATTATAAATCAGATTTAGTTTCTGTATGTAAAGGCGTACCACAAGGTCCAGTTTTATTTAATATATACATAAATGATATTGCTGCCTCTGCTTCTATCTCAGACTGCAAATTTATAGAAAATTACAGAGCTCATTTAATGCTCTACAGGTGGCATTGTATACTCACAAACTAGTTTTAAATACCATGAAAACTAAGTTCATGTTGTTTTCCAAATCTCTTAATACTGATATTAGTACTGTAGATATTACTACAGCCACCACATAGAGAGTTAAAGAATATAAATACCTTGGCATATGGCTGGATGATGAACTCAGTTTTAAAACACACATAAATAGTCAGTAAATGCAGACAGAAGCTGAGTTATCTTTATAGAAACAAGACCTGCTTCCCCATGCACGCCAGAAAACGATTCGTTGAAGCAACATTACTATCAGTGATCGACTGTGGCGATGTTATCTACCAGTATGCTCCCTCCAGCTCCCTCAAATTACTGGACCCAGTATATCACTCTTCACTGAGGTTCATTACTGGAGATCCGTACAGAACTCATAACTATGAGCTGTATGCAAAAGTTGGTTGACCCTCCCTAGCAGTACGAAGGGAAACGCTTTGGTTGATTTTATTTATAAAACACTCAATAACAGTAATTATTAGACTCGCTCTAGTGGTTGGATCAGCTGCCAGTTTTAATTGAACTTGGAAAATCTGCTTTTAGCTACAGTGCACCAGCGTGCTAAGAATCTACTACAGGAAACACTAAAACTCAGCTCACTGGTCTCACTCAATCATTTTAAACTTTTAATATCTAACCACCTTCAGACAGCCTGCACCTGTTTTACTTAATCTTACTTATTCTTATTTTTTCTGTCTTGCTTTAGTTTAATTTGACTTTATTATTCTGTTTTTTTATTGTTTTATTTAAATTAGTTAGTTTTATCATTGTTTTATTATTATTTTATTATTAATATAATAGCTTGTGGTTCCTCTTAAATTTCTTTTGAACTATTTTACTGTTTTATTATTATTATTTCTAATCTCTTACCATCTTTATATCTTAATTTCTTACTAATTAAATCTTAAATTTTTATTATTATTATTATTATTATTATTATTTCTATTTTTATATTCACTGTTCTTTTAATTTTTTGTTTAATGTGTATTAGCTACTTTCTTCTAATTTGATTTAATTTATAATGATTAAATTTTGTTTTTATTTTCTTTGTCATGTCATGCCCTGTTCTTGTAAATGCTCGGCTACATTGAAAATGAGGGTTACCCTCAATGTACTTCCGAGCTAAAATAAAGGTTGATTAATACAGTATGTTATGTAGGTGTTGTGTGTGTGTGTGTTGTGTTGTGTAGTTATTATTAGTAGTGGTAGTATTATCAGTATTTTAGTAGTAGTAGTTTGTGTGGTGTGTAGTGTGTGTTTGGTGTTTGTGTGTGATGTGTAGTGAGGGAGTGTGTTGTACACAGTATGTTGTGTGTGTGTTGTGTGTGTGTTGTGTGTGTACACACTCTTTGAAGTAAAGAAGACTCTTTATAACAAACATTAATATGAACCTGGAATGTTTATTGAAAGTTCTTGGAGTGTGTCTGAGTGTTGTGGAGTGCGCTGGTGTTTGTGGAGGTTTTCTTAGCAGCACAGGCATCTTCTCCAGAAGCTTCTCCTCTCGCTCTGCTTCTGGTCTTTTTCAGCCTGTTTCTTTTGCTGCTCCTCCTCCTTCTTCACCCTCTGCAGGAATGCGGGCAGCAGCGCTGTGCTCCTGGAGAGGAGCTCCTGCGACCCCTCCAGGGTCTTCTGGAGTCTCTCCTTCGCTGCGCTCCACTTCTGCTTGCGCGTCTCCACCGCCTCTCCTGTCTTCAGCAGCTGGATCTTGAGCTGCCGGTTTTCGTCCTCCAAATACTGGAAGTGCTTGATGACGGAGGCGTTGTTCTTCAGCTCAGTGTCATCGTCCAAGCTCTGCCGTTCCAGCGCGCCAAGGAGCCTCCTCACGACAGTGAGCAGGTCTCCTCGGTAGGCTCTCCGACCTTCGCGCTGTTTCTCGGCGAGCTTCCTGGACTTCTCTGCCTGAGCTTGTTCTCTGGCCCTCTGTTCCTGGCACCTCTCCGCCAACCTCTCCGTCTCCAGCTTCTTCCTCCTCAGCTCTGCACTCAGTGTCCCAACGCAGGACCGCATGCTCCTCTCACGGCGCGTCCAGTGCTCCTTCTGCAGCTGAGCTACTCCCTGAAGGTGCTCCATCTGCGCGGACAAGGCTTCACGGACGCGTTTCTCCAGGTTCTCCAGCTCCTCCCGGGCCGCATCCAGAGCAGATCTAATCTGCTGATCGCCGCTCTGCTCAGTCTCCTTTTTCAGAACTTCTAAAGCCCGTCTCAGATCAGCACCGTAACGTTAAGTACCTCAGTTTGTTGATTTGGCACAGTTCTTTTTTTCCTGATGACCTAATAAATCCCCTCAACAGTCATTTCACTACTTCAGTACGATTTCAAAATATCTCACAATATGCTTAAACTTCCACTGTTTCACCAAGAGAATCTATACGTTCCGTTAAGCAGTGCATTTGTGTATGTTGTCCACCACAGAAACGAAATAGGCTGGCTGTAAAAAAGCTGGGAAAACGATACGAAGGCAAAAGGGAAGCACACATTTCCCGTCAGGTTGAACTGCTCAATATCCGACTAATCCAAGGTTAAAAACACGTCTTGTGGCTTTTTAGACCTTAAACTACTGTCATGGTAGAAGATGGTGACATCATTCAGAACTATCTTTTCTGTAAAATCAGTCGAATCCTTCTGAGTAAGTCCCATAAACACAGTGCTTATAGCAAATACCTGTAAAATAAGGTATAAAAGCTTAATTCTTTTAAGTATTATAGCTCATTTAGACAACTTCGCTCAGCTGGGATGGTCCTCTTGCAAACTCCTAGAAAATATAACATACTATTAATGAATCGGATGACTATGGCCACTGACTGTTGAGCAGTCTTGTAACAAGCAAGAACGCAGAAAAAATTCACTTGTAAATTTGCAGTAATTAACATCCTCAGTTTCCAAACCATTAAAAGTGTAATAAAAAGGAAAGATCATTTAACACACAGGTGAATGAGCATGAACAGACCACAGATTCTTGTGTTTATTGCATTTTGCTAAATATGTCAGCTTTTCCAGAAATGGAGTTTATCCAGGAAACCACATAATAATCTTTAAATTAGTCCAGTACATTTGCACAGCCTTTAAACAGACAATTCATTGTGCATTTATACATAAAAAAGAATTTAATTGCAAACAAAAGACAATGTATTAAACTAAACTACATTAGCAATGTTGTGTTTGAATTGCACCAAAACATTTGGCTCAAGCTGAAAACTCTATAACTGCAAGCATCAGTGGAAGAACATGGGCAGTGCTTTAGTCCCCTAAGTGGATGAATCTGATGATTTTGATTGAAAGAATATTCAATAAGAAATCAGTCTAAACTTGGTGAAGGATGTCTTCACCAAGGGAATTACTGACTATTGTCAAGCTTCATCAACACAAAATTGATTTTACATTTGAGACCTTAACACCAGGGTCTGAAAAACTCCTGACCCAATGCCTCTGACTTTTAGATTATTTACCTCTACAGGGTGACTAGCAGCAGGGCACACTCACCATAATTTAATATCGAAAAATTGTATATAATGCAGCTATACAAAACCAAAACACATGGCAACACGTAATTAAAACAGCTGTACTTTCATAACTTAACAGAACAAAATATTGGACACAGGTGTTATTGCATGTAAAGTAAGGCGAGAGCTTGATCACCTACTGCTTTTCATATTAAATCAGAAGCATGGCTGCAAAACTGCAAAAGGGCACTCACGAGTAAAGCTTCAATGTGTAGGAGTGAATAAAACTAAACAGTTATAGATGAAAAACGGTTTGTTCAGAACCGTTTTTAAATTTTGGATTTCATTATTAGAATCACGTTTTTTAAACCTTTATGTATCTTTCCATTTTTATACAGAAAACTGAACTAGAATGCTAGCATTACTGTTACTGATTCCTGATGGGTTAGCATTACTTCTCAAAGTGCTGACTGGTTAGCATTACTGCTACTGAGTGCTGATTGGTTAGCATTACTGTTACTGAATCCTGACTGGTTAGCATTACTGCTACAAAGTGCTGATTGGTTAGCATTACTGTTACTGAATCCTGACTGGTTAGCATTACTGCTACAAAGTGCTGATTGGTTAGCATTACTGTTACTGAATCCTGACTGGTTAGCATTACTGCTACAAAGTGCTGATTGGTTAGCATTACTGTTACTGAATCCTGACTGGTTAGCATTACTGCTACAAAGTGCTGATTGGTTAGCATTACTGTTACTGAATCCTGACTGGTTAGCATTACTGCTACAAAGTGCTGATTGGTTAGCATTACTGTTACTGAATCCTGACTGGTTAGCATTACTGCTACAAAGTGCTGATTGGTTAGCATCACTGTTACTGAATCCTGACTGGTTAGCATTACTGCTACAAAGTGCTGATTGGTTAGCATCACTGTTACTGAATCCTGACTGGTTAGCATTACTGCTACAAAGTGCTGATTGGTTAGCATTACTGTTACTGAATCCTGACTGGTTAGCATTACTGCTACAAAGTGCTGATTAGTTAGCATTACTGTTACTGAATCCTGACTGGTTAGCATTACTGCTACAAAGTGCTGATTGGTTAGCATCACTGTTACTGAATCCTGACTAGTTAGCATTACTGCTACTGAGTGCTGATTGGTTAGCATCACTGTTACTGAACACAATGTTTGACTCTTCACAGAGGCACTAGGCAAGTATGCCCGATCTCCCCCTATTTATTTGCCATATTCATAGAACCGTTAGCTGCAGCAATAAGTTAGACTTTGAATAGAAAAGGAATTCAGACATCACACAGCCATCATAAAATTAGTCTATATGCTGATGGCAATAAGAAATAATTAAAACAATTTAAAATTATTAAGAAATATCAGACAACTCCATTAATTGGTCCTAATCCACTATTCATCCATTAAATAAGAATCTATGTAACATACTAACACTGGCGTTTCCTATTCCACTGAACACCAATTTTATCACATATCTGGGTGGTAAAATTTCCCCCCAGCTGTCAGAGCTACTTTATCTTAATTACACTCCCCTTCTCAAAACAATAAGCGATGATCTCCAACGCTGGGTAAATCTTGCCATCTCCTTTATAGGTAGAATAGCCATAATCAAAATGACCATATTACCCAAAGTCAATAACTATTGTCAGTGCTCTCTATTGAACCCCCAACAAAATGGTTTAAGTCTTTAGATACCACCATCTCTAAATTCTACTGGAAAAAAACCCCACCCAGAACCAAACTTACTACATCACAGAATTAAAAAATCCATGGAGGACTAGATGCCCCAAACTTCTACAACTACTTTCCTGCAACCCAATTACAATATATACTTAAATGGATAAATCCCGCTCAAACAGATAGCACATGGATTGATGTTAAACGAACCCTGTGCAAAGATATCAAGATAGCAGACTTACCATTCATCAGCCGCATACTTAAAAAACATCCTTGCTTCAAAACTCCAACAATAGCAACTCAACTATTCCGACTCCACTTTGTCACTAAGCACCAATTCCCCCCATCTGGAACAACCCTGACCTCCAATTCAGAGAAAATTTACACTCTACTAGATGGAGAGATAAAAGTATTACCCACCTTAAACACATACTCCACAATAACACTATAGTATCACTCTCATTTCTAACCCAGAATTCTGGCATGGAATGATTTCTTCGCATTCCACCAGCTAAAATCAATATTGAGCTCCAAAATCAAAAAGACTGAAAACACATTAAATTTACCATCTACAATCTCTGATCTTATTAACATATAATTTCCAAAACAACTCCTGTCTAAAATACCCAAATTTATGTAAAACAAATATCTGCTTCCACTAAAAATAAAATCCCAGAGTACAATTTAATCTGGACACCAATTATTAACCTCCTACAACAGTGACCATCTGGCCAAACCAACCCCACTATAAACACAGATATACTGAGATCCAATAGCAAATTCAACACGACTCTTTATATAACAACAACAAATAATAGCTCTCTACGTAGACACACACATGCACACACACACACACACATTGATCCCTATGTATTTTTGTTTTCCATAGCAAAATACCTTTAATGCTATCTTTTGTTATCTATTGTCTTAATATGTTGGTTATATTTCACACTTTAATATTTTTTTATCTCCCTTGTTTGCTTGTTAGTTTTATTGTTGTTTGTTTGTATGTTTTCTCTTATCGTCTTCACATTTGTTCGTATATGTATGTATATTTGTGTCCATGTCCTCTCTCATCATTAATACATTATAAATAAAAATAAAAAGTAAAAATAAAAAGTGTAAAAAAAGAGATTGCTGGTTGGCTGGCATTGTTACTACTAAGTGCTTATGGTCATTGCTGTTTGCATTCACTGACATTAAGAACGTAAATGAAGCACGGTTGCAATGTCCTATAACCATAAAAAGCACAAAAAAATGTAGCAGCATTGTACAATTGTTTGTACTGTTCTATGTTCAGAAAATGGGTGTATCACACAAACTATTCTTATTTTGGACTTACTCGGCAGACATTTTTGAGTTTTCAGTTCTTTGTACTACACATTTTCTGGTAAAGAACTGTGGCGTCTATCCATGAATCAAATTCCATCTACAGATCTGCTGCCATTAAAACTATAAAGCTTGTGTGCTTCTCTTGTAATGCTGAGATGCAAAATAAGTGAATAAATTAAAAGAACATTGCTTGACCAGCTATTAAAACATCAAGTTTGCTGCAAGCAGAGCAAGTGTTCCTGAAGACTCAGCGCACAGCATCTACAGGACAAACACAGCGGAAAAAGCAAGAGAAACTGTAAGGAAGTTGATTCAGCATTGGTATATCAAAGCATATTTTATATAACTAATCTGATAACTAATTTTTTTATACAGTAATGATACAAAATGCATGAAGACAAATAAAATTGAATGACTAACTGTTATTTTAAATCATCCAAAATAATAACTTTACAGGAAACATATTTTACTTTCAAGGTAAGTAAAGAGGAATTATTTGAAACTTTGGAACATTTCTATTGGTCCATTCATCATGAATTGTTCACACAATGAACAGCTACCAAACTTATTCAGTAAAGTACAAACCGCAAATAAACATAAATACTTGATTTATTTTTATTATTATTATTATTATTATTATTATTATTATTATTATTATTATTATTATTTTAACAGCAATGAAATGTTGGTAGTTACTGATTATTTACACATAATTTAAGAACACATTATTAAAAATGACACATTAATCACTTAAAACCAAGTTTTAGGGCTTTCAGAGTCCAGTTGTTTTTCTTACCGTTGGATCTACAGTACCACCAGAAGCCACATCCAATGACCATCAAGCAAATAAAAGCAAGGGACGTCCAAACAGCAATCCTGCTGCGTTTCTCAACAACTAGATAAAATATAGTCATATTACTTCAGAAGATTAGGTTTTTAAAGAATACAGTAAAAAAGATATACATAGAAATGTTAAAGCATGTGTTTGTGTAACAAAGAATTATTGAAATAAAACAAAATATTACATTAAAAATGACTGATTTATAAAATATGCCAAAACCATCCTACCCCAGACTGTGGTGAGGTTGTGTGGTACGCTGCTATGAAGCACTACACAGCTGTAGGTGTGTTTTCCTACATCCTCCTCTGGAACTGTTACACTCTTTCTGGTCTGGTACGTTCCATCCTCGTTGGGCAGCACATCAGTGACCCCTTCATCCACAGGCTGCTGATCTGGACCCAGCCAGTCCACCTGGACTGCCCGTGGATAAAACCCTGTCACATGACATGTGACTGTAACGGAGCCGGCACTGTGTTTCTCAAAGATCCTGACTTCTGGAACTGAATAATAACAAGATTCTTAATGAGAACAAAATCATTTCTCACATCTACACTAGTCATTTTGGTTCTATGTTTGTTAAGTCAATACTATGTATTATACAGTCTGCTGTTATATCTGCTGTTTTCTGGGCTGCTGTAGCTGATGGTGTTGACCAAATGGTACTTTATTAATTAAGAAGTAAAATCTGTATTTTACAGATTGGTATTTTACTATTTTACTAGTGTTACAGTTAAAACTCACCGAAATGATAATATAAGCTAGACTAAGACAATGCATTTTACTGTCAGACTTTAACTCAGAAAAACTGATCATTTAGTCACTTTAAGCCTAAATAAACCCAGCTTTAAATATGCATTCAGGGAAGAGGCATTCAAGAACACATCTGACCTTTTCGCATGCGCACTCCTGGTGCTTGCTTTAATAAGTTTAAACGTTCCAGGCAAGATGTTTTGTAGTAGGTTGCAGCTGTATCTATACTGAATTGGTCTCGTTCTCTCAGACTCTTAAGCATCACAGCCTGAGGAACAGCAGCCACGAATGTCTTCCTGTCGATGTCAAAACTCATGAAGTCCTTGCCGTTGAATGCTTGAGTCAGCCACGCCTTGTAAGACCCGTTTGGATACAGAAAGCAGCAACCAGATGATTGGTATATATTTCGCTCAGACAAAGAACCTAAATGAAATACATAAGAAACCGGTTCTTATTTCAAAACATTGTAAGACAAAGTGTGGATGGTTTAAATTTTAAGTTTACACTAACACTAAGTGATTTAATCACTATTTTTTTTATACTGGCCCACGTTTCTGTAAGTGCATATTTGCTACCCAAAATTTAAGATGAACTTAGTTTAATATGTTTAATGTTCCTTACACAAGATTGACACCTACACAGCCCACCATGGACACTGGACAGTGAAAGCAATTCGATCTTTTGATTTTCAATAATAGATCTACTATTGGACTGAAGGAAAATAGCAACTATATTTAAATCTAACAAACAATTTGGGTGCTCTGAAAAAAGGATGAAATTTGAATTGTAGGACAAGCACTAGCCATTGTAAAGTCAACAATCTGTGATAGTATTAAGAAAAATGTACAGCTAATAAACACAAATGAAAAGCAACATTGGATCCACACTAAAAAATCAGTCACATAACCAACACATCCCACAGTGCAGATACAGTTCTGTAGTTATCTATTTAATGACTTCACTTCAGTAGCACTAAGTGGTGCTACTTTGCTAGACAGTGAAACAAAACATGTGGCTAAGGTATCTGATAGAGAAGATTATAATAAGTGTTATATAAGTGTTTTGCTATTTCATATTTTTTTTATTCGGGTGATGCATTTTTGGCAGAAAGCAAACAGAATAATACACATTACCTGTAAGGTTAAACTGCTGAATAGCCAACTGCAAACCAATAGTTAACACATGCCTGTTGTGGTCTGACCAATCATGGATAACATCCCAGTGTTCTCGTCCTGTGGTGGTGTTGAGCCAGTCGGGACGAGGCATTTTAGACCTTAAGCTGCTGTCATGGTAGAAGATGGTAACATCATTCATAACTATCCTTTCTGTGAAACTTGGCAGGTCGAATCCTTTAGAGCAAGTCCAATAAGCACAATTCCCGTAGTGAAGATCTAAATAAAATAAAATAATTTTAAAGGTTTCTAATTATATATTGAAGGCTGTCATTATACCTTAGCTGTCATTATATCATATATTTCACCTTATTTCTCCCTTCTCCATGTAAACTGGCTGGTCCTAATCTGGGTAACTCTACAATAAGCATTTCCTGACCAATCACAAGGCTTACCTCTCTGGCCCTGCCCACGCAAACCAGTTTTAGAGTCAGATAAACTTAGCAAGCTTAAACTACTCAGTATAGCCAAAAGCTAGCAAGCTAGACCACCGTTAGCTGCCTGTCGCCCGTTCATTCCTTTATCCATACACCAACATTGTTCATTCATCTGTTCATTCCTTTAAATGGATGAAAGGACAACATTGGTGACATTGTTCTTTCATCCATTTATTCCTCCTTCCAGAATACAATAAGATGCCACCCACGTGTGACCACAATGTGTTTAGGAGTGTTGCCAGAGCCAACAGACTCAAGCAACAAAAGTTTGGCAGATGCTTCTTTCAGTGGGACAATGTTGTATCATCAGATAATCTGGTGAGATACTGGATGGATGAATGATTTTAGCTCACCATGCGTTCGCCCGTCTCAACAGACTCAGAGCTGTTATCTTTGTAAAGGGAAGTTGTGCAAAGTATTTAATGAAAGGGTACCAACAAATGGTACACAAACAGATTTAAGAAAAATATTTTATTTTGTCCCTTTAATCATTATTCTTCAAATAACGGATACATTTGTGTTAAATGTTTCAATAAAAGATACAAATGATAAAGGATAAGGAAGGTTTGTACAGGCTTAGCTTATGTTTACCAGGGGTGCCAATATTGCTGGAGGGTACTGTAGATTAAAGAATATGCCAATGTATTGTCTAAACAATATTTTAAAACAATATCTGGTGTATCATTCATCATATTCCTAAACATTTCATGTGATTAAATTATATCCATTAAATGCTTCATAAGTCTGTTTCCTATCACTATTACTGTGAACACTTCATTCTAGTGGGAGAAGAATATCGCTTGTTACAAAAATGGATGTTTTGATTGCTGTTCAAATCACAACAATCTTACAGTATTTGCACTTGCTTATATTTATTTTACTAATTTTTAATCTTAGGAGACATTGACATTTTTTACATAATATAAAAAAATGGCCTTTGATACAGAAGAAAGAAAATGTTTGAAACTAGTATTAAAATCTCTTAACATGTTGGATTAGAAGGACTAATTATACGTATCGGTAGTGTGGTTGGTAGTGTTACATTGCTGCCCTCCATGCTGTAGACTGGGACTCGATTCCCCACCTGGGTAACCACCTTATACTATACCAATAAAAGTACTTGGGCAAGAATCCTAACGCTACCTTCACCTTCCTGTGTACAGGTAAACTGTAAATCACTCTGGATTACAGGGTCTACCTAATCAGAATAAAGTAGAAGTTCAAGGAGTTCAATAAACAAGGAAATGTGAAACCTAATTTATGTATTTGTACTTAAACCTGTTTGTACTAGCTAGAGATACATACTCTGACCAGATACAAATCACTTTTGTAAGTTGCTCTGGATGTGAGCGTCTTCTAAATGCCGTAAATGTAAATGAAACTGTAATGGCCTGAATACAGAAGCTTGCGGGACATTGTGATTCTCAAACAGTTCACTATTTACAAACTGTAATAAACCAACACCCTCATTTAGGGAAGATTTGAAACAAAATTCAGACCTGTAGCTGAAGCCTGTTCACCAGTCCATACTTGCTGAAGATGTAAGAGAAGAAATAAAACATAAGAGTTCTTCATGTTTACTGAGGAAAGTTCAAAACAATAGCCCTGGAGCTTTGAAACGAAAACGAAAGCAAAGCCTTCCGGAAAGTCCCCACTGTGTTGTCAGTAGGCTGTACTCTTACAGGTGATAGATTAACACAGTTCTTTGTGGTCTGACATTAAAAATGCCGGTGATGTGCCTTTGTCAAGATACCACAAGGATAAAGCAGCACAGTATCTTTCTCCCCATCTTAACAGCCCTGTTCAGAATAGTCAGTTTGAGTGCCTGTTGCTTTAAATGATAACGAGCTGCTTTTTGCCCCGCCTCCCTCTTCCACAGGACATGCCAGTACACATTCTTTCATTATACTCTCACTTTATTGATCTCACCTGTTGATCAGATCAAGTTTTTTATGTAAAAGATTTCTGTACTTCTGTAGTCTAAACAGTATTATGATTGTTCTATGCAAGTTTTTAAAAGCTATAGGCTAAAAATGTTGTACATAGATTATTATTAACAAATAAACATGCATTGTATCATCCTGTTCTTAATATTTTGAGTGAAAAGCTTCAAGTCATGTTATACACACCAAACAGCAGATGAGGATATACTGCAGCAATAGTTTAAGACTTGAATTAAAAAAGCTAGCTATTACTATTGCTATCACTAACTGCTAACAGTCCAGCACCAGGAGCCAGCTATCCTAGCATTAAAGTTTCCAGTTTTTTAGTTAGGTAAAAAATTATATCATGTTAACACTACATGTAAAAGTCATTTGCAGTTATATTAAAAGTTCACTACTTATTTACATATACCAGAACCTTGTTTTAGAGTGTTATAGATTATAACAGCATTCATGTTTACAGTGTTCTTATGAACAGACATTACAATGCATTATGAAATCTGACATTACAAAGTTATACACTCTTGTTTTATGAAGTCTTATGCTTATATCTATACACCTGTATTAGCAAATAAACCAGCTTATGTAAGGCAATATAAGGGACCATGCATGTCAAATAATAGGATTCACAGGTTCGTTATCAGGACTGCACAGAGAACAGAATCTAGCTTTTATGGGTATGACTACAACAGACACTGTGAATAAAGAAAAGACAGGTTTCTTCCACTGCGCTGTAACCAGAGCAAGGTGCAAGGTTGCTGAACTTTGGTCCTGGTGGGCTGGTGAAAAGCACTTTTTTTGGTGGTTTACCTGCTTAAATGTACCTAGGGACACTCATTTGCTGTTGCCAGGTTTAATGTGTGTGTTTGAATAGGGAAATTACCAAATGTGCTGGACATTGGCCCTCTGGGACTAGAGTTGTGCGCCTCTGTCAAAGAGGGTCAGTTCAGCTCACAGTATCTACCAGATGAACAAAAAATGAAAACTGAATTTGATTCAATATGAAATTAAAATGCAGTTCAGTTCTAACAGGTCAAGCCTTCTGTGTAACTCAGTAAATTATTTATCTCATACAGTGATTATTAATACTCTATACTCTATCATTAATATTAATTTAGGCTCTAATTTATATAAACTGTTAGATGTGAAAAAATGGTGGCTGTACTATTTCAGTTAACATCTCCAGCAATTCATTTTTAATGCACAATAACACAACATGGCAGATGTCAAGTAACTCCAAAATAGTAACTTTATAGAACCGCTTTTAACTTTCAGTGTAGGTTAATGTACAGAGGTTTAATTTGAGTCATTATGGAGCTTTTCTATTGGTCCATTCATTGTGAAACTTTCACAGGATATAAAGAGCAGCTGTCGTGTTCAAATTATATAGAAAAATGAAAAGCAGCTAAATTGGAAATGCTTGTTTTTCTTTGAACAGCAATGATATGCCTTAATGATAGATTTAGTTAATAATATAACACTGTCATGTTATTATTAGCAGTCATTTTTATGATGTTTGATGTCATAGCATCTTCATTACTCAGTTCATCATGACATCATATATGATAATATGACAATATGTCATATTACTGAAATGACAAATGACATTTGCCATGACATTTTTATGGTGTGATTACGTAGCTGGTTCAAGTCGAATGTTACCAATCACTGATTCCAAATTCCTGTTGTTTCACTTACCATTCGATCCACAGCAGCTCCAAACTCCAAATCCAATACCCAGCAAGCAAAAGCAGCCAAGAGACGTTTAAACAACAATCCTGCTGCGTTTCTCCACAACTACATAAAATAAATTCATATTATCTTTCAAATGATTTCCCTAAAGGCGGCATGGTGGTGTAGTGGTTAGTGTGGTGGTGTAGTGGTTAGTATGGTGGTGTAGTGGTTAGTAAGGTGGTGTAGTGGTTAGTATGGTGGTGTAGTGGTTAGTATGGTGGTGTAGTGGTTAGTATGGTGGTGTAGTGGTTAGTGTGGTGGTGTAGTGGTTAGTATGGTGGTGTAGTGGTTAGTACGGTGGTGTAGTGGTTAGTACGGTGGTGTAGTGGTTAGTAAGGTGGTGTAGTGGTTAGTATGGTGGTGTAGTGGTTAGTATGGTGGTGTAGTGGTTAGGATGGTGGTGTAGTGGTTAGTATGGTGGTGTAGTGGTTAGTATAGTGGTGTAGTTGTTAGTATAGTGGTGTAGTGGTTAGTATGGTGGTGTAATGGTTAGTAGGGTGGTGTAGTGGTTAGTACGGTGGTGTAGTGGTTAGTATGGTGGTGTAGTGGTTAGTATGGTGGTGTAATGGTTAGTAGGGTGGTGTAGTGGTTAGTACGGTGGTGTAGTGGTTAGTACGGTGGTGTAGTGGTTAGTACAGTGGTGTAGTGGTTAGTATGGTGGTGTAGTGGTTAGTATGGTGGTGTAGTGGTTAGTAGGGTGGTGTAGTGGTTAGTACGGTGGTGTAGTGGTTAGTAAGGTGGTGTAGTGGTTAGTATAGTGGTGTAGTTGTTAGTATAGTGGTGTAATGGTTAGTAGGGTGGTGTAGTGGTTAGTACGGTGGTGTAGTGGTTAGTACGGTGGTGTAGTGGTTAGTACAGTGGTGTAGTGGTTAGTACGGTGGTGTAGTGGTTAGTACGGTGGTGTAGTGGTTAGTACGGTGGTGTAGTGGTTAGTATGGTGGTGTAGTGGTTAGTATGGTGGTGTAGTGGTTAGTACAGTGGTGTAGTGGTTAGTACGGTGGTGTAGTGGTTAGTATGGTGGTGTAGTGGTTAGTACGGTTGTGTAGTGGTTAGTACGGTGGTGTAGTGGTTAGTACGGTGGTGTAGTGGTTAGTACGGTGGTGTAGTGGTTAGTACGGTGGTGTAATTGTTAGTACAGTGGTGTAGTTGTTAGTACGGTAGTGTAGTTGTTAGTACGGTGGTGTAGTGGTTAGTACGGTGGTGTAGTGGTTAGTATGGTGGTGTAATTGTTAGTACAGTGGTGTAGTTGTTAGTACGGTAGTGTAGTTGTTAGTACGGTGGTGTATACATAATCTTACTGTTCTTCCACAGACTTCAGTAGTTTCAGATCACTACCTAATTTCATATGAATGCATGTACACCCCGTTATTGCATAAAACGTTCAATAATGCCAAATACATCTCAGCACTTTATTGAAATCCTTCCAGATTTATCAACCATAATTTTTCTGTCATCAGACCCAACAGAGCTAGACAGACTAACAGACTGCGTAGAAAATACGCTTCGATTAACTTTAGACAATGTTGCACCTATAAAAATTAAAAAGATGCAACAGAAAAAGCTCACTCCGTGGTACAACAATGAAATTCACACCTTCAGACAGGCAGTATGGAAATTAGAGCGCAAATGGAGAGTGACCAAGAGAGTGACAGCCTTAGCAGTTACAGAAAGGCACTTATTAAAACACGCTCAGCATACCTGTCCACACTCATCGAACACAACAAAAACAATCCTAGAGTTTTATTTAGCACCATCGCAAAACTTACCAAAAATCAGGCAGGAACGGAACCTCAAATACCCGCCAACTACAGCAGCAATGATTTCATGGACTTTTTCAATAACAAAATCGAGAATATTAGACAAAAAGACAGCATGAAATGTGGTTCTAGAAGAAACACTAGAAACATTTTGTCCACTTCAGCAGTCAGAACTTGAAAAACTTATCTCTTCCTCAAATTCTGCTACATGCACACTCGATATGTTTCCAACAAACTTATTAAAACAAGTATTACCAGCTATTATTAAACCTATCTTAACTATCATCAACTCTTCTCTTAGTCTGGGTCATGTACCTAAGTCTTTTAAACTAGCTGTGATAAAACCTTTGATAAAGAAGCCAAATCTTGACCCCAGAGAACTGTCCAGTTATAGACCCATTTCCAATTTACCTTTTATCTCTAAGATTTTAGAAAAGGCTGTAGCTCGGCAACTCTGTTCTCATCTACATAAGAACAACATATATGAAAAATTCCAATCTGGTTTTAGGCCCCACCACAGCACAGAGACAGCTTTAGTTAAGATAACAAATGATCTTCTTCTTGCCTCTGATCAGGGCCACGTATCTCTACTGGTGTTACTAGATCTAAGTGCAGCTTTTGACACTATAGATCAGATATTCTCTCAGACAGATTAGAAAATATGGTTGGAATCACAGAAACAGCGTTATCCTGGTTCACATCTTACCTTAGTGATCGCTTTCAGTTTGTAAAGATAAATAATGTATCATCTAATTATGCAAGAGTGAAATTTGGAGTTCCACAAGGTTCTGTTTTAGGTCCTCTGTTATTTACACTATATATGCTACCATTATACACAGCTGTACATATCAGCCAAACCAGATGATAAATCCAGATTAAATAAGATAGAAGATTGTGTAAGAGATATTAGACTTTGGATGCTACAGAACTTCCTTCTTTTAAACCCAGATAAAACGGAAGTTCTCCTCCTCGGCCCAAAGGCTGCTCGGACTACATGTTCAGATTTAATGCTAAATCTCACTGACCTCTCTGTAGTTCCTGGTTCAGTAGCCAAAAACTTGGTGTAACAATTGACTCAGATCTGACATTTAATCAACACATAGGTAATATTACAAGAACAGCGTTTCTTCACCTACGAAACATTTCAAAGTTAAGAAATGCGTTATCTGTGTCTGATGCTGAAAAGTTGATACATGCCTTTATAACCTCAAGACTAGATTACTGTAATGCATTATTGTCAGGATGCTCCAGCAGGAACCTGAATAAACTCCAGTTAGTTCAGAACGCTGCAGCTAGAGTACTAACTAAAACCAGGAAATTCCATCACATCAGTCCAGTTTTATCAGCACTACACTGGCTTCCTGTTAAATTCCGTACAAACAGTCTCAATATTTAATATTTATTATAACTTTAACTCGTTTTGCTTCTCAAACGCACTGCTACGTCTTTTTTGTAACATGAACTTATTACTGTAACAAACCAAGAGTCACGTTTAATATTAATGTTGGACCACATTCTAAAAAAAAATATTTTTGCAGTTTCACTGTAAATAGCTACAGTTAGAGTCTAGTCTCTTAGGTTACCGTGGCACTCAGACACCATTTGAAATTAATTAACAATAAAAACAATTTAGTCAAGGTGTGTTTTGTAACTAGTGTGTGTAGTTTGTGTGGTCTGCAGTGTCTGTGTGTAGTCAAGGTGTGTTTTGTAATCAGTTTGTGTAGTGTGTAGCATGTGTTTGGTGTGTAGTGTGTGTGTGGCGTCTGTGTACTGTGTACTCTGGACTTACAGAATTAATTTTGTTAACTTAAAACAAATTGACAGAACTTATTTTTCAATATACTTAACACATTTGCATTGGTCTAATTTAGGTAACAGTTCATATAATAATAACAGTTCAAATCAGCCTGCTGAAAAATTACTATGAAACGAGAAAAACATTTTGGTTTGGCAAGATCCAAAACCTTTTTATTACCAATTCACAACATTTCCATTAGTTTGCTGAAGCAGACACACACCATCAGCTGGGGGCAAGGGCCTCACCCTGTTAACATTTCAACGAGCCAGTGATTCTGTGAAGAAATCATAGAAAAATTTACTGCAACAAAATTTCAAACACTTGTTTTAATACATCCAATTAATAGTTAAAATAAAAAATGCCTGTAAAACATTAACACATCTAATCAATGCTGACAGCCCAGGATTAGTGATTGTCTAAACATCAGCAAAACAAAGGAGATGAGTGTGGACTACAGGAAGCAGCAGAAGGGTGGTCACTCTCCCCTTCACATCAACAAGTGGAGAGAAGTGGAGAGAGAAGTGGAGAGAGTCAGCAGTGTTAAGTTCCTCGGCGTTCACCTCTCTGATGACCTCACCTGGTCCCTCCACACTAACACGATTGTGAGATCTGCCCGTCAGCGTCTCTTCTTCCTGCGCAGGCTCAGGAAGTTTGGACTGCCTCCTGATCTCCTCACCAGCTTCTATAGATGCACTATAGAGAGCATCCTAACGAGCTGCATCACTGTCTGGTACGGCAGCTGCACTGCCTGCGACCGCAAGGCCCTAAAAGGAGTGGTGAGGACAGCAGAATACATCATAGGCAACAAACTACCAGTCTTACAGGACATCTACCAGTCTCGCTGCCTGAGGAACAAACTACCAGCCTTACAGGACATCTACCAGTCTCGCTGCCTGAGGAACAAACTACCAGTCTTACAGGACATCTATCAGTCCCGCTGCCTGAGGAACAAACTACCAGTCTTACAGGACATCTATCAGCCCCACTGCCTGAGGAACAAACTACCAGCCTTACAGGACATCTACCAGTCCCGCTGCCTGAGGAGAATCCAGAAGATCAGGTCAGACAGAGGTCACCCACCACACAGCCTGTTCACCATACTGCCATCAGGCAGGAGATTCCGCAGCATCCAAGCCAAAACACCCCGCCTACTGAACAGCTTCTACCCACAGGCTGTCAGGCTCCTGAACAAACTGTGAGGCTGAAAGACCCCAATACCGTTCACTCGACCACTGCTACATTGTTACACTTTATATTATTTATTCTGATATCGCTGCTATGGACAATATCATCATATCACTAAATCACTTTAAATAGATATATCTACTTAGAACCTGCCTATGCAACATCTTTCACAGATGTCCCCCTGTATATCCTAGGTATATATCTTGTGTATTGTATAGTCCTTTATATATTTCAGTTATAACTATATGTATATTTTTAGCTTATTTTTACTTTAATATTGTCTATTTATTGTATGTTTGCACTGTTTTACATATGTAATGCTGCCCTGCTGTAGAGTTTTATCTGAGCCAAGCATTTCAATGCATGTTATGTCCTGACATGATGTGCAAATGACAAATAAACTTGAAACTTGAAACTACTGTGGACTGTTATTCAAGTATGCATAATATACAACAATTAATTTTATAATTAGACTCTTTTAAATGATCAACACCCTAAACTGGAGACCATGAAATACATTTTTAGTTAGGAATAATATATTAAAACTCAAACACCTCATCAACACCACACCTTCCATCAAACCTTATTGACGGCAATTATATGTCTTGTATGCTGCGTCAGTTAGCATCACATAAGAGCACAGGTTCTGCTAAAGCAAGCTCGTTTAATGTCAGACGGCGAAGCAGAAGATTTGCTTGTATTTTACAAAACACTGCAACTCGTGAAAAACAGACGGGAGGTGTTCGCAGTCAGCCGAAAGCATAACCCAAGGATTTTGCCACACTACTATTAATACAGAGACTTTTAACAAGCACTGCTTTCTCTAAATGGCCTTTGATTTAACTCAGCTCGAGAGGAAAACACTACACAACCTCACTGAGCTTCCTCACAAACCGTTTGTCCACATCGAGACACTTATTCACCAGCTAGCCATATAGCTAACTCTGCTATTCTCGTTAACAGTCGCTTATAAACATTCAAGACAGGACGAAACAGCACACTGACATGAACTGCGAAAAAGTAGCTAGCTAATATGTAGCTGGTCATATAACCACTTAAAGTGTATTAATTGTTCAGGAATCGACTCATAACACACTTACCTACTAGCTAGATAACCAGAACAGCTATCATGTCCGCTAGCTAGTTTTGGTGGCTACAAGCTAAATTGATGTTTAATGTGCCATTTACCATTTAACCTTATACATAGCTACATATGTTAGCGAGCTCTAAAACCAAGAAGTTGAGATGACACTCTGTGTTTTTTATTTAAACTACAACTATAAAATACCGTTTGGAGGTTAGTTACCTGTAACTAGAACACCTGTCGGGCACGAAAAGCCATCAGTGTGTTGTTTTATACAGTGTGTGTGTGTGTGTGTGTGTGTGTGTGTGTGTGTGTGTGTAGTGAGGGAATGTGTTTTGATTTCATTAGTTTTGTATTTTACTTCATCTTATTCTAATGTTATTTTATTTAGTTTATTATTATAATAGTTTGTTTTTCCTCTTAAATTTCTTTTTAACTATTGTACTTTTTTAATTGATATTTATAATTTCTTACTTTTTTTAAACATCCTACTTTCTTACTAATTAAATCTAAACTTTTTTATATTTCTATTATTATTATTATTTCTATTTTATATATACTGTAATTTTACATTTCTTTGTTTAATGTGTATTAGCTACTTTCTTCTCATTCGTTTTAATTTATAGTGATTTTTTTCCATACATTGAAAATGAGGGTTACTTCCGAGATAAAATTAATTTTGATTGATACAGCATGTTGTGTATGTGTTGTGTGTTGTGTAGTGAGGGAGTGTGTTGTATACAGTATGTTGTGTATGTGTTGTGTGTGTGTAGTGAGGGAGTGTGTTGTATACAGTATGTTATGTAGGTGTTGTGTGTGTGTGTGTGTTGTGTATGTGTTGTGTGTGTGTAGTGAGGGAATGTGTTGTATACAGTATGTTGTGTGTGTGTAGTGAGGGAATGTGTTGTATACAGCATGTTGTGTATGTGTTGTGTGTGTGTAGTGAGGGAGTGTGTTGTATACAGTATGTTATGTAGGTGTTGTGTGTGTGTTGTGTAGGTGTTGTGTGTGTGTAGTTATTATTAGTAGTAGTGGTAGTGGTAGTATTATTTAGTAGTAAAGAAGACTCTTTAAACACACATTAATATGAACCTGGAATGTTTATTGAAAGTTCTTGGAGTGTGTCTGAGTGTTGTGGAGTGCGCTGGTGTTTGTGGAGGTTTTCTTAGCAGCACAGGTATCTTCTCCAGAAGCTTCTCCTCTCGCTCTGCTTCTGGTCTTTTTCAGTCTGTTTCTTTTGCTGCTCCTCCTCCTTCTTCACCCTCTGCAGGAATGCGGGCAGCAGCGCTGTGCTCCTGGAGAGGAGCTCCTGCGACCCCTCCAGGGTCTTCTGGAGTCTCTCCTTCGCTGCGCTCCACTTCTGCTTGCGCGTCTCCACCGCCTCTCCTGTCTTCAGCAGCTGGATCTTGAGCTGCCGGTTTTCGTCCTCCAAATACTGGAAGTGCTTGATGACGGAGGCGTTGTTCTTCAGCTCAGTGTCATCGTCCAAGCTCTGCCGTTCCAGCGCGCCAAGGAGCCTCCTCACGACAGTGAGCAGGTCTCCTCGGTAGGCTCTCCGACCTTTGCGCTGTTTCTCGGCGAGCTTCCTGGACTTCTCTGCCTGAGCTTGTTCTCTGGCCCTCTGTTCCTGGCACCTCTCCGCCAACCTCTCCGTCTCCAGCTTCTTCCTCCTCAGCTCTGCACTCAGCGTCCCAACGCAGGACCGCATGCTCCTCTCACGGCGCGTCCAGTGCTCCTTCTGCAGCTGAGCTACTCCCTGAAGGTGCTCCATCTGCGCGGACAAGGCTTCACTGACGCGTTTCTCCAGGTTCTCCAGCTCCTCCCGGGCCGCATCCAGAGCAGATCTAATCTGCTGATCGCCGCTCTGCTCAGTCTCCTTTTTCAGAACTTCTAAAGCCCGTCTCAGATCTTTCAGCACGTCCTTACCCATTTCTCCTTCTGTCAGCTCGATCACTGTCCAGTGAGAAAGTGTGCCGACGTGAGCGTGTCTGGTGCTTTTATAAACTCGGTCCCGAGCGCGACCACATTGTGACGTCATCGCCCGCGACCGCCATTTAGTATATGAAGGAACTTTAACACGCGCAGCTCGAGCTCCTCGCAGTGTGAGTTTAACGTGTTAACGTGTACACATTGAAAGAGCCAACTTCTCAGATAGCAAGATAGATCTGGACCGATTCCGGCTCTGGTTCGGTAGTGTACTGGCCCGCTCGTGGATCTGTGCTGCGGCTCTCTGCATATGCCCGATGTACCGTTATTGTCTGCGGACTGATATATGGTCCGATTGCCTTGCAGATGATCCATACTGTGCCCAACTTAAATAATACGATTAATAATGTATATAATATAATAATAACATTAATAAAATGATTCATACAACATAAAATGACGTAATTATTATTTAGCATTTATCAAGTAAACAGTTTACATAACTAGACTACTTCTAATATAATAATAATAATAATAATAATAATAATAATAATAATAATAATAGTAATAATAATAATAATAATAATAATAATAGTATGTAGTGATTAAGGGCTGGCACCATCAGCCCCCTTACATTGTACATCACCGGTTTGCTATCTAGAACAGTCTTACTGGATGTAATCGTAAATCGATTATAATCGACTCTAAACTCTGGTGTAGATCTGTTTTACTGATAAAAATCCGCTCAACATTCATTTCACATCTTCAGTAATATTTCAGAGCGCAGTCAGATTTTATATGTAGTTAAAAGTCGTTATTCGGATCCGCTCCAGCGCGGAGGAACACTGAGCAGCGGTCCAGAGCCGCGGAGGAATACAGCACCGGCACTAATTCAAAGTCAGCGCGAGGAACAACTAACTGACATTTACTAACAGACGTTTATTGAACTTAAATGTGTTTTTGTAAAGCTTTGATTTGTTTATGTTTATATTCTGGCGATTTATTAGAGTTTTATGGTTCTACATCTTTACATAAGCTATTTAGGCAATCCGTTCAGCTAGCAGTGCTAGTTAGCCAACGTTGGCTAGCTACCAAGCCAAACAAATGCTGATAACTTTAACTCGTTTTGTTTCTCAAACGCACTGCTACGTCTTTTTTGTAAAATGAACTTATTACTGGAACAAACCAAGAGTCACGTTTAATATTAATATTGGAACACATGCTAAAAAAATATTTTTTGCAGTTCCACTGTCAGTAGCTACAGTTAGAGTCTAGTCTCTTAGGTTACCGTGGCACTCAGACACCATTTGAAATGAATTAACAGTAAAAACCATTTAGTCAGGGTGTGTTTTGTAACTAGTGTGTGTAGTTTGTGTGGTCTGCAGTGTCTGTGTGTAGTGAAGGTGTGTTTTGTAATCAGTTTGTGTAGTTTGTAGCATGTGTTTGGTGTTTAGTGTGTGTGTGGCGTCTGTGTACACAACTCAGTCAAGTCATCTTTTTGCTTTGACTCAGTTAAGTTGTAAAAACATAACCAGTTGAGTTTACTCAACTTAACTGAGTTTTGTTCACACAACAACCTGAAAATTTACTCAACTAATTATTTCAAGTGAAGTGGACTTACAGAATTAATTTTGTTAACTTAAAACAAATTGACAGAACTTATTTTTCAATATATTTAACAAATTTGCATTGGTCTAATTTAGGTAACAGTTCACATAATAATAACAGTTCAAATCAGCCTGCTGAAAAATTACTCTGAAACGAGAAAAACATTTTGGTTTGGCAAGATCCAAAACCTTTTTTAACCAATTCACAACATTTCCATTAGTTTGCTGAAGCAGACACACATTATCAGCTGGGCGCAAGGGCCTCACACTGTTAACATTTCAATGAGCCAGTGATTCTGTGAAGAAATCATAGAAAAATTTACTGCAACAAAATTTCAAACACTTGTTTTAATACATCCAATTAATAGTTAAAATAAAAAATGCCTGTAAAACATTAACACATCTAATCAATGCTGACAGCCCAGGATTAGTGATTGTCTAAACATCAGCAAAACGAAGGAGATGATTGTGGACTACAGGAAGCAGCAGAGGGTGGGTCACTCTCCCCTTCACATCAACGGGGCTGAAGTGGAGAGAGTCAGCAGTGTTAAGTTCCTTGGCGTTCACCTCTCTGATGACCTCACCTGGTCCCTCCACACTAACACGATTGTGAGATCTGCCCGTCAGCGTCTCTTCTTCCTGCGCAGGCTCAGGAAG
This sequence comes from Megaleporinus macrocephalus, assembly GCA_021613375.1. Classification (NCBI taxonomy): domain Eukaryota; kingdom Metazoa; phylum Chordata; class Actinopteri; order Characiformes; family Anostomidae; genus Megaleporinus; species Megaleporinus macrocephalus. Next base: position 29,870,370 of record CM038722.1, read on the forward strand.
TTTGGACTGCCTCCTGATCTCCTCACCAGCTTCTATAGATGCACTATAGAGAGCATCCTAACGGGCTGCATCACTGTCTGGTACAGCAGCTGCACTGCCTGCGACCGCAAGGCCCTAAAAGGACTGGTGAGGACAGCAGAATACATCATAGGCAACAAACTACCAGCCTTACAGGACATCTACCAGTCCCGCTGCCTGAGGAACAAACTACCAGCCTTACAGGACATCTATCAGTCCCGCTGCCTGAGGAACAAACTACCAGCCTTACAGGACATCTACCAGTCCTGCTGCCTGAGGAACAAACTACCAGCCTTACAGGACATCTACCAGTCCCGCTGCCTGAGGAAAATCCAGAAGATCAGGTCAGACAGTGGTCACCCAGCACACAGCCTGTTCACCAAACTGCCATCAGGCAGGAGATTCCGCAGCATCCAGGCCAAAACACCCCGCCTACTGAACAGCTTCTACCCACAGGCTGTCAGGCTCCTGAACAAACTGTGAGGCTGAAAGACCCCAATACCGTTCACTCGACCACTGCACATTGTACACTTATATTATTTATTCTGATATCGCTGCTATGGACAATATCATCATATCACTAAATCACTTTAAATAGATATATCTACTTAGAACCTGCCTATGCAACATCTTTCACAGATGTCCCCCTGTATATCCTAGGTATATATCTTGTGTATTGTATAGTCCTTTATATATTTCAGTTATAACTATATGTATATTTTTAGCTTATTTTTACTTTAATATTGTCTATTTATTGTATGTTTGCACTGTTTTACATTTATAATGCTGCCCTGCTGTAGAGTTTTATCTGAGCCAAGCATTTCAATGCATGTTATGTCCTGACATGATGTGCAAATGACAAATAAACTTGAAACTTGAAACTACTGTGGACTGTTATTCAAGTATGCATAATATACAATAATTAATTTTATAATTAGACTCTTTTAAATGATCAACACCCTAAACTGGAGACCATGAAATACATTTTGACTTAGGAATAATATATTAAAACTCAAACACCTCATCAACACCACACCTTCCATCAAACCTTATTGACTGCAATTATATGTCTTGTATGCTGCGTCAGTTAGCATCACATAAGAGCACAGGTTCTGCTAAAGCAAGCTCGTTTAATGTCAGACGGCGAAGCAGAAGATTTGCTTGTATTTTACAAAACACTGCAACTCGTGAAAAACAGACGGGAGGTGTTCGCAGTCAGCCGAAAGCATAACCCAAGGATTTTGCCACACTACTATTAATACAGAGACTTTTAGCAAGCACTGCTTTCTCTAAATGGCCTTTTATTTAACTCAGCTCGAGAGGAAAACACTACACAACCTCACTGAGTTTCCTCACAAACCGTTTGTCCACATCGAGACACTTATTCACCAGCTAGTCAGAAAGCTAACTAGCTAACTAGCTTTTCTCGTTAACAGTCGCTTATAAACACTCAAGTACGAAACAGCACACTGACATGAACTGCGAAAAAGTAGCTAGCTAATATGTAGCTGGTCATATAACCACTTAAAGTGTATTAATTGATCAGGAATCGACTCATAACACACTTACCTACTAGCTAGATAACCAGAACAGCTATCATGTCCGCTAGCTAGTTTTGGTGGCTACAAGCCAAATTAATGTTTAATGTGCCATTTACCATTTAACCTTATACATAGCTACATATGTTAGCGAGCTCTAAAACCAAGAAGTTGAGATGACACTCTGTGTTTTTTATTTAAACTACAACTATAAAATACCGTTTGGAGGTTAGTTACCTGTAACTAGAACACCTGTCGGGCACGAAAAGCCATCAGTGTGTTGTTTTATACAGTGTGTGTGTGTGTGTGTGTGTGTGTGTGTGTGTGTGTGTGTGTGTGTAGTGAGGGAATGTGTTTTGATTTCATTAGTTTTGTATTTTACTTCATCTTATTCTAATGTTATTTTATTTAGTTTATTATTATAATAGTTTGTTTTTCCTCTTAAATTTCTTTTTAACTATTGTACTTTTTTAATTGATATTTATAATTTCTTACTTTTTTTAAACATCCTACTTTCTTACTAATTAAATCTAAACTTTTTTATATTTCTATTATTATTATTATTTCTATTTTATATATACTGTAATTTTAATTTTTTTTTTTTAATGTGTATTAGCTACTTTCTTCTCATTTGTTATAATTTATAGTGATTTTTTTCCATACCTTGAAAATGAGGGTTACTTCCGAGATAAAATTAATTTTGATTGATACAGCATGTTGTGTATGTGTTGTGTGTGTGTAGTGAGGGAATGTGTTGTATACAGCATGTTGTGTATGTGTTGTGTGTGTGTAGTGAGGGAGTGTGTTGTATACAGTATGTTATGTAGGTGTTGTGTGTGTGTTGTGTAGGTGTTGTGTGTGTGTAGTTATTATTAGTAGTAGTGGTAGTGGTAGTATTATTTAGTAGTAAAGAAGACTCTTTAAACACACATTAATATGAACCTGGAATGTTTATTGAAAGTTCTTGGAGTGTGTCTGAGTGTTGTGGAGTGCGCTGGTGTTTGTGGAGGTTTTCTTAGCAGCACAGGCATCTTCTCCAGAAGCTTCTCCTCTCGCTCTGCTTCTGGTCTTTTTCAGCCTGTTTCTTTTGCTGCTCCTCCTCCTTCTTCACCCTCTGCAGGAATGCGGGCAGCAGCGCTGTGCTCCTGGAGAGGAGCTCCTGCGACCCCTCCAGGGTCTTCTGGAGCCTCTCCTTCGCTGCGCTCCACTTCTGCTTGCGCGTCTCCACCGCCTCTCCTGTCTTCAGCAGCTGGATCTTGAGCTGCCGGTTTTCGTCCTCCAAATACTGGAAGTGCTTGATGACGGAGGCGTTGTTCTTCAGCTCAGTGTCATCGTCCAAGCTCTGCCGTTCCAGCGCGCCAAGAAGCCTCCTCACGACAGTGAGCAGGTCTCCTCGGTAGGCTCTCCGACCTTTGCGCTGTTTCTCGGCGAGCTTCCTGGACTTCTCTGCCTGAGCTTGTTCTCTGGCCCTCTGTTCCTGGCACCTCTCCGCCAACCTCTCCGTCTCCAGCTTCTTCCTCCTCAGCTCTGCACTCAGTGTCCCAACGCAGGACCGCATGCTCCTCTCACGGCGCGTCCAGTGCTCCTTCTGCAGCTGAGCTACTCCCTGAAGGTGCTCCATCTGCGCGGACAAGGCTTCACTGACGCGTTTCTCCAGGTTCTCCAGCTCCTCCCGGGCCGCATCCAGAGCAGATCTAATCTGCTGATCGCCGCTCTGCTCAGTCTCCTTTTTCAGAACTTCTAAAGCCCGTCTCAGATCTTTCAGCACGTCCTTACCCATTTCTCCTTCTGTCAGCTCGATCACTGTCCAGTGAGAAAGTGTGCCGACGTGAGCGTGTCTGGTGCTTTTATAAACTCGGTCCCGAGCGCGACCACATTGTGACGTCATCGCCCGCGATCTCCATTTAGTATATGAAGGAACTTTAACACGCGCAGCTCGAGCTCCTCGCAGTGTGAGTTTAACGTGTTAACGTGTACACATTGAAAGAGCCAACTTCTCAGATAGCAAGATAGATCTGGACCGATTCCGGCTCTGGTTCGGTAGTGTACTGGCCCGACCGTGGCTCTGTGCCGGCACTGCCGCCGGACTGATATATGGTCCGATTGCCTTGCAGATGATCCATACTGTGCCCAACTTAAATAATATAATATATATATATAACATAATAATAACATTAATGAAATTATTCAGACAGCATAAAATTACGTAATTATTATTTAGCATTTATCAAGTAAAAAGTTCATTTAACAACTAAATTACTACAAATAATAATAATAATAATAATAATAATAATAATAATAATAATAATAATAATAATAATAATATAGTGATTTAGATAAATTACTACAAATAATAATAATAATAATAATAATAATAATAATAATAATAATAATACAGTGATTTAGGGCAGACACCATCAGCCCACAACTTACGTACATCACCGCTTTGCTATCTAGAACAGTCTTAATGGATGTAATCGTAAATTGACTATAATTGACTCTAAACTCTGGTGTAGATCTATTTTACTGATAATAAATCTGCACTACTATTTCAGAACGCAGTCGGCTTCATGTTCACAGACTTGTTTTGTGAATGTCCCATTCCACCTTAAATGGTGGCGCAGTTATGTTCTGGCATCTGTACCAGCTGCAGCACTTTACGGTGAAACAGAACATTTGATTTAGAAGCTGAATAGCAAACCAACTTCAGCCTCGTTTAAAGATGAGCATTAATCACCTACCACTGACAGTCTGGTTCTCTGGGAAGGGAGTGAAAATGCAGATGTACCCTTCACAGCCTGGAACAGTAGATTTTCTTTCATGTTGTATGTAATTGTTGGGGGTGTAAATAGTAATGAGACTCTTATGTATCACAGGAACAGTTTGAAGTTTATGGTATGTCAGTTCTTTGTACTGAACTCTCCTTATTCTACCATGACAAGATAAACACAGTTCTTTATTATATGGCACTTGTAAAAGTGAAGAAAGAGACAAACTACTGTACAAATTTTAATTACAAGTCTGATAATACATACACATCAACTATATATTACGAGCATGCATTTTAATTTTGCAAATGTTATTAGATATTAGATCATTAGATATTAGAAGGCTGTGATAGCTCCCCCTGGAAATAGTAGCACTGTGATATATACCATAATCAAATATGACCAAATTATCATAACACTAAGATAATTTAAAAAGATATCAAGTCAGTTTTAGGTTAATGCTAGACTGCACATAAAAGTAGAGTAAAGTAAACTCCAATGTAATTGGTGTATATCACAGTGAACATTAAATTATACTAAATAATATTAAATATTTCCTCGCCAGTAGACAGCAGCATAAAGTAAGCTCACAGTATGTGAACCTATACATCCAATATATTGACATTGGGGGGTACACTTTTGCTAATATGAATCAAAGCCCACCCTGACTCCAGCTGACTCCATGGTTGGTAAGGTAGTAAATCACTGTATGTAACGTGACGTAGAACAACATTTGTGGAATTACAGTAAATAAGTAAACAAAATACAACATTATCTGTACTTTAATTTATTATTAGATAAATCCAATTAAACATCACTTTACAAACTAAATAAGATATTCCACCTTACATGGTACTGCTGTTAGAAAACTTTGTGCATGCAATGTCTGGATTACATACATATATAACCAAAAGGGTTTTTTTTCTTTTGTGGCATATTGCTGAAATGAAATGACAAATTAAAGTATATTAAGGTTTCCTGACTAAACAAGATGAACATTTGACAGTAAGGCTGTGTCCCAAACAGCACCCTCTGGAAAATTACAAAGCACTTCTAATGGACTAATGGTGGTGTCCTTACAGTAAAGTATATATATATATATATATATATATATATATATATATATATATATATATATATATATATATATATATATATATATATATATATATATATCGTTTTTTTTAGCATTTAGTGTAGTAGTAGTTTGCAGTTTTGGGCGTAGCTGTCACGCCCTGCTCGTCCTCACCTGTCTAAGTCCTTGTTTACGTCCTGTCAAGTCCAAGTGGTGCTTGTTTTGATCATGTGCTCCTACTGTCTCCCACCTGGTTCTATCTGTTGCCCCTCCTGTGTCCAGGTGTTTCGTGTTGTCTGTCTCATTATATACCCTGTGTTTGCAGTCTGTCTTCGTCTGACAATTTATACTAAAAAGTTAGTATAAACGTTAGCTAACTCAGACCCGCCTAGTCTGTTACCATAACAACCCATTATACAAAAACTGGTTTTATTGCAGTATAAGGTTAAATGGTAAATGACACATTAAACATTAATTTGGCTTGTAGCTACCAAAACTAGCTAGCGGACATGAGTGTTTATAAGCGACTGTTAACGAGAATAGCTAGTTAGCTAGTTAGCTTTCTGACTAGCTGGTGAATAAGTGTCTCGATGTGGACAAACGGTTTGTGAGGAAACTCAGTGAGGTTGTGTAGTGTTTTCCTCTCGAGTTGAGTTAAATAAAAGGCCATTTAGAGAAAGCAGTGTTTGTTAAAAGTATCTGTATTAATAGTAGTGTGGCAAAATCCTTGGGTTATGCTTTCGGCTGACTGCGGACACCTCCCGTCTGATATTAAACGAGCTTGCTTTAGCAGAGCCTGTGCTCTTATGTGATGCTAACTGACGCAGCATACAAGACATATAATTGCCGTCAATAAGGTTTGATGGAAGGTGTGGTGTTGATGAGGTGTTTGAGTTTTAATATATTATTCTTAAGTCAAAATGTATTTCATGGCCTCCAGTTTAGGGTGTTGATCATTTAAAAGAGTCTAATTATAAAATTAATTATTGTATATTATGCATACTTGAATAACAGTCCACAATAATCACTAATCCTGGGTTGTCAGCATTGATTAGATGTTTAATGTTTTACAGGCATTTTTCATTTTAACTATTAATTGGATGTATTAAAACAAGTGTTTGAAGTTGTGTTTCAGTTTTGTGAACTGTTACCTAAATTAGACCAATGCAACACATTTAAGTTAAATAATAATAATAATAATAATAATAGTAATAGTAATAATAATAATAATAATAATAATAATAATAATAATAATAATAAAAACAACAACAACAACAATAATAAAAATAATAGCAATAATAATAATAATAATAATAATAATATCAATAATAATGATAATAATAATGATAATAATAATAATAATAATAATAATAATAATAATAATTATTATTATTATTATTATTATTATTATTATTATTATTTGTAGCAGAAGTAGCCTAGTTGTAAGGTAAATTGTTTACTTAATAAATGCTAATAATAATTACGTCATTTTATGTTGTATGAATAATTTTATTAATGTTATTATTATATTATACATATTATATTATTTAAGTTGGGCACAGTATGGATCATCTGCAAGGCAATCGGACCATATATCAGTCCGCAGACAATAACGGTACATACAGGCACCACCCTTACAGAAGGTTCATTTTATTAAGTATACTTTATGTAGTTACTATACTAATATCATTGTACTAGTAGTACACTTGTATATGTACTATTTTAATACTTCTTGGGACTAAATTGGCCCACTTTCTAGTTTTTAAAAGTATACTTTTAAGTACACTTTAAGTGTAAGAGTAGTAAACCAAGTATACAACTAGTTTACGTCTTTTGTACTGTAACTACACTAAAAGTAATCTTAAGGGTTTATTGTTAGTTTACTAGCTTGTAAGTTTTCTTTAAGTGAACTTAAAATAATACTTATAATTTACTGCTTATGTTATTGTTGTACTTTAAAGTATATGAGTAGGTTTAAGGGTTTTTTTCTATTAAAATAGAACTTAACAACATTTACTTACTCACCAGTGGACACACGTAGAATAAACAAGACACGCTCAGATTAAGAAACATATTTTTATCTTTATAAATCAAATTTTAGTTCATAAAAAGTAAACTGAAAGCATACTCACTTCATTTTAGTTTAAAAGAAGTAAACTAATGGTACACTTGAATAAACTTCTTTTTTGTAAGGGCATCGGGCATATGCAGAGAGCCGCAGCTCAGATCCACGGTCGGGCCAGTACACTACCGAACCAGAGCCGGAATCGGTCCAGATCTATCTTGCTATCTGAGAAGTTGGCTCTTTCAATGTGTACACGTTAACACGTTAAACTCACACTGCGAGGAGCTCGAGCTGCGCGTGTTAAAGTTCCTTCATATACTAAATGGCGATCGCGGGCGATGACGTCACAATGTGGTCGCGCTCGGGACCGAGTTTATAAAAGCACCAGACACGCTCACGTCGGCACACTTTCTCACTGGACAGTGATCGAGCTGACAGAAGGAGAAATGGGTAAGGACGTGCTGAAAGATCTGAGACGGGCTTTAGAAGTTCTGAAAAAGGAGACTGAGCAGAGCGGCGATCAGCAGATTAGATCTGCTCTGGATGCGGCCCGGGAGGAGCTGGAGAACCTGGAGAAACGCGTCAGTGAAGCCTTGTCCGCGCAGATGGAGCACCTTCAGGGAGTAGCTCAGCTGCAGAAGGAGCACTGGACGCGCCGTGAGAGGAGCATGCGGTCCTGCGTTGGGACGCTGAGTGCAGAGCTGAGGAGGAAGAAGCTGGAGACGGAGAGGTTGGCGGAGAGGTGCCAGGAACAGAGGGCCAGAGAACAAGCTCAGGCAGAGAAGTCCAGGAAGCTCGCCGAGAAACAGCGCAAAGGTCGGAGAGCCTACCGAGGAGACCTGCTCACTGTCGTGAGGAGGCTCCTTGGCGCGCTGGAACGGCAGAGCTTGGACGATGACACTGAGCTGAAGAACAACGCCTCCGTCATCAAGCACTTCCAGTATTTGGAGGACGAAAACCGGCAGCTCAAGATCCAGCTGCTGAAGACAGGAGAGGCGGTGGAGACGCGCAAGCAGAAGTGGAGCGCAGCGAAGGAGAGACTCCAGAAGACCCTGGAGGGGTCGCAGGAGCTCCTCTCCAGGAGCACAGCGCTGCTGGCCCGCATTCCTGCAGAGGGTGAAGAAGGAGGAGGAGCAGCAAAAGAAACAGACTGAAAAAGACCAGAAGCAGAGCGAGAGGAGAAGCTTCTGGAGAAGATGCCTGTGCTGCTAAGAAAACCTCCACAAACACCAGCGCACTCCACAACACTCAGACACACTCCAAGAACTTTCAATAAACATTCCAGGTTCATATTAATGTGTGTTTAAAGAGTCTTCTTTACTACTAAATAATACTACCACTACTACTAATAATAACTACACACACACAACACCTACACAACACACACACAACACCTACATAACATACTGTGTACAACACACTCCCTCACTACACACACACACACACACAACACCTACATAACATACTGTATACAACACATTCCCTCACTACACACACACACCACACACAACATACTGTATACAACACATTCCCTCACTACACACACACAACACATACACAACATACTGTATACAACACATTCCCTCACTACACACACACACCACACACAACATACTGTATACAACACACTCCCTCACTACACACACACAACACATACACAACATACTGTATACAACACACTCCCTCACTACACACACACAACACCTACACAACACACTGTATACAACACACTCCCTCACTACACACACACAACACCTACACAACATACTGTATACAACACACTCCCTCACTACACACACACAACACATACACAACATACTGTATACAACACACTCCCTCACTACACACACACAACACCTACACAACACACTGTATACAACACACTCCCTCACTACACACACACACCACACACAACATACTGTATACAACACATTCCCTCACTACACACACACAACACATACACAACATACTGTATACAACACACTCCCTCACTACACACACACAACACATACACAACATACTGTATACAACACACTCCCTCACTACACACTGTTACGTGCCCGGTACGTCTCTCTCTCTCTCTCTATCTCTCCCTTTGCTCGCTCTTGCGCGCGCGCTCTCTCTCTCTCCCTCGCCCTCTCTTGCGCGCAAGCGCGCATGTTTGTTTTTTCCCGCGCGCTCTCCTTCGTGCTCTCTTCTATCCTTCTCATAGGATTTTGCAGACGCCAATCATCACTGACGGCCAATCAGATTCGGTCACAAGGCGGAGGTCTGTACTTCAAAAGCTGCCCGGCAAAAGCCCGCGAGAGATCTTGCTCAGCACGCACACACAGCCAGTTGGTGATATATATATATATATTTTGAACTGTTGATAATTCTGGGTTCTGGACAGGTAAGACGGGCGCGCTCATACATTGTACAGCACGTAGTGAACCTATGTATAGATACATTAGGTTAGGGGCGGGCGCCAACCTCTGTATTTCCGTTGTGGTATAGTTTAGAGCAGAGTAGGTAGCCTTTTGTTTCTGTGCTGTTTAGAGAAGACTAATCATAGAGCTTTAGGGTAGTTCTTTGGTTTTTTTGTATGTTTTGATTATTTCTTTTCTTTAGCGCCGTCCTAGTCCAGACTCCCTTAAATACTACACCTATCTTACAAAGTAAGACTATTGTAAATATTGTAGATAGTGTGGCACATTGCGGTGTAAATGGTGGATGTACTTGGTTTATTTATTAAAAACAGTTAAAAGGCCGTTAAAAGTTGTGTGTTTTTCCTCCCTTGCTGCACATCACCCACGTTTACACTGGAAACCAATGTTACTGACCCCATTTTACCCCTAGACCACATATGGGGTCGTAACACACACACACCACATACATACACAACACATCACACAGACTACATACGCTAATTACAAAACACACATTCACTACACACAAACACCACACAAATGCTACACACCACAAAACTAGACACACTGATTACAAAACACACCTTCACTACACACACTACACACCAGACCAGTGCGTTTAAGATGGAACTAAAAAAATCACAGTACTCACATACTTATAACATCAATAACAGCAGGTTTTAAGGTGGAAATTGCTTTTGTCCGGCACTTCTTACATATTCAGTATATATATATATATATATATATATATATATATATATATATATATATATATATATATATATATATATACATATATATATATATATATATGCCGTCTACTGGTGAGGAAATATTTAATATAATTAAATATAATTTAAAATTCACTGTGATATACACCTCTTACATTGGACTTTATTCTACTTTTATGTGGAGTCTAGCATTAAACCTAAAGTGACTTAATATCTTTTAAAATCAACTTAGTGTTATGATAATTTGGTCATATTTGATTATCTTATATATCACAGTGCTACTATTTCCAGAGGGAGCTATCACAGCCTTCTAATATATAATGATCTAATATCTAATAACATAATGAAAATAAACATAAAGCAAAATGAAAATGCATGCCTGTAATATATAGTTGATGTGTATGTATTATCAGACTTGTAATTAAAATTTGTACAGTAGTTTGTCTCTTTCTTCACTTTTACAAGTGGCATAGAATAAAAAACTGTTTTTATCTTGTCATGGTAGAATAAGGAGAGTAACACTGTTCCTGTGTTACATAAGAGTCTCATTACTGTTTAAACCCCCAACAATTACATATAACATGAACGAAAATCTACTGTTCCAGGCTGTGAAGGGTACGTTGGCATTTTCACTCCCTTCCCAGAGAACCAGACTGTCAGTGGTAGGTGCTCATCTTAATGCTTATCTTTAAACGAGGCTGAAGTTGGTTTGCTATTCTGCTTCTAAATTAAATGTTCTGTTTCACCGTAAAGTGCTGCAGCTGGTACAGATGCCAGAACATAACTGCGCCACCATTTAAGGTGGAATGAGACATTCACAAAACAAGTCTGTGAACATGAAACCAACTTCAGCTCCCACATCATGGACACATGCATTTGGTGACAAGCTGAAGGATAGATAATCCAGCTCCCCTTCACGTGTATGAGCATCACACAGTGTCTGTTATGTGTAATAACTTTCTCTGAGGGAGATTTTAAACTCTTAAAGACGTGTTTCTGATCACCCAGCATGATAAAGTTTATGTAGTATGGCGTGTTGTGTCATATTTAATGATGCAGAAGTTCCTTTTCTATGGGTGTGGTCTTTTTCTATGGGTGTGTGGCTTACTGCCTATGAGCTCAACACTGTATAACTTCCCCTGGCTAATTCTTCTTTCTCTTCTATTGATAATCTACTTTGAATATACTTTAGCAGCCATGAAGAACATCTTCGAGAAATATAGACTGGTGAGTACCTTTTACTAGTTTTTTATTTTTTAAGACCTTCGCATAAGGGATAGTACAAACACTGGACCAACTAAAACAAATAATATATCCATAGAATGTTAACATCTTAAACAAGCAAATAACACCTATCACATTACAGTTTTCAAAATAACAGCTGCGGAGAGACACACAGCTTTCTGGGACTCCTCTACCTACCCAATCTCCCACCTGGCCCAGTGTCCTAAATCCAGTGGTGATGCCACACAGCCCACTCTCAATGGGCCAGTGGTCCTGGTGACCCACACAGCCTGAACAAAGTCCCACCCTGCAGCTGGAATGGCATGGTCTCTCCTAGCCAGTAGAACCTCTGCCACAACCACTTCAGCATCTTGCCCACGCTGTGACATTCACCACACCTAGTAGAGTCCTCCTCAGACCCTGCGTCAACAGCAGCTCCCTCACACAGTACCACAGTACAGCACTTTGTGATGTTCGTCTGACTAACCCAGTTTCAGTTCAACCTCGATCTGTACTCATGCCCTAAAAATATATATATTACATTTTGAACTGAGGGATCTCTGTTACACATATCATTGCTGTCCAAAGAGAAAGCTGTATCTCCAAAATGGCAACTTTATAGGAGAGAGAAAAAAAATTCTTTACTTTTAATGTAAGTCAATGGAAGGTATTTTGGTGCATTTCTATTGGTCCGTTCATCATGAAAGATTGAAAGATTCAGACAATGTAAACATCAGCTGTTGTGTTGAAATGATATAGAAACCTGATAATTGACTATATATATATATATATATATATATAATTTTTGATTGATTTTGTTGTTTGGACGTTATTATATGTTTGGACATCTCTTGGCTGCATTTGCTTGCTAGTCATTGGATTTGGATTTTGGAGCTGCTGTAGGTCTATCAGTAAGTGAAGCAACAGAAATTTGTAATCAGTGATCTAATTATGTTTTTTTTTGTCTGACTTAAACTCAGTTACATAACCACACAATCAATGGCAAACGCCTTTGTCATTGCTGTAATATAATGGTTTAATGTAATATTTCCACTGACAAATGCCATAATGTCACGATAACGTAAATAAAAGTAAAGTAAAGAATCTGCATTAAACGAATAACATTACAATGATGACACTGTTATATTATTTTACACAATCTGTCATGAAAGGATATGCCAGTCACCCTTCGTTTAACGGCTAACAGCGTTTAGAGTTGCTGTATGCATATAAATCACTATAATAATCACTGTATGAGATAAATAATTTACTGAGTTACACACAAGGCTTGACTTCTTAGAACTGAACTTCACTTTAATGTCATACTGAATCAAATTCATTACATTTTCTTTACTTCTGCTGTGTTTATCCTGTAGGAGCTGTGAGCTGAACTAACCCTGATGGGTGCACAACACTCAGTATTCAGTCCTGCTGGGCTGGTGTCCAGTACATTGTGTAGTTTTGCTACTTAAACACACACACACACACACACACACACACACACATACTAAGCCTGACAGCAACATATTCACATAGTCAGTATTTATTGAGTTTTTTTGTCATGTCTGTACTGTCCACTTATGTAATACTGCCATCTATTGGTAAGAAAATATAAGTATATCTGAACAATAATATTCCACTACAATTCTTCCTATGGACTGTTTTATTATATTATGTATCAGAAGGGAAAAGCCTCTATGAGCATGAGGATTAGCATCCTCCTCTGGGCCACACTTCAAAGTGTATTGAAGTTTTCAGGTAGGAGAAGAATACAGGGAGCATCAGACTCTCTATGGAGATCCAGTTTAGTCTGACAAAGATCTTCCATACAAACTAATTGCAGACCTGCTTGTTATGAGGACATGGGACCTGGACGGCAACCTCAGAAAATAAGTGAAAACCTGAAATCAGGACTAGGAGCCATAAAGCTCATATAAATCTAATGGGTGAAAGTGGTTAGGGTTAGGTCACTGGTTCGATCCTCTGGGCCAACAAGGTGCCCAAATCCCAATTGCTCCCTGGGCGCTGCCCCCTAGTGTGTATGTTCACTTGTGTGTGTGTGTGTATATATGCAAGTGCTTCAGTGCACGGATAGGTTAGATGCAGAGGTCAAATTCCACTGTGTGTAAACACAAGTGGCAAATAATTGTAAATTCTAATGAAAAAATCTTCTCTTTATGATTTGGCTTACAAAAGAAGGACTACAGCAGATGAACATCAGTGGATGAGCGTATAGCCTCATATTTACATCCCCGTAAAACAGGGAGTTGTGGTTGGACATTGAGGTGTTCCTAATAACTGATGTGAACGTTAAAATATTAAATATAAATGGAAATGCACTTCTGACAGATTTCACTCAGAAGAATTTCTAGGGGTGCTGGCAATTTGAGAAAATATTTATTTAATTATCAGAATTATGTTTATTTTTTTAACCACTGTACTTTAAATAAGAGCTTGTGTTAACATGTAAAACGAAAGATAAACAGATAAAAAGAATGAGCAATTAAAAATGTTTGTACAGCCTGTTTCGTTCATGTTTACCAGGAGTACCAGACGGCCTGTATTTGTGTGTGTTGTATAAGTTAGTATTTAATCTGTTGTTAGTGATGTCATATTTTGTTTTATTTTACTCTGTTAAACAAACAAACATGCTTATTGTTACTATTTAGTTTGTTTTCGGTAATATACTCTTTAAAAATCTTTTAAAATAATATGGCTATATTTTGTCTAGCTGTAGACAAACGCAGTATCTCTTGCTTATGTTTGCTTGATGGTCTTTGGATGTGGATTCTGAAGCTGCTGTAGATCTAACAGTAAGCAAAACAACAGAACTCTGAAAGCACTGAAGCTTGGTTTTCAGTAGTAACTGTCAACACCTGCCTCAGGTTCATATAACTGTCATATAACTGTCAACTGTCAACGCCTGACAGTTCAGTCACTCAGGTTCATATAATCACTGCATGAGATAAATCTTTAAACAAGGGTGCACGCCCACCACAATGTAAGGTTTTGTTATTTGAGTTTTCGGCTTTTAACATCATGATTTGTTTTTGTTATTCCTGCTGGGATAATTGCAAGGAGTTACATGTTTTAATAGTTGAGCTAGTATTGGTCTTTAAATATTGTTCTTAATACTATCTTCCAGCCATAACTTCATTTATTTATTTAGTTTTATTGGTGTGCAAACAAATATGCAACTAAAAAAAAACTTACAACTAAAATCACACATAAGGCAACAAAGGAACAGTAGGTAAGCGTCATTTAAGACATGAATATCACAACAAATAAATATATAATATATACAACAATAATAATACAACAACTACTAATAACAACTACGCCTCCAAATAAAAATAAAAACAATAAAATAAAATAAAATAAAACAATAGTAAAATAATAATAAAACACTACTGATATTCATAAGATTATCACTGTGAAGCAGGTTATAGTAAGAAAAATTGTGGAGTACTTCAAGATTTTGAGAAGTGACTTAAGTTCTCCAGCCTTCATAACTTCAGTACGGTTTAAGCCACGCCATGACGTCAAGCTGTGACGTCAGCCTTAGTGAGTAAACCGGCTGGAAAAAACACGTCCTGTAATTAGTCCTTACCAAAGAACCCTTGCTGGACATTTTAAGTGTGTGTGGAAGGAGAAGTCTGCTGTTTATGTACTCTTTTATTTAGTAAGCACTCTGCGTCTGATCTAGCTCTAATCTGACCCTGAATCTTTATTGTATTGGTTGCGTTTAGGCTGTTATACCAGTTTAGTGTTAATTCTAAACAACCCAACCCGCAACTGTGAGCTGTGAACACACGTTTATTCAAGAAACAGGGAAACCGCTGTAGTATATCTGTCATGTCCTGAATCTGGAGGTGCTGAGCTTCTCCTGTGAACCCAGTAGATCATCTAATCCAACAGCAGATCCAGATCCAGTCCTACAAAGCTTCGTGTTTCTGCACCTGATCCACATCATTATCTAATAACTAAGACACTGTGGAACAGGATCAGATGTATTAGTGGGGGAGGGTCACAGTGCTGTAGAGCAGGTGGGCTGTGTTAGCCTTTAGCATCCTCTCTAGTCGTCGTCCACAGCACGTAGCGGTCGTCGACTCGTGAACACGTCACAGTTCACTCCGCGTATTTCTTTCCCACCCATATTCAGACAAACCCCGCCTCCTTTGCTGCGATTGGTCAATGTTAGAGCGCCTCTTGAGCTGATTGGTCAGTAAGCTGGTCATGAACGTGGTATGGGTTGTACAGTAAAATAAATATAGTTTTAATATGTTACTAGATCCTGTAGTATTAAACTATAAACCAGCAATTTAGGAATATTACAGGTAGCAAAAATACTGAAGATCATTGTAGAAATTGTGTAGTCTGTTGTTGTATAATAATATAAAAAGCATAAAATAAACTTCTGTTCTAAACTTGTTACCATTGACTTTTATTACCACTGTGTCTGAAAATAATTACACAATAATGGAGCCAAATGTGGTTTTATGACATATATTTAAAATACATATTTGGTAACCTTTATTTTTTAGACTGAGTTAAAAAAAATAGAGTATTTTATATACCATAGACTGTATATATCTTATATGTCATATACGGATTTGTTGTATGAACTACTGGTCCATGTTAGCCAGTAACACCAGCAGTATTTAGGCTACACAACAAGCCACTTCCAGTCATTTCTATAACTGATCTTAACAGACATTTCTACTTAAACCCAGCCAGCTCTTCACAGCTAATTCCCACTAGCCTATTCTAACAAGTCCTACTAACTTATTAATGTTCAGAGAGGCCATGAGAGAATTTTCTATTATCTTAAGATGATGACTTAATTGTCATTTGGTCTTAAATAATAATGATAATGAAATTTATTTTCTTGAGATCACAGCTTTTCCTGAAATCACAAGACAAGTTCACTGGTTTTATTCATGCTATATTAGCGTATGCCTGCTTAGCATGGCCTGGAAATCTGACACAGTATCTGTAAAACCAGAATAAGACTGTTTAGTAATGAGTATGACAACTCATCAGCAGCAGGACTTATTCTACTTAGCAGGAGGCCGTTTAGGATCTCACATTACAGACCCTCTAATAGAGAAGAAACATGGTGTGCAGACAGGTTGTCTCTTAAACTCCCCTGTCACAGATTGATTACCATCTTCAAAAGTCCAGGGATCAGGCTGGAGAACCAGGAATAGTAACACACTACAGTTACACTTTTTTTTTACAGGAAGGTTAAAAGAAGATGTATACAAAGATTAGCATTTTTATAAAAATTCAACTAGCCATTTTTAGACTTGTAGCTGGTCCTATTAGTTAATCCCGGTAGTCACTTCCAGCCAGCCTTAGTCTATTCTAGCTAGTCCTACTAGTTAATACCAGTAGCAATTTCTAGCCAGTCCCAGTGTATTCTAGCTGGTCCTACTAGCTAATAGCAGTAACCATTTCTAGCCAGTCCCAGTTTATTCTAACTGGTCCTACTAGTTAATACCAGTAGCAATTTCTAGCCAGTCCCAGTGTATTCTAGCTGGTCCTACTAGCTAATAGCAGTAACCATTTCTAGCCAGTCCCAGTGTATTCTAACTGGTCCTACTAGCTAATACCAGTAACCATTTCTAGCCAGTCCCAGTCTATTATAGTTGGTCCTACTAGCTAATCCTAGTAACCATTTCTAGACAGCCCCAGTGTATTCTAGCTGGTCCTACTAGTTAATACCAGTAGAAATTTCTAGCCAGTCCCAGTGTATTCTAGCTGGTCCTACTAGTTAATACCAGTAGAAATTTCTAGCCAGTCCCAGTGTATTCTAGCTTGTCATACTAGCTAATAGCAGTAACCTTTTCTAGCCAGTCCCAGTGTATTCTAACTGGTCCTGCTAGCTAATCCAAGTAGCCATTTTAGCTAGTTCCAGTGTATTCTAGCAGGTCCTACTAGCTAAACCCAGTAACCATTTAGCCAGTCCCAGTGTATTCTAGCAGGTCCTACTAGCTAAACCCAGTAACCATTTAGCCAGTCCCAGTGTATTCTAGCAGGTCCTACTAGCTAAACCCAGTAACCATCTCTAGCCAGTCCCAGTGTATTCTAGCTGGTCATACTAGCCAATCCCAGTAGCAATTTCTCACTAATCGTATTTAATTCTATCTTATCCTACTAGCTAGTCCCAGTAACCATTTCTAGCCAGTACCCAGTCTTTTCTAGCTGGTCCCTTTGGCTAATACCAGTAACCATTACTAGCCAGTCCCAGTCTTTTCCAGTTGGTTCTGCTAGATAACTCCAGTAACCATTTCTACTCAGTACCCAGTCTATTATAGCTGGTCCTACTAGCTAATCCCAGTAACCATTTAGCCAGTCCCAGTGTATTCTAGCAGGTCCTACTAGTTAATCCCAGTAACCATTTCTAGCCAGTCCCAATGTATTCTAGCTGGTCATACTAGCCAATCCCAGTAGCAATTTCTCACTAATCGTATTTAATTCTATCTTGTCCTTTTAGCCAGTTCCAGTAACCATTTCTAGCCAGTACCCAGTCTTTTCTAGCTTGCCCCTTTGGTTAATACCAGTAAACATTTCTAGCCAGTCCCAGTCTATTCCAGCTGCTTCTGCTAGATAACTCCAGTAACCATTTCTACCCAGTACCCAGTGTATTATAGCTGGTCCAACTAGCTGATCCCATAACCATTTCTTTCCAGTCCCAGTTTATTCTAGCTGGTCCAACTAGCTAATCCCAGTAACCATTTCTAGCCAGTCCCAATGTATTCTAGCTGGTCATACTAGCCAATCCCAGTAGCAATTTCTCACTAATCGTATTTAATTCTATCTTGTCCTTTTAGCCAGTTCCAGTAACCATTTCTAGCCAGTACCCAGTCTTTTCTAGCTTGCCCCTTTGGTTAATACCAGTAAACATTTCTAGCCAGTCCCAGTCTATTCCAGCTGGTTCTGCTAGATAATTCCAGTAACCATTTCTACCCAGTACCCAGTGTATTATAGCTGGTCCAACTAGCTGATCCCATAACCATTTCTTTCCAGTCCCAGTTTATTCTAGCTGGTCCAACTAGCTAATCCCAGTAACCATTTCTAACCAATCCTAGCCAGTACAATCCTATTCAGTCCTTCTGTCTAATCCTAGGCTTTTCCCAATTCTACTATCCAATCATAGCCAACTCAAGCCTAGTCTAGCCAATCAAATTAGCAAATCCCAGCGAAGGAGGCGGGACTTGTCGGAATATGGGTGGAGAAAACAAATAAAAATCCTCCATCCCTCAGCGCAGCTTCCTGGGAGCTCCCACCATCCCTTTAATTTCGGGAGACCCGCGACAGAAATATTTATTTAATTCATTTCATTTATTAATTTTGTTTTTTTTTTAATCATGGCGGACGTCCCTCCTTTAATAAACATCTCGGTATCTTTAAAGATGGAACCGAACGACGGCCCCGTGTTCTTCAAGGCGGATGGGTCGCGGTTCGGACAGACGAGGACCATAAAACTGCTGACCGGGTCGAAATACAAAATCGAGGTGGTGATGAAACCGGGAACGGCGGAGGCCACGTAAGAACCGAGCTGCACCCACAGGGCGCGTGAACAACCTGCTCGCATTGAGAAACGGCGTCCGTAGCGTAGCGCGTGCAGCGGCCTGTAGGGCCTGTTCACTGACACCCTGCACCGTGTAGAAGAGGCAGGGAGTGGTGATGTGCACCTGACGTGTGGACAGTCTGCAGGACATCAGGGCAGATAGGACGGGTTATCTTCTGTATCTGGTGGAGAAAATGGGCTGCATGTTGAGTGTATGTCCCCAGAGTAACAGAAATAGATGAATTCTGAGTGTTTATGGTGTATTTAGATGTTGTGGGTCATTAGCTAGGTCTAATATAGAGGGGACTCTATTTGACCCTTCTGTTTTTGGCAGTTGCAGCTGATGTAAATGGGTGTATTGTGTCTGAGAGAGCAACCAGATATGATAAATTATATTATAAGCCTATTTACAGCATCATACGTTAAACAAATGGTGCAGAAAATTGAATTAAACAAAGAAGTGGTGAATCTCTATGAACTGACGACTCGGTTGTCTTGTTTTATATTATTGTTATTATCTTTTCAGAAATGTGTGTCCTACTAGCTAATCCCAGTAACCATTTCTAGCCAGTCGTAGTCTATTCTAGTTGGTCCAACTTGCTATTCCCAGAAACCATTTCTAGCCAGTCCCAGTCTATTCTAACTGGTACTGTTAGCTAATACCAGTGACCATTTCTAGCCAGTCCTAGTCTTATTCTACCTGGTTCTACTAGCTATTCCCAGAAACCATTTCTAGGCAGTCCTTGTCTATTCTAACTGGTCCTGCTAGCTAATCCCAGTGACCATTTCTAAAACCTAGTCTATTTTAGCTGGTCCTACTAGCTAATCCCAGTATCTATTTCTAGCCAGTCCCAGTCTGTTCTAGCTGGTCCTACTAGCTAATCCTATAACCATTTCTAGCCAGTCCCAGTCTATTCTATCTGGTCCTACTAGCTAATCCCAGTAACAATTTCTAGCCAGTCCCAGTCTATTCTAACTGGTCCTACTAGCTAATCCCAGTAACCATTTCTAGCTGGTTCTTGTCTATTTTAGCTGGTTCTACTAGCTAATCCCAGTATCTATTTCTAGCCAGTACCAGTCTTATTCTACCTGGTTCTACTAGCTATTCCCAGAAACCATTTCTAGGCAGTCCCAGTCTATTCTAACTGGTCCTACTAGCAAATCCCAATGACCATTTCTATCCAGTCCTAGTCTATTTTAGCTGGTCCTACTAGCTAATTCCAGTAACCATTTCTAGCCAGTCACAGTCTATTCTAGCTGGTCCTCCTAGCTAATGTGTATATATATATATATATATATATATATATATATATATATATATATATATATATATATATATATATTAAACAAATGAAACATATAAGAAACAAATGGTGACTAGGACTAAATAAAACAGAGAAAAGACGAGATTCTATGAACTGATCACTCACTTGTCTTGTTTTATATAATCTTTTCAGCACTATGGGAATCGGCTCCAGCAGCTTTCCTCTGGAGCAACAGTCCAAAGATGACGACTCGATCATATACCATGGGTTTTACGACACCGAGGGAGTTCCACACACCAAGAGCGGCGACAGGCAGCCTGTTCAGGTCTCCATACAGGTGAACTACCACGTCTCAAATCAACTTCTTCAACTATCAGTGATTTCAGCTCATTTAGGAGTGTGAGGAACTGAGCCTAGTGCACTGTATAACATATAACAAAGTAAATACCAAAATATAGAATTATGTAATTTATTACTGTGTAAAAGTCTGAGGCACCTGAGCTGATTGTTTGGAAGCCTTTATCTTATCAATAAGTGTATGTTCACCAGTAAGACCACCATATATGAGTAGAGCTGATATAAATAATCATACAATACAAAGTAACATAAATATCTTATTGTCAAAGAAGTAGATCATATCTTGAGAATAACTACCTGGGATAACATAGAAGTGGCCTAGCAGCATCTTAATAACCACATGGCATAACATAGAAGTGACCTAGCAGCATCTTAATAACTACCTGGGATAACATAGAAGTGACCTAGCAGCATCTTAATAACTACCTGGGATAACATAGAAGTGACCTAGCAGCATCTTAATAACTACCTGGGATAACATAGAAGTGACCTAGCAGCATCTTAATAACTACCTGGGATAACATAGAAGTGACCTAGCAGCATCTTAATAACTACCTGGGATAACATAGAAGTGACCTAGCAGCATCTTAATAACTACCTGGGATAACATAGAAGTGACCTAGCAGCATCTTAATAACCACCAAGAACAGCAGCTCAATTTAAGGTGGTACAGAAATTTGATAAAGGAGCTGAAAAAAATTGAGCAAATCTTTTTCGCAGCATTTTGTGAACAACATGGCTTTTTTTACTTTGCTTTTCTTTCCTTGTTCCGTTTCTAATAACTGTTTATTAAACACCCCCCCAAAAAAAAAATTAAGAACTACTTCAACTCAGACCTTCCGCTACTTTACATTCCCCTCGTCAGACTGGTCCTCCAGCCGATTATGATGAAGAAACACAAAATTGACAGAGTCGACTCCCAGCATTTTGACTTTTAGAGTTATTGTCCAAGCGTCAACTCCAACTGGACATACTGGAATTGAAGAATCGATTCCTTGGGACTCCCCATCACTCGCATACAGCCTGACCTTTAATTTGCATTCTGTATAGGCAGGTTGGAGTCAACATATGCAACTTTTTCCTGGTTCATTTCAAGACGGTCACAAAAAATGGGAATCCTAGACACATAAGCCTTTGAACAGGTGAACAGTGATTCAGAGGATGCTGTGGCTTGAAAGTGAGTTCTTGAAAAAGCCTCATAGTTATCATTAAAATCTGTGGCCGTAAAATCCAACCATATGATATGTCAGTTGAACATCTCTGGTAGCCAGACATGGTTAAAAAACATCGATTCTTTTGGAACCCCACAGTAAGCAGTTCCTTAACAACCACCTGGGATAAAATAGTAATTTTTTTTTTCAAGCCAACTTATAGTGTGGACTATAAGTTGGACGTTATATAGAAATTCTAAAAACAGAATATGATATAAATAAACAGAAAAAAACAGAAACATAGAAACAGCTCACGTTGATAACTCAGTGTTGTTTTTGTCTGTTTGTCAGTTCAAGGACGCAGGAGTCTTTGAAACAGTCTGGCAGGTGAAGTACTACAACTACTACAAGCGCGAGCACTGTCAGTACGGCAACAAGTTCACCTGCATCGACTACGAGGTGAAGCCCAACGAGACGCGCAGCCTGATGTGGATCAACAAGGAGGTCTTCCAGTAAGAGACAGCCATCGTAGCAATAACTGGCTGAAGCACAGCACAGCAGCACTACACCTGTGTGGACAGTAACCATCACTGGGCAGTTGATGTACTGGACGGAAGAGTCATTGTTTAAAGGAACATTCACGCAAACGATGCTAACACTGCTAACACTGTGGATAACAATTTCCATTCCTGTTAGCATGTTAGCATTTCTGAATGAGTTTTTTTTTCTTTGGGAGAAAGAGAAGAGGGTCTTCAGTTAATGGGATCAGCTCCGTATACCAGTGTGTGAATGGTCAATTGGTTGGTTTTTGTTTTTTTTATTATATATAATAATTAATTATGCATGCTGATTGTCTGTACACACTATTAGTCAATCAATGACCAATTTTTTAACCCCTTGAACTCAAAGACTGTTATTCGGTTTTAAGATGTAATATTCAGGAATATTCAGGTTATAAAAAACGTTAGATAATGTCAATCAATCTCCAAAATTTAATACAATAATGAATGGACCAATAGAAATAAGAAATAAGAAGAAAATTGGTTTACTGCTACATTAATTAACACTAAAGTCATTTGGGAGATACAAAAACAAACAAATGTAGAAATAAATGCCCTTAAAGACATTTAGGGTTTTAGGGGTTAAAAGCATATATAGTGTTAAAGTAATTGCAACTGTTGAAGAGAGTGTTCAAGAGATGCTCACTCACCCTAAGGATGTTCTGTTTGCACTGCAACTCTTTTGGGAAAACAGGGCCTGTCCTATTACCATACATCAGATCAGCAATACGTTACTCAGCATAGGCTCTCAACACCAAACCCCTTTTTGGGGGAAAACAATTCTGCTTCCCGCATAAACAGCCATAGAACAATGGAGAAAGTTGAAACTGAAATTGGATTGAACAAACTGGTATGAATTAATAACTATGCTTAACATTTACCATGTGGTTGGTTATACTAACATAATATAAAGAACCCTAACCCTGTGCTATGTCCTGGTGGGGCTCCAGCTAGATGACTGGGCCAACCTTGTTAGATCAGAGCACAGTGGACAGAAGGACAGAAATATTAAGACTTGAATCAAGTTAAACATTTTCACTTTCAAACGTACAATATTTCTCTGGTCATTTGCTGACCTGGAGACTCAATAAGATAAAAACAGATACTTGGGTTCAGGCACTTGTGACCTGATGGCAGTTATTGATGTGGGCTTATTGATTGAAGTTATTGATGTGGGCTTATTGATGGAAGTTGATGTGGGGTTCTTTATAGAGTTATTGAGCTTGATGCTGGAAGAATGAAGGGACTGAAGATGGACTTAATTTATCTTTTTAATGTATCAGAACCAGAGAGGCTAAATCAGTTTTATTGGTTTTGTGCTGTACTGAAATTTTACATTACAGTCTGTAGAGAGTGTCATTTGTTTTCCCCAAAAAGGGCCAACGTTCCCAGATCTGATGTACATGTACAAATGCAAAACAAACCTCAGGTACATTTTGCCTCAACCCTACTGGATACCTGAATAGTGCACTCTAAAACAACATGATGGCCCTTCAAAGGCTCTTTAGTAAAAACAAGGGGCCAATGTAGAACCATGAAGATTCAAATTACCAGTTGGAGGCTTAATTGGTTCTTTGCATGGTGAAATTGTTCTTCAGAGTGATGGAAAACTATATAGGACCTGTCAAGCTTGTAAACATAAAACAAGCCTTTTCGGTGCTGTATAGAACCACTTTTCATCATATTCATCAAACAGAGAACCATTTTAGGAAGCAAATGTTTCTTTGAGTGTTCATAGTTGTATATGGGACTATTGTCTTCACTAAAAAAAAACTCATCTTTTTGTAAGAGTGCATGTATGTGTGTTACCAAGCTAGATATTACAGCTAAAATGTAAGATAATGTTGTAGCTAATTGAAAGCAAGGAGGTGTGAAACCACAGGCACCATGCTAATGTTGACCGAGCTGCAAGAAATGCTCTAAATTACTGCATTTTGACTACAAATGTCAACTCGTTAGATCATTTTTGTTGTAATGAAGGAACACAAAGTGTTGTAGTCATGCTATTCATGTTAGCATGATGGTAAAGTCATTGTTGTTTCTAATCTGTTTAGCTTCAATTAGCTAACGGCATAGCTCAGTTGTCTAGAATTCAATCTAGCAAATCTAAATTCAGTTTGAGTCTTTTTTTTCTAACGTTCTGTTAAGATAATCTGACCACACTTAGAATAGAATACATTGGTATGCAGAACTGCAGAACATAGATGGATCAGTTAGGCCCATTAGCAATAGCCTGTAGTATAGCTAGAGCACATGTAGAGGAAATATTTCCTTTTTTATTATTATTTTTAATTTTAATATATATATATATACAGCACAGTTTCTGCCCTGTCATGGTTACCGATATAAAGAGACCTCCTTTCAGCATCTCTTTACTGATAATGCCTTACTGTAGGCATGCACTGACTCCAGTATTTTAGCTGTACTACGAAAAAAAGGGCAGTGCTCAATAATGCTTGCTCAACAAGGGTGCTGTCTGCGTGTATCTTTAGATTTGAAACAGTTTATTGACATAAAGTACAATGCTCAAGAAAAGACCAATCACTGGACGCTGTAATCTTCTGGGATTGGTACTTATTTATTAGTGAATGGTGGGTGTATTTATTGTGTGAAAGAGTGTTTGACATGTTTCCTGATTATATTTGTTTTTGTAGATGTTAATCGCTTCTTCAGTGCTTTTTACGTTGCCTACCTCTTCATGCCGTGAACAGTGATGAAGAATTGAAGGCACACTGCACTTCGTATTAGTGTATCACTGTAGTACTGTTTTAACACTATAATAATAGTTTTAAATTTGTGTTTCTTGATTTAATTGTTATGGCCTTCCATAATGACCTCAGCATACGTTATTACTAACTTCCCACAAGTGAGATGTAGAAGAATAACAATTATTTATTTTTCTACATCGTTTTAACAGGAAAACTGCTGTTTACTCCAAAAAAAAATCTGGTTCTATTGACTTACACTGAAAGTAAAGACAAGTTTTTGGTCTCTCCTGTAAAGTTGCCATTTTGGAGACACTTGTTTCTCTTAGGACGGCGATGATAGTTGGTGCTGCTAAAATGATGTGACATTGTAGTTGAAATATTCTCAAAATGCCCAACAAGAAAATACAATAGCAGCCAATCTGGTGGAGTGGGCCTTCAATTCATGCTTAATTTGAAGCATCTCCTGACTTATTGCTTGAATTTCTGCTTTTATTTTATAGGCTTGTGTGGTGATTATGTATGTTTATTTATGAGTATCTGTTTTTTTATTAATTTAAGAAGTTTCTGTGTGACTCTGAGCCAAATTGTTGACTTCTTTTGTAAGATAAAAAGGCTGTAATGCTTATTTAAGACTCTAATTTGTTTCAGCACACAGCATATAATCACTGTCATGACAAAACCTTTGCCATAACAAACATTAACTGTGCAAAAGGAAGATAAAACATGTAACGTAGTAGTTTTTGAATCCTTTGGGAGCTTTTCTTTTAGTCCATTAGTCAAGAGAAGGTCAGGCAATGTAAAATGTAGCTAGTATTACAAAACTATATAGGGAAAAGTTGTGGTTAAGGTTTTGACATGACAGTGATGATACATCATTTGGAACATAACGCAACACAAAGGCAGCTGAACCAGCAAAAAAAATACATGAAATTAAATATAAAAACACCTACATGCTACTGAAATTTGCATATAAATTTAAAATAAAAAGACTAAAAGGAATCTAATTTAAATATAATTTAGAGTCACTAGGCATGGTTTGATCTCAAAATGCTCTACTTTAGAGAAACGTAGACTAGAGGTAGTGATGGGAACCAAACAGACAAGGCATTTCAAAAAGCCACCTCTAGCTATTCTATAAAATGGCTACAAATACCTGTATTTTAGTTTAAAAATATAAAAATCTTCTCTACCTCTATTATACCATTATTAACCTTTTTTACACTCTTACAAAAGATGGTTCTTCGAGAGTTCTTTAGTAGAGAAAATGGTTCTGTATAGAATCATAAATACTTAAAGAACCCTTTGCACAATTAAAGGGTTCTGTGAAAGATTCTTCAGACGAATGGAGAATGTGTGGTTGAGGGTTATAGATGGAACCTCTTTAAAATAGGGCTTCTCTATAGCAACAAAGATTTTTTGCTCTTGTAATAACATTATTGAAGAACTATCTTTTTTAAAAACTCAGAAGTTTGTTTGGTCATTTTGTATAATGAATAAAATATTTGTGGTGTTGAGTCCCGGTTCCCATCATCCTACTGTAAAGAAATCAGAGTCTGTACAATGAACCATTTTGTATCAAACCACTGGGGATCTCAGTGATTGAACTATGCAGACGTTTTGAAAAAATGGTGACGTTACCCTTGAACCGACTTGTTGATGCAACTGATTGGCCACCTAGGACTTGCGCCTGTCCATGAGTAGAGTAGACCAGTATTAAAGTGTGTACCAATATTGAACTTGATGGATTTCCCTGGTAGTATAACAGGTTTAGCAAAGCAGCATATACAGTTCTTGTACAAGAAGATGAAATCTGTAGGTGTGAAGAACCTTTTTGAAGTTCAGAGAACTTCCACATACTATAAAGCGTCTATACCTATTAAAGGCTTTTCCTAGAACCATACATCCAAGCTAAGAACCATTTAGAAGTGAGTGCAGTCCTGCATGGGGACCCCACTGAAAATTCACAATGGATTATTATCAAGGGCTCAAAGCTCACCCTCTGAGTTAAATCAGGTGTGTTAGAACAGGCTGTGCTTCTGTGCTTGTTCTCTGATGTCCAGGCTGAAAATATGATGTTAATTGCAGCTGCATTTTACACCCGTGTGACAAAATCCATATATGCTGACTCCACTTTGGTTGATTAAATGGAAATGTGTGCCACAATTATATTAAGTTCACCCGACAATTTAATGAAAAATATAGATCTGCAGGTCTCAGCATTTGCCTTTGGTGTGCCAGGAAAATATCTTTATGGTTGAGAGACATTTACAGTCCATTACTGCTATTACTCAGCAACAGGTTTAGAAGTACTTAAGAAATAATATCAGCAAACAGCACTCTATTAGCATGGTTTTCAGGCTACAGAGAGAAGAAACACAGAACCATTGAGAAGGTACTGAAGATGTTATCATATATATTTCAACAGTTTCATATTTAAGCTCATCAATCTCCACAAAGTATATTTTCAAGCACACACATATACTGTGTGGTACCACATACCATAAAATCTGAGGTACAGGTAATGTTTATTATGTACTAAACTACGGGTGAGCAATCATCATGGTTGTAAAACAACACAGTATTTAATTGGATGTTACATTTATGTTACATTATTTATATATTTTAATCAACCGTTTTTACTGTTTTCCTACTGGTCGTTGTCAATGTCTCTTTTTTGTGAATGTTGGCTGGAACTCTTTTACTTGTACAAATGTATTAACTCACCTTAGAGAGAAAGTAGAGGTTTGTATTGTGAGCTCATACAGTGGTATTATATTTTGGTAGGATTGCTCATCCTACCTTATTAAATACTGACACTAGCCAAAAGTTGCACACACACACACACACACACACACACACACACACACACACACACACACACACACACACACACACTATATTATGTATTACTTATATAATTGCTGTTTTTTCTAGACCTACCCTGACTGGAACCCTGTGGGAGTTTATTCCCAGCAGGTACAGGAGAAAAAATATGTTCAATATGTTTCAGTATGTTTCAATATTTTGGCTTAGTGACTCAAAACAATGACATTTTCTCATCCTGAAATATTATTACATTTCAGAAACATACTTTTATGATCAGTCAAATTTAGTCATCTTAAAATAGCAAGTCAATAATTTAAGAAAAGTAAGAAATATTTCCAGGAAATTTCACTATTACTCCATAATCAGTCAAAAACTTCAATAAATGCAATTTAGACATAGTCTAGAGATATTATGTTAAATGTTTAACATACTGCTACCAGATTCACTTTTTTGTCAAATTAAAAAAAAATAGAAGTAATTTAAAAGTCTACATTTCTTATAAATAAATAAGTCATAAATTATTTAATTATAGTTATAGTAGTTAATATGTCAAACTTTTGGCATATTGCTACTAGATTTCCAATATTTCCAACAAATGTCATTTATTTCTATGTTGTTGGTTTTTTTTTTTTGCTGTTATGCTGTCACATTCAAGAAAATGTCATTATTTCTAGTAGGTCAATATTTGATGAAAATAGGCCATTACTTTGCAACAGTAAGTCAATATTTCTGGACAATATATCATTTTTCTTATATTCTGTGTTGAATGTATCAGATCCATAAAAATGAAAATGATTTCTATCAATATCTCAAGAAAATGCTATAAAAATACATCATAATTTCAACATATTATGTCAAGCCTATATTTATCGCCAACACGCCATCATTTCAACATAGTATGTCAATATTTCTAGATAATATAGCATCAAGTCGACATTAAATAGTCATTAGTTTAAATAGTTTGCGAAAATATGCTTTAAACAAGTATTATTTGGTAACAATGACAACAGATGTCAGTATTACAAAATGATAAGTCAAAATTTCGATCACCTTTTCAACATAGTAAGTCTAAATCGACTTCAACAGATATACTATGCCAAATAGAAGAAAGAGTTTTCTTCCTCTGTCAGGTAGGAAAGGTTAACCTTAGCAACAATTTGAAGCTTTTATTTATTTCTTGTTTATTTTTTAGAAACGAGTAAACCAGCTAAGCGCGCGACGCTGTGGACAGTCACACGTAACGTTGCACTACTACTGTTGTCGACCTCCGCGGGCACGCGCGCACGCACACTGATAGACAAGTGCCCGGATGTGCTGTACTAACGCCCCTCCCCCTGCTCCTCTTTACTCTCTCTCTCTCTCTCTCTCTCACTCGCTCGCTCACTCAATCCCCCCCCTTCTCTCTCTCTCCTCTCTGCTCTGCCCACTCTGCCTGTTCCCCCCTCGCTGCGGATCTCCCGAGCCTACCGCAGTGAATCCGTCATCCGCTTCGACTCAGATACCGAGGTATATCGGACGGCAGACCCGGGAGACGGACCCAGAACCGGAGAAAGCCTCTCTGCTCTTCATCGAGTGAAATCTTGTCCGAGGAGGCGAAGACAAAACCGACAGAATGGTGAGGCACGAGCGTAACGTCCGTTAGCGTCTAACGTCCAGTGCGGCTAACTGTGTTTCAGCCCCGAGCGTTAGGCTACTCCAGGCTACGCGACCGCGCCTCAAACACGCCCTGTGCTTTCAGTTTCTTCGCCGTCAGTGAACGTCGTCTTGTAGGTCGAGGCAGGAAGGTGCTCGCCGCCGTGTCGTGATCAGAGCTGGTGTTGATAAAAACACAGCCATGGCCCACTGTAACGTCGACTAGCCTGCGAGGGCTAGTATCACGTACTTTGACACTCAAACACACCTGTAACGAGCCCTGTGGATACGTGTGTCTCGTTTTAGGCTGAGACTGGTCGAAATGTACAGCGAATGTTTTACAAAAATATGGAAGAAAAGACGAGAAACGAACGTTGGTCAGTCAGAAGCAGGCTAGCTAGCTAGCTAAGTGGTTTGTGCTACACTACACTGGCTCGCTGGCTGTTGAGTCGATGGGCTGTCAAGTTAGCAGAGAGCGAGGTTTAAAATAAACCACACAAATGTGGACTTTCAGCAGGCGTGTTGGTGCAGAAGAGCTTTGAATGTGTTTAAAAACGCCTTGTGCACGAAAAAGGCAGCGTTTGTGGACCATGTTTACATCTGCTAGGTGATAGTGGCTTGGTTATGTGTGTATGGCTGTTTGGTTTGGTTGGAAATTCAGTCTCACGTTGATTAAAGTTGTGGTGAGATGTCATGAAGCTTGACAGCTGATACATTTTGCAGGGTCGTCCCTTAGGCTTGCATTGTTGTTTTTTTATCATGGTGTGCGACACCTTAGTTTCTCACTCATTTTTTCCAAAGTTTGGCTTAAATGCAGGGTGGAAAATGGCACCCCTGCTTGTAGACACTGTTTGGACTTGGAGCCAGGGTGAACGATGGAAGCTTTGACATCTCGTCCATTCGGTTATAATGCATAGCTGTGAGAGAACACCACTGGTTCAGTTGTAGGGTGTCATTTTGAGAAAATCTGACTAATTCTAAGGCAGTATTGAAAATGGCACCCCTATGTTTGTAGACACTGTTTGGACTTGGTGGTGGTGAGCATTAGCAGCTTTAACATCTCATTGATTTTCGATAAGTGAGAATGAACGGTGAACCGGTGGAAGCTTTGATGTGTCGTTGATTCAGTCACTAATTCTAACCAAAGTTTGGCTCAAAAGCAAATACAGTATTGAAAATGCCATCCCTGTGCCTGGACAATCAGTTTGGACTTGGGTGATGCTAAGCTGTGGTAGCTTTGAAGTCAAAGTTCATAGTTTTGAACAAGAAACATACAAATACTAACCTGAGTTTGGTTTCATATCATCACTGTCTAAAGATAAACATGTATCTCCAAACATGTATCATCATTTAAACAAAGAATGAACGGTGGAAGCTTTGACATCTCATTGATTCAGGTATGGCGCATAGCTTTAACAACGTCATTGATTCATTTTCAGTGATTAATTCTAAGAAAATCATGCTAATTCTAACGGAACTTTGGCTCAAAAGTATTGAAAATGCCATCTCTGTGATTGTAGACACCGTTTGGTTTTGGTGATAGTGAGCATTAATATCTTTTACATCTCATTGATTTAACTAAAGTAAAAATTTTAGTAAACCATACACATTCTAACCAAAGTTTGGTTTCCTATGCAGTAATGAAAAATGGCCCTGTGTTTGTAGACACACTTAGGATTTGGAGTGAGGATGAGCGGTGAAAGCTTTGACATCTCATTGATCCAGATATAATGCATAGCTTTGAGAACATCATCGGTTCAGTTGTAGTGCATATTTTTGAGAAAATCTCGCTAATTTGAACAAAAGATTTGGCTCAGAAGCAAATGCAGTATTGAAAATGACACCCCTGTGTTTGTAGCTGCTGTTTGGATTTGGAGATGGTGAGCTGTTGTAGCTTTAACATCTCACTGATTCAGTTAAAGTGCATAGTTTTGAGAAAATCATGCAAATTTTAACCAAAGTTTGGTTTCATATTGTCGTTGTATCTCCAAACATGTTTCATGTTTGAAACTCAGCAGCTGTCGTTTACATTGTGTGAATATTTCATAATGAGTGGACCAATAGAAATGCTCCAAAATGTAAAGTGTTTTTTGTGCAGCGATGATATGCTGTATTGAAAATCATGCCCTGTGCATGTAGACACTGATCGGACTTGGAGAGAGAATGAACGGTGGAACCTTCGACATCTCATTGATTCAGCTGCAGTGCATAGCTTTGAAAGTGTCACTGCCTCAGTTGCTTTGCATAATTTGGAGAAAATCATTCTAATTCTAACCAAAGTTTGGTTTAGAAGCCTAATGCAATATCAAAGGTTGTAGACACTGTTTGAACTAAAGTAAGGGCAAATAATATTGAGGATCATAATTCTGACCATACAACTTTGAAGATGGCACCAACGTACTTGTAGACACTGTATGGACTAAGGCAAGGATATGCAGTCGTAGCTTTAACATCTCATCGTTGTTTTTTTTTTAGGACATGCATTCTGCTGCAGGGCGCATTATGGATTAGTTTCTAGTCAAAGTTTGATTCAGAGCAAATGCTATATTAAATATAGCACCAGTGTTGCTTGTAAACGCTGGATTTGATGCAGGAATGGTGGTTGATATAAAAGATCATTTTAATTATTATGGAAGTTGGAATTAGTAAATTGGGTGGAGGGTGAGCACTGGTGGATTATACTTAAGTGGAAGATCATACTCTTCTAATAAAAATTCTAATCATTTTGTTAGTTGCGTCCTTGTGATTGTAGATGCTATTTGGACATAATGTTTGTTCTGCTGCAGAATGTAATATGGAATCTCAGTTCGTTTAAACATTGTTCGGATCTATGAAAATAGCAGCCCTGTGGCTGTTGACACCATTTGGAGCGCACCCTTGTTGTGGGCTAGTTTTCACCAAAGTTTGGTTCGGAAGCATCTGGTGTAATGAAAGAAGCAACACTGCTTCTGGACAACATTTGCTGTTGGGTAGGATGAGCTCTCGTAATTTGGGCATGTCAATGTTGAGACGATCTCATTAATTTTAAGCAGATGTTGTTTTAAAAGCAAATCCCTTATTGATCAATAAAGGCTCTTCGCTTGTTTCCTTTATTGGGAGAGGTTCAAGAATGAGCAGCAGTAATTAAAACATCAGCTCAATTGCACTATATTACATATTTTGGATGATTTCTCAATAAAGCTTGTTGTTGTAATAGCAGCTGTTGTTGGTTGTATGGTGAACAGTGGTTATTTGGATGTATCTTTGATTCTAACCCGGTATGTATTATTCAGGAAACGTTGCTAAGTTTAACAAGCAAATGTCGTAACATAAATAACAACCCTGTGCTTGTAGATGTCGTTTGGAAGTAGGCACGTATGAGCAGTGGTACTCTGGACATCATCTTGGTTCTGCTGCAGTGCATAAAAAGGATCAGTGTTTAAATAAAAAGCACATATTAAAAAATTTGATATGGTTAGTCTTCCTTTAACAGCATTTGGAGCCGGGCAGGATGAGAGATAGTATTTTAGACATGTCCATGATGCGAATATGTTGCGTAATGTTGGGAAAATCTCAGAAATTTGCCTCAAACTTGGTTTCAGAAGCGAATGTCGTATTAAAAATAGCAGCCCTTTACTTGTAGGCACCATTCAGAGTCAGGCAGGGATGAGCAGGTGGATGAGACGAGCAGCGTTGCTTTAATGTGCCATTTATCAGCACGCACACTTTGTACGCTCTTCTCAGAAGTGAAGCTCTGTCTATTTATGGTGCGTTTCATTCTGCCGTTCCAGAGGCCTTGAAATCGCTGCATCTGACGGAAGGTGTGCGACCCCCACTGCGTGGCCCACTGACCGAAACTTTTTGGATCAGAACGTTCTGGAAAAGCCTCGTCCGTGTCCGACCATGGGTGTCGAGCGGGCGTACTTGCCTGTGCTGAAATAGGCCACGCAGGATTCTTCATAAGCCCTCCGGCTCCGTAGCCCACTTAAAGAGCTGCTCACTTTTTCTCTGGGTCTAAGAATAGTCTCCATGGAGACCGCAGATCCAGGTTGATCTGATCACCTTCTGCTCTTGAGGGGCGGGGCGGGGGTGGAGGTCAGGCCTCGGAAATGTCTGTAGGCTTTTAACCTGATCAGTATTTATCTTCCTCATGGTCGTTTCTGCTTGTGCTCTGTAAAGACGTGTTGATACATCGGTTAATTGTCGCAGTTCTGTTGCTAATTATTTTGTACACTTCGATGTATATGCTTTAAATCTAGGGCTGTGTATTGGCAAGAACCTGGTGATACAATACGTATCGTGATTCAGTATATCACGATATTTGAAATCAAAGTGATATATTGCGATTTTTCAAATCCTACTATTAAAACACACCACTATATGAACAGGTTTGCCAATACTTATAATAGCGTTGCGCCCTTGTGCTGCTTGTTAATGTTGGAGTGGAGCTGAAAATGGATTACAACACTGCCATCTAGTGGTCAGAGGTTTAAACACAACACACACTGATTCACTGTCTACCAGGAATCTTTGTATTGATACTGTGTTTTTGAGAATTGATACAGTATCACCAAACATAATATCCCCATATAAAATTTTTTCGGTGTTTTCTTACACCCCTATTGTGTACGTAGTCATAGAGGTAAAGTTAGCATTAGGGCCAATAATGATCCCGTGTATTGCATCTGCGCTTCAATAATTCAAGCCATTTTCTATCGTCTGTGTTTTTATTTAATGCTTATAAACGGAAATGATTCTTAAAGGCCTGTAAAGTTTCTTCTGTAGCTACTACAGTCTACTTGCAGTTTGCTTCATATTCAGTGTGGTTAAGACACGGCGCCCCATTAAACCTTACGCCACGTATCATATATCCAGTTTCGTGTTTTAGTGCAAACTTACCTTTTCTAAGTAACTGATTCTTTATAGCTTCTTAAAGAGCTGTAGTGTTGAGTTGCTGTCTTCAGTTTCTCAAAGATGGAAGCCTTAAGTGCTGTTTATCTGACAGGAACAGTTTGTCGTTTACCAGGTCTTGCATGGTCGTTAAAAGTACTATTTAAATTTTAAAAAAAACACCAGTTCTGGAAACTCACATTTTCTGTTAATTATTCTTTGCCGTTACTCTTCCTTATGCTCAGTGATAATATAATATCTAATTAAAAAAAAAGCAATTTGCTTATTGATAAAGCTGAGCTGTGCTTGTTTCCTGTATTTGGAGAGGTTCAGGAATGAGCAGTTTAAGTTTAACATGAGCTTAATTGTACTACATGACATATTTTGCATTATTTCTCAATAAAGCCTGGTACATCATCAAATACTGTATATAAAATAACGGCAACTGTTGCTGTTGGTTGTAGTTCGGTGTGGTGGTTATTTGGACCTGTCTTTGATTCTAACTCAGTGTATATTATTCAGAAAATGTTGCTAATTTTAACGAGCAAATGTCATTACATAAATAACAACCCTGTGCTTGAAAATGTCGTTTACTCCACCTTACTCCACATATCAGATATCCAGTTAGTGCAAACTTACCTTTACTAAGTAACTGATTTGTGACAGCTACAGACCTGTAGTGTTGAGTTGCCGTCTCACAGCAGAAGGATGTACAAAAACCTGTTTTTTTTTTCTTCAAAGATGGAAGCTTTAAGTGCTGTTTATCTGACAGGAACAGATTTGGTCATCTACCAGGTCTTGCATGGCTGTTCAAAGTACCATTTTTTCCCCTTTAGCTTTTAATTCATTTTTTTTACCTCTAGTTTTGGAAACTAAAATTTTCCCTATTATTTTTCATTACTCTTCCTTATGCTCAGGGATAATCCAAGAAGCATCCAAGAATTAAAGATTTGGATCCAGTAGTTAAATCAGGATGTGTCTAATTGTGACATAAAATGAGGATAATATTGTCCACTGACTGGCAATATAATATTGATAATGAGGATATGAGGATATTATTGTCAGCTAATTGGCTATATAATATTAATAATGAGGATAATATTAATGAGGATATAAGGATATTATTGTTAGC
This sequence comes from Megaleporinus macrocephalus, assembly GCA_021613375.1. Classification (NCBI taxonomy): domain Eukaryota; kingdom Metazoa; phylum Chordata; class Actinopteri; order Characiformes; family Anostomidae; genus Megaleporinus; species Megaleporinus macrocephalus. The sequence goes on from CM038722.1 coordinate 29,906,273, forward strand.
TATTTGGCAATATAAAATTAATAATGAGGATAATTATTATCAGCTAGTTGGTAATATAATATTGATTTTAATATAATATAATTATAATTATAATATAATATTATTTATTATTCTCTGTCTGTACTGTGTTGTGTTGTCTGTCCGCACTTGTTTGTTCGTGTTGCACTTGTCTTGTATGCACTGTCTATGTTGCACCATGGTCCTTGAGGAACGTTGTTTCGTTTCACTGTGTACTATGTATGCAGTTGAAATGACAATAAAACCCACTTGACTTGACTTGATGAGGATATGAGGAAATTATTGTTAGCTAGTTGTTAATATAATATTAATGAGGATATGAGGAAATTATTGTTAGCTAGTTGTTAATATAATATTAATGAGGATATGAGGAAATTATTGTTAGCTAGTTGGCACTATAATATTAATAATGAGGATAATATTGTTAGTTAGTTTGTAATATAATATTAATGGGGATATAAGGATATTATTGTTAAGCTAGTTGGCACTATAATATTAATAATGAGAATATTATTGTTAGCTAGTTGGCAACATAATATTAATATTGAGGACATGAGGTTATTATTGTCAGCCCAGCTCTAGTGCTAGGCCTTAAATAATGCTTTTTTTCTATTTTCTTTTTTTTTTTTTTCTTTTCTTGGTAAGAACCACTGCTGTGATCATCAGCCAGTCATTGATCTTACAAATAAAAAAACTGTAGGCATGAGTTATATCCTGCTGTTAAAAACAGCACCCAATTGTATAACCTATTCTTCGTGCTTCTTTCATTGCCGCCCATATGACAAAATACGTGTATGTATGTATTTCTAATGGTTACTAGCTGTTAATCTGTAGCCCTTAACCCATTTACACAGAAAGCTGTTGCGGTATTTATCACCAAAGCATGCAAATATAGATTTTACTCAGCTCCAGGTAGTGTGGTAGCACCTGTGCCAGAGTACTTCACTCAGAGTGTTCATGTGCCTTATTTTTAATGGGGACCAGTTAGCATGATGCTATTTGCATAATGCTTACTGGTTTCCTTCTAGCTTTTATTAATCATTAGCATTTTTGGTTGACCGTTGTGCTTGATTGGAACATGTAGGGAGAGTATATAGATATATATATATATATATATATATATATATATATATATATATATATATATATATATATATACACATTTAAGAACTATTGCCACATAATGTACCACCCATCCTGCACTATATTACATTAGTGTCTTATAGACCTCATTTAATTCTGAAAAAAAGCAACATCCATAGTTACCTGCATTGATCTGAAGCAAGAATAGGACAGTGATGCTGCACTGAAAAGCTTTGAAAAGAGTTTATAAAGTTTTGCTAAATAGATGTGTTTTTTTTTTAAGGCCAAATAGACTTAAGTTCATGTATAATATTTAAGGAATTCCAGAATATTTAATTGGAAAAAAACTAAATTACTATAGGGCCTCTATAAATACTTTTTAAAGAATTATAAAATAATGAACAGGTAATTCTCCTTTTCTTCTCATTAAATTTTTTAAGTATTTCTTTCATCACTTAGCTATTTTTTATTTACTAAGATAATCTTCCCAGATTAAAACATGCTCTCAGCTTGCGTTGTTAACTGACGTCAGCTTCAGCCTCCAGAACATTGTTTTCTTTCTGTGGAGAGCTAGTATGCCTGTTCTTCCTGTGGCCTGATCTTAGTCACGTTCCTTCCCTCCCTGTTGAGATCCTGTTCCCAGATAAGGTAATCCTAAACCCTCAATCCACTTTAACTTAATTTGCTGTCTGTGTAACCTTAAAGTTAAAATAGCACAAGGCTCTCGGACTGTGCTAATGTTAGTAAGGCTGTAGTATTTCCCTCCTTCGTAATACACACTTCGCATGATTAGATCCAACAGGAGGGGCAGAAACTGCAGTTCTAAAATTAAAATTCTCTACAAACACACATCATATATCAACTAAATTATTTTAAAAAACTACATCGAATATTGAATGTAATGTTGCTGGACAATCACAGCCTACTGTTGCCGGTCTGCTATGCTAACCACTGTAAACCACAATAACGTTGCCCTTTTTAGTCGAATGGCTGGCTCAGGGCTCACATTTTAAATGAAAAAGAAAATGCAGCAGACCCTGCGTCCCCACCTGCTGTGTTGTCCATTGCATCTGCAGGAGTTGACTTTGTTTTCAAGACAGCAAATATCAAGTAATTAAAGGCTGGTCTTTTTAGGGTTGGTTCCGCCCTTAAGGGTACCATAAAGGTTTGTTTCCAAATCATACAACTACTGACCAAATATTATTTCTTTACAAACTACTATTACACCGCAGAATGACATTGAAAGAGGTTAAGATAATCACTTGACAGCAAGACAGCATATATAGCATATATACTCAAGACAGCATATATATATATATTAGGGCTGTGTATTGGCAAGAACCTGGCGATACAATATGTATCATGATACAGCGGTCACGATTCAGTATATCACAGTATACTGCAATACTGCAAGCAATGTGATACATTGCGATTTTTCAAATCCTACTATTAAAACACACCACTATATGAACAGGTTTGTCAATGCTTACAATAGCATTACGTCCTTGTGCTACTTGTTAATGTTGGAGTGAAGCTTAAAATGTATTACAACACTGCCATTAGTGGTCAGAGGTTTAAACACAACACACACTGATTCACTGTCTGCCAGAAATCTGTGTATAGATACTGTGTTTTTGAGAATCAATACATTATCACTAAACAGAATATCCCCATATTTGATATTTCAATACTTTCTTGCACCCCTAATATATATGTGGTAAAACGGTGTAAACATGACAACAATAAATAAACACAATAAAGTAAAATAAGCTAGAATATATACATATAGTACATAACTAAAATATTATAGAATATCATATTTATAAAACATAACATTTAAATATAATAAAATATTGTAGAAATCGTTGTATAGGCAGGTTAATCAAGAAGATAAATATATTTAAAGTGACGTAGGGATATTGTCCATAGCAGCGAAATAAAAATAAGTTATATAACAGTGGTCGAGATGTTGCCTTTACATGCAGGTGAGAGACATTGTAGATAAACTGTGCTGGAATGGTACTACGGTGTCAACAACTGAATTTCTGAATTTGGGAGGTGGCTTATGTCTTACATTCACTATATATATTGCGAACAATCCCACGTAGTTCACCTTAGTTAGTTTCGAATTACCCTCATTACTGCTTTATGTAATAACTACTGTCTAGTGCGTACATCACTTTAACATGACGACAACAGGTTCCAATCGATAAACCCACTACCGTGTAACTTTTGCATTCCATTAGAAAAAAATCACAATCCTGTGTTGATCTGTTGTGCAGCCTTTTTTTAACCGACGGTTACTTGCCAACATGATGGCAGCCTGACATTTCAGCAGCTGCTGCGTCTCACTGAAGAGAGGTTCTGTGCTTGTTAGCTTGGAGTTAAAACCAGGACAGTGATTAGAGCTGTAAGTAAAATCACAACAAGCCCAAAGTACACAGCAGAGGGAGAAGCTCTCTCCCACAGAAGCCACTTTTCTCAGCCGCCTGAAACGCCTCGTTGGTATTCCAGCTAGAGATGCACCAGTTGCGGTTGTCTTGGCCGATTCCGGTTTCCAAATGGTGTAGAAGTCTGACCTGCCGATCCCTGCACAAACGCTTTTATGGAAAATTCTCACCACAGGACAGATCTTTTCTTTTGATAGACCTCCAGCTGCAGGTGCATCAGGTGGTACCAAACAGAAGAATAGCCTGTAACACAACACCTTTAGGTCCTTACCGAATAATGTAGTTTAACTGGAAATCTCTGTCCACTCACAGAGCAGTTGGTCAACACTGAGATCAAGCTTATGTTAGATGTCCAAATTCATGTTTACGGCTGATAAACTCAGAATTACAGATGCAAGGGTTGTGTTCTCCAGTTCTCTACGTATTTTGGGTTGGGGGTTTTTTCAGTGTGGTTGGCGTTTCTTTGAACAAGCCCCCGGGCAGTGTTAAGTCTTATGTATTAGTTAACCTGAATGCAGCCTCTGGCAGGCGCCTCACTCTCACTTTAGTTTTAGTTTCTTCTACAAACTGTACATATTCAGCGTTTTTAGTGACTTATTCAATTTGTAGTTCTGCTTGTTGTCTTTTTTACTTACTGTGTAGAACTTTCATGCTGTCCACATGTAAGATCAGCCACTGGAACTGGGGTGGAACTTGTAGCAGGCATGTCACTCTAGAGATTGACTGGGCGAGCTGAACAATGAGAACACACTGGGCTCATCAGGAGGCGGGGCTTAAAGACGCAGGAGCTCTAACTGAGCGCTCCAGAGACAGTGATTACAGATTACAATATGGATGAGAAAAATGTTCTAGTAGAGCCCTGTCGTAACTTCGTTTTTGCCATCAGAATGAAGAGGGAGACCAGTTCAGAGTATAAGATTTTATTCTTAGGACTGAGGTATCAACATTCTCTGAGGTCAATCGTGTCCCCGACTGCATTGTATTTTATAGGCCCGCCTTCCTGCCAGGGTTATTATCGTTAACTAAAACCAACGAAATTACGAAAACTGAAATTGAGAAAACATTTTCGTTAACTGAAATAAATAAAAACAGTAATTAAAAGAAAAAACGATAACTAACTGGAACTGTATTATGCATTTACAGACCTAACTAAAACAAACTGAGATTATTGATAGAATACCATTTGTTTTAGAGTTTGTCAATTTATTCATAAGCCTTGTGATCTGATATTAAATCTTTTTTTTTTCTCACTAAAACAGTTTTACGTTAGCTGAAGGCGCTGTACGGCACCCTGATGCCACTTCTTGTTTACAGTCTGTTCTGCTCTCCACGCCAGCCTGCACAATGGCAACAGCAAAAGTTGGGAGAAAGCAGCAGAGTCTCAATCTCGAAGTCTATTTAAGAAGCTTGCGTGAGAGGGCTAATAGTGAGTACTTTGACGAGCTAGCCCCTCTGAGTAGCTCCCGGAAAGAGCAGCCACATCCTGGCCAGGTAGCACCAGGAAGGAAACAACCATAACAGACTGCTTTCACCGGCGACCAGGCTGCTGGTTAGTTAATACGCAGGAGCACCGTGAGGGGAAGGATGAATTGGTAAACACGTTTATCGAGACTGGGACGTCAACATGACTATGTGACTCGGTTGCCTTCAAAAGTTTAGCATTTCACTCGAACCAGAATTCAATTCACCCAGTGCTGCAGGAGTGAAAAACCTTTGTTGAGTTTTTATTACACAATATTTATTCTGACACAAAGTGTAAAAAAACTAAAACTGTTACTAGAACTAATGAAAACTAAAACTAAGCAGTAATAAAAAATAATAACTAATAAAAACTAGCAAACCCACCTTTAAAACTAATTAAAACTAACTGAAATTAAGAAAAAAAGTCACAACGAAATAAAACTAAACTATAGTTTAAAAATCCAAAACTATTATTACCTTGCTTCATGCTCCTTCCGTCCAGGGTTTGTGTGAAGCCCTGTATGCCGGGGTTCTCAAAAGCCCTGACCTTCTCGCAAGCTCTGCCATATTCTGTAGGCCATCTATCTCACACGCTTCAAACAAATGCTATGATATATAAAAAAATGTACAACACCCCAAAAATAAGATTATATACACTGAAAGCGAGAATAATAAGTTCCAATATTTTGGCCCTACGACCCCCTACTATTTATTATTTTTTGAGTACTGGTATTTTTCTTTTCTTAAAAGCAGTCTGCCTCTCAAGCCAACACGATAAAGACGTGTTAGTCTGTGCTTAACCTCCCTCAACCGTGATAAAATCACTGTAACGCATGACCTTGCCTGACCTGTTGCTTCATGGCTCGGTGCAGGGAACACGCTAGTGCGCAGGAAACCCTGAGTACAATTATAGCTGCGGCACTGTTTGTTGACAAAGTGACACAAGTCACATGCCCTCACTCTTAAGTATAATCTCCACCTCCACCATGCATACACGCTCGCTAAGAGAACCCAAAATACACCCATCGTTTCAGCTCTTTCTGTACCGCATAGTCTGCTGTGACAAAAGAGGCGCTTGAACTCTCCGGCCTTCCTCTACTTCAAGAAAGAAGCCTGTGAAGTGTTTTTTTTTTCTATTATCAAGTCTTTTCTTCAGAAAAAGAGGTTATCCATTCATAAACTTAACAGCTTGCTTGCCGAAGTGGACTAGTACTTGACCTTGTCTCTGTCAATGTCGTAGGATAACGCTTGCCAGATTGCTTTGTGTGACTGTGCCGTGTTGGCAGTTACATTCCCTATTCAACACAGACTTGGTTTGAAAGAGATATCGGACATTTTTTCACAACAGTTTTGTAGAATATATCACAGTTTAGGATGATGTGCAAGTTTAAATTAATACAGTAATCAAAACCCATCTCTCTATGTTTTATAGCAGAAAATCTAAAAAATTTCACTGGACATCACAAGTTTAATCCATGGCAATGTCTCAACCATCCATGGCCAGTCTGGAGACTGTCTGTAACTGTACTGGCTGGGCTATCTCTGGGTGGGCACTCCCCACCATCACTCAAATAGTCATCTATTAGCTGGCGACACCGAACTAGCAGTTGTTGTTCTAGTTCTGGTGTGTTAAACTGTTCAGTAGGGGTGGGCGATATGACAAAACATTGAATTAAAAAAATATTTAAAGAGTACACTACTGCAACAAAATGAAAATTAAATTTTATTATTGCATACGATATGATATGGCACACCCCTAATTTTCATCAGATTATTTCCAGGACTGAAGTAAAATAAATTATGCTGGATAAAATCTGTCTCTAGTAGATATATGATGGGAAATGAGAAAAGTGTGAATGTTTCTTTTGCTAAAAACAGTAAAAAGTAGTACCTGGTGTGATAATTAGGGATGGGTGATATGGTATATGATATTTCAGGGTATAATATCGTTCACCATATTCAAAAATGTTGGCGTACATACTGTTCAGTGATGTTGTGTTGGTAAAAAAGATGTTGGGGCGCTTCAAGTGTCTTATGCTAGCCACGATATGGGCTAATTCAGTAGATTGGATGTAACGAATTTCTGTATTTCCAGCTAGCGTTTCATCCAGGAAGAGGAGCCTTTCAGCCAGCTCCCTGCAATTCCTATCTGAACCATTAGGTGGAAATACACACCTTTACATTTTCGAGAAAAGAAAGCATGTAGTCCGTCTGGCAGTGTTTTGCCGTATGTGACACAGACTCATGCAGGACGTTTTTAAAATGTGTAAAATTAGTGTGTCTCGTTTAGGAACCAAGACAAAGACATTTAACACTAATAATCTGAAACAACACTGCACGCAGCTGAATACAGTGAGTATCAGTAAACAGCAGAGCTAACACGCACAGCTAGCACAAAACAAACAACCCAGAACACCATACAGACCATATCTGACCGGTACGAACAGAACAGCAGCAACAATTCAAGATCTACATTTAATGATTACAGATTGTCGTTTAAAATAAGAGTCTGCGTTTAATGACTGCAGTTTTTACTGAATTTATTTAATTAGCTTTTTTAGTTTTAATTTAAGGGTCTAAATGTAATGATTGCAGTTTTGGGGATATTTGTTTGATTTACTTTGTTTATTTACTGTTAATTTAGTTAAAAATGTGATGCTGTTTCATATGAGCTCGTTAAAAATGGTAATAAACCAGTTTAGACCATGTTTCATGATTTGCTTGCACTAATAACTATACATAGCCCTGCTGTGGCGTGTACCCCACCCTCTATCGGTATTGGCTATCGGCTGATCGCGCTGAAAGGTGATCGGCGATCGGAATCGAGCTCAAAAGCGCTGATCGGACCATCTCATATATATATATATATTTATATGTGTATATATAAGTATGTGTATATGTATGTTTTTTAGTACCTAATGTATGATCAACATCTAAGTATCGGGAAGAAGTGGTTATTTTAATTAAACATCTTAATGTTTCTATATAGCACCAACAAATCTACTACAAATTAATATTGCACCAGAACTGCTATCTGTTCAGCAACAGAACAATACACACAGCATATGCATAGAATATGTATTAGCACGGAGTATTGTTTGTTAGTTTTTATTGTTATATTGACCTTTACAGTAGCGTGACAGTAGGGAACAATATAAAATAAGAATTTAGTCTCAGTGCCTTACTGTGATACATACTGTGTCTGTATCAGACAGCCAATATATCTGTTGGGATCATGCATGCTTATTATCCGGGTATATATATATTATTAAAGTCTTTAAACATCTCGTCTGTAGCTAGTAACGAGAGCACATACAGATATGTTTTCTCTATGTGAATCAGCACATGGCCCGTATGTTTTATCTAGAGCTTACTGATAAGGGATCAGTATTTTTTGTATTGTAATGAGTAGTTATGCGGATACAGGGAAGCTGGCCCTGCATCTGCACACTGTCTGTACTGCACTCTGGGTGAGAACATGCCCTCGGGGTATGATGAGCATCTAGTGTTGCAGGCAGAGAAGATATAACTCCTTTCCAATGTTTGGAGACATTTGTCTGTCTACAGTATCCACTGGGACTGATTTACAGCCTAAGGCCTGTATATGTCAGGTGTATTTGAATAAAAGTGCCGATCTCGGAACAGTTGGTATCCGGTTCTGTACTGTCGAGCTCCTCAGTATGCAAAAAGCAATCAGCAACACCTACAGCAACACTTCAGAGCAGTGCTGTCACTATTAATTATATTAGCAAGTGATAATACCAAACCCTAAAAATGGACTGTGCTAAACAGCCATTTGTGCCCTATTAAATATCCCAGAATGCTTTATTGGCAAGAGGACAGGAACATGGAAAGCTTTAAAAAAAGCCAGATAAATGGAGGTCTGTCAGGTTCTGCTTCTGTAATAGCATACAATTGTGGACCACAGAGTGATCAATCAGTTCACTTATTTTCTCAGGTTTTATCAGTTAACTGTGACATTCCTATTTTACAGACTCTGTCTGTTAGACCCATCTATAATATCAATATCAGAGCCAATGAATTTTCTTATTTATCCTCCATTGATAACTGCTTGAACTACATATCAGTAGATATCAAGTACACTCAAAAGTAATAACTTGGATCAGCGTCTGCAACAAAATAAAACTGGTTCTTGGGAAGGGTGCTGTATCATCTGTTTAATGTGTCACCTTCAGCTTCTGAGTGAAAGTAAAGAGCAGGACTAGAAGAGAAATTGAGTGTGATGCTGGCCTTTGAAGAGGACGGATTAGGACGCACAAGGGGGGGGGCACAACAGAGACTGTCATGTTTTCATAGAAGGATTATTTAAATTTGGGTTACCTAGAGTGCGGCAGGAAAAGGTCACCAGCCTTTCTAAAAATCACAGAAATATCCTGTCATTGCGGTTCTCGTCGTCTCATATTCTGCCGCAAAGGTCCCGTTTACATCGGGTCCCTTCATGCGTCTTGACAAGGAGGACTATATCTGCAGGTCCCATAAGAGCATGCATGATGAGACTCAAGACGCATACATGTGATTCAAACCTCTTAAACCAGTTTCAGGAGATGATCTGAGACACATTTGTGCTAGATAATCAAAACCTTACCCAGTACCACCAAAACAGATTCCAGTACTACCCAAATTCTTCCCAGTATAACCAAAACCTATGCCGATACCACCAAAACCCCTTCCAGTACAACCCAAACTTCTCACAGTATAACTGAAACCTCTCCCAGTATCGCAAAACACATTCCAGTACAACCCAAACTCTTCCCAGTACAACTAAAACCTCTTCCATTATCACAAAACACATTCCAGTACAATCCAAACTCTTCCCAGTACAACTAAAACCTCTCCCAGTATCGCAAAACACATTCCAGTACAACTCAAACCCTTAACAGTATACCTAAAACCTCTCCCAGTATCACAAAACACATTCCAATACAACCCAAACTCTTAACAGTACACCTAAAACCTCTCCCAGTATCGCAAAACACATTCCAGTACAACCCAAACTCTTAACAGTACACCTAAAACCTCTCCCAGTATCGCAAAACACATTCCAGTACAACCCAAACTCTTAACAGTAATATCCCAATATCGCAAAACACATTCCAGTACAACCCACACTCTTCCTAGTATAACAGAAACCCCTCCCATTACCACCAAAACCCCTTCCATTGCAACCCAGACTCTCCCCAGTGTAACCAGAACCCCTCCCATAACACCGAAGCACTGCTGTGCCTGTTTGTCAGATTTCAATCCGACTAACCCGAGACGCACACCAAGTATAAATGCATGTAGATAAAATCTTATCAAGATACAATCCAGATACCAGTGACAAGTAAACGAGGTCAGAGTGCCAGGCTGAATGTCATCAGTACCAGTATACTGGCATTGGTGTCGCCGAACTGTGCTGTTTTTCAGGTTGACCAGTATTAGTACATAATCAAAACTTGCTTAACTGCAAAAATAAGTCCTTTGCTTGATGTTTTCGAGTTTGTGAGATTAAATTTGGCGTAAGTATAAGAGACAACTAAGCTAAGCAGTCCAATCCAGTATTTTCTGAATATTTACAATATTGGGCTGCGTTGTCACCCATCAAGATCTCACTCGAATTGCTTCTGCATCCTTTCATTTTGTCCCCCTCTCTCTCTTTCTCTCCTATTCCTGTTCTGTCTTCTCTTTGTCTTTTCTCGTTTTCTTTCTTACCTCATTTTCCTGCATCGTCCCGGAGAGATGCAGTACAGCAGTGGTGGGTTGGCCTAATTTCCTCTCTCTGGCGGAATGCAGAGTGTTGTGCTTTTCTCATGCATAATGAAATAAGCACGTCTGTGGACACACACTTGCCGAAGCCTCTTGGGATTTAGAGATATGCTTTCAAGCCAGCAACTTCTATCAAAGTGCTAGTTGAAACGACAGGATGTTTTTTTTATGTGGTTCAGTGTTTTGTATTTATATAATTAAACCCCATCACAATTATTCAGTTATTAATAAAAAGAAAATTGATAACGTTTTTTTGATTCATCGTCAGTGATTGCTTGTGAGTTTGCATGGTCATAGTACAGGCGTACATTAAAAACAAATATGTATACATACACTACGTTTTTTACTGTTTTAAAACGTTTGTCTGGTAGTGAATCTAAAACGTTTGACTGGTAGTGAATCTAAAACGTTTGTCTGGTAGTGAATCTAAAACGTTTGACTGGTAGTGAATCTAAAACGTTTATCTGGTAGTGTATCTAAAACGTTTGACTGGTAGTGTATCTAAAACGTTTGTCTGGTAGTGTATCTAAGACGTTTGTCTGGTAGTGTATCTAAAACGTTTGGCTGGTAGTGTATCTAAAACGTTTGACTGGTAGTGTATCTAAGACGTTTGTCTGGTAGTGTATCTAAAACGTTTGGCTGGTAGTGTATCTAAAACGTTTGTCTGGTAGTGAATCTAAAACGTTTGACTGGTAGTGAATCTAAAACGTTTATCTGGTAGTGTATCTAAAACGTTTGACTGGTAGTGTATCTAAAACGTTTGGCTGGTAGTGTATCTAAAACGTTTGACTGGTAGTGTATCTAAAACGTTTGTCTGGTAGTGTATCTAAGACGTTTGTCTGGTAGTGTATCTAAAACGTTTGGCTGGTAGTGTATCTAAAACGTTTGACTGGTAGTGTATCTAAGACGTTTGTCTGGTAGTGTATCTAAAACGTTTGGCTGGTAGTGTATCTAAAACGTTTGTCTGGTAGTGTATCTAAAACGTTTGTCTGGTAGTGTATCTAAAACGTTTGGCTGGTAGTGAATCTAAAACGTTTGGCTGGTAGTGTATCTAAAACGTTTGTCTGGTAGTGTATCTAAAACGTTTGTCTGGTAGTGTATCTAAAACGTTTGGCTGGTGGTGTATCTAAAACGTTTGACTGGTAGTGTATCTAAAACGTTTGTCTGGTAGTGTATCTAAGACGTTTGTCTGGTAGTGTATCTAAAACGTTTGACTGGTAGTGTATCTTAAACGTTTGTCTGGTAGTGTATCTAAAACGTTTGACTGGTAGTGTATCTTAAACGTTTGACTGGTAGTGTATCTAAAACGTTTGTCTGGTAGTGTATCTAAAACGTTTGACTGGTAGTGTATCTAAAACGTTTGACTGGTAGTGTATCTAAAACGTTTGACTGGTAGTGTATCTAAAACGTTTGTCTGGTAGTGTATCTAAAACGTTTGACTGGTAGTGTATCTAAAACGTTTGACTGGTAGTGTATCTAAAACGTTTGTCTGGTAGTGTATCTAAAACGTTTGACTGGTAGTGTATCTAAAACGTTTGACTGGTAGTGTACTATAACGTTTGGCTGGTAGTGTATCTAAAACGTTTGGCTGGTAGTGTATCTTAAACGTTTGTCTGGTAGTGTATCTAAAACGTTTGACTGGTAGTGTACTAAAACGTTTGACTGGTAGTGTATCTAAAACGTTTGACTGGTAGTGTATCTAAAACGTTTGACTGGTAGTGTATCTAAAACGTTTGACTGGTAGTGTATCTTAAACGTTTGACTGGTAGTGTACTAAAACGTTTGACTGGTAGTGTATCTTAAACGTTTGTCTGGTAGTGAATCTAAAACGTTTGACTGGTAGTGTATCTAAAACGTTTGGCTGGTAGTGTATCTAAAACGTTTGTCTGGTAGTGTACTAAAACGTTTGTCTGGTAGTGTATCTAAAACGTTTGGCTGGTAGTGTATCTAAAACCTTTGTCTGGTAGTGTATCTAAAACGTTTGACTGGTAGTGTATCTAAAACGTTTGTCTGGTAGTGTATCTAAAACGTTTGTCTGGTAGTGTATCTAAAACGTTTGACTGGTAGTGTATCTAAAACGTTTGACCGGTAGTGTATCTAAAACGTTTGTCTGGTAGTGAATCTAAAACGTTTGTCTGGTAATGTATCTAAAACGTTTGACTGGTAGTGTATCTAAAACGTTTGGCTGGTAGTGTATCTAAAACGTTTATCTGGTAGTGAATCTAAAACGTTTGTCTGGTAATGTATCTAAAACGTTTGACTGGTAGTGTATCTAAAACGTTTGGCTGGTAGTGTATCTAAAACGTTTGTCTGGTAGTGTATCTAAAACGTTTGACTGGTAGTGTACTAAAACGTTTGACTGGTAGTGTATCTAAAACGTTTGGCTGGTAGTGTATCTAAAACGTTTGACTGGTAGTGTATCTAAAACGTTTGGCTGGTAGTGTATCTAAAACGTTTGGCTGGTAGTGTATCTAAAACGTTTGACTGGTAGTGTATCTAAAACGTTTGGCTGGTAGTGTATCTAAAACGTTTGGCTGGTAGTGAATCTAAAACGTTTGACTGGTAGTGTATCTAAAACGTTTGGCTGGTAGTGAATCTAAAACGTTTGACTGGTAGTGTATCTAAAACGTTTGTCTGGTAGTGTATCTAAAACGTTTGTCTGGTAGTGTACTAAAACGTTTGACTGGTAGTGTATCTAAAACGTTTGGCTGGTAGTGTATCTAAAACGTTTGTCTGGTAGTGTATCTAAAACGTTTGTCTGGTAGTGTATCTAAAACGTTTGGCTGGTAGTGTATCTAAAACGTTTGGCTGGTAGTGTATCTAAAACGTTTGGCTGGTAGTGTATCTAAAACGTTTGGCTAGTACTGTTGAAACAATTTTTTGTTCTTAATTCTGAAATCCTGGCACATCCTAGACACTAGGGACACTATAGTGGTGTGTTTTAATAGTAGGATTTGAAAAATCGCATTATATCACTTTGCTTGCAGTATCGCAGTATATCACTATATATTGAATTGTGACCGCTGTATCACGATACGTGTCGTATCGTCAGGTTCTTGCCAAAACACAGCCCTACTAGACACTGACATGCACATTAAAATACCTTCTAAATAAATGGTTGCCCCTCTGTATGTCCTTAGAGTCTCATTAACTTTTGATCGCAGCCGAACATCATGGTTTTGTTCAACCTACAGCCACCAAACTTCCTGTACTCACTCAAGGCAGGTCCCCAAGCACTAATCCACAGACATACTGATCGGCACTTGTCTATTTGTTGTTTGTTTATACCTTGTTTCTCCCGTAGGGCCCCATTCATTTCCAACCCATACAAACATCATGGTTTCATTTAACCTACAGCTACCAAACTGTCTGACTTTCTGATCTCCAAACACACTGACCACACTTCTATACTAGTTGCTTATTCATTCCTCATTACTCGCACTGCTAATGTTGTGCAACCGTCCTGCGTTTCTTTCAGGAAATGCACTTTTCTACTTTAGAATGTCTACGTTGAGCATGCATGTATAGACAGGAGGGTTTTTGTATTTACAGAGTATTAGTTTATCTGGTGTTCTCTAAACTGCGCTCTTGGCACATTCTCTATCTGTAAATGTCATGACAGCGCTGCTTTGTTTAAGGTGGTAAATTTAGGGCACATTGAAGCATTACTTTACCCACCAGGTGAAGAGGAATAAAAGAACCTGTCTCGGTACAGAAGTGAGGAATGTTTTAACCTATATGGGACTGCACTCAGACCGCTACTGCAGTGCTAAGTCATTTTCCTACCGGCTCTGTATGCCATTAACAATTGACTGATGCAGAGAAAACACACTTCAAAATAGAAAACGTTGCAGCTGATAACATGAAGTGACATGGCCAGTTTGAACATTAACATTAACTAGCTAACTGACCAAGATGAGTCTTCATCATCCTGAGAGCCGACATGCCTTGTCTTCAGATGCTCCAGCATTCAGCGGGGGGTTAAGAGTGTTAGAGATTCGGATTTCGGAATCAGAAGTCAGAAGACCTTCTTGAGTAGACTTGAGTTTTATTGACACACAGGAAATGAGGGTACAGCTCAGTGGATCACAGCCAGTCTGTTCTTAATTACGTCTTCTCGTGAGGTTCAGTCCATCTCTCACTCAGTCCAACTCAGTAACTCCAGTTTAAGTAGGAATTCAAAAGGGGTGTCAACATAAAGGAGGTTTGGTATGTTGCCACCTTGGGAGGTGGGGTGATTGGTATCAGGGAGGAGACGGTCATTTAAATACAAACAAAGGAAGGGGGGTAATCGACTCTCTGAATAGAGAGGTTAGTATGAGATAGTAATAGCAAAAAGTCTATTTGGTAAGTCTCCGCAAATAAAGTATGTTGATAATTATTTCTCTCAAGAGCAGAGTGCTCCCACAGTGTTGAAGGTGTTGCTGTTGCACTATTGTTTACTTCACTCCAGGAAGCAGTAATGCCTAGGTACACACACAATGACACCACCAGCTAATCAAAATGTTAAATTTAGTCATTGAAGTTTTTATTTTTCACACATTTTAGCGCCTACTGATGTCCTTTAGTATCTGTACATTATTTTCATGGAATCATGACCTTGAAATGGCTAAAAAATGCAGTGTAAAATTATATTCTACCAAGATGAGGATTTCTAGTATGCTACAGATGGCACGGTTGTGAAACCAATATTGAAAACTTCACTACTGGCCTGGACTAATACCAGTATTTATTTTTAATAGTCATTTCAGCATCAGATTTCAGCCTCTATAAGTAGACTATCAACCTCAAACTATTCAAACACACCATAGAATAGCATTAGATTAATTTCTATGTTCTCCAGTATTTGATCCAGTATTAGCCTGGTACTCTTCTGTACGCACTGAAGATGCTGAGATCAGGTCGTCAGCCTGCTGTAGGCTCAGCTGTTGTAACTTCAAGCAAGACGCTTAACCTCAGGTTGCTCCACAGGGACTGTAACAGTCACCAGTGCTCTTTTTTGGCACATTCTGTGTCATGCTTGGGCAGCCATGTTGGTAGAAAGACTTGTCAGTTGTGATGTCACGTCCTGTTTCTCTTGACCTGGTGCAGCCCTCCTAACCTCTGCTCAGAAAGCACATACCAAATCTGATTAACCTGTTGGCTCAGCCATCTTAGTCCTGGCTGAGGAGTTTCCTGTCTTGTGAACGCTCCAATGGTTGCGTCCCATCTAGCAACTCGTGGTTATTTAAGGGCACTTCCTGTGAAGCTGCCTATTTAAAAAAAAAAAAAGAAAATGTTCTGTTTTTGATTACTAACTCTCTAATTCATTAGAGTGATTATTGACCTCCTTTGTTTTTTAAGTAATTATAATGTACTCTTTCATTATCTAATCTGTTTTTTTTGTCCTCTTTTCAGGGAAATGAAGCAAGTTATCCTCTGGAGATGTGCTCGCACTGTAAGTATTTGGACTACAGTAAACCCATTTCCTTTTTAAGAGATGTGGTAGAGCAGGAGAGTGTAGTAGAGCTGATCATGAGTCAGTTTGGAGGAGTGGGTGAGGGTAATGGAACTGGCAGCAAGTCAGTGAGGGTAGTGCAACTGACTGTGGGTTGGTGCAGTAAAGCAGGTGAGGGTAGTGGAACTGACTATGGGCGAGGGTAGTAGGACTGACCGTAGGTCAGTGTGGTGGAGCTAAGGTATTGAAACTGACTGTGGGTGAGCATAGTAGAGCTGACCATGGGTCAGTGTGGTGGAACTGGTTGTGGGTGAGGGTAGTAGAACTGACAATAGGTCATTGTGGTGAAGCTGAGTGTTGTAAAACTGGCTGTGGGTGCGTGTAGTAAAACTGACCATAGGTCAGTGCGGTGGAACTAAAGGTAGTGAAACTGACTGTGGGTGACTGTAGTTGAACTGACCATATATCAGTGTGGTGGAACCAAAGGTAGTGGAACTGGCTGTGGGTGCGTGTAGTAAAACTGACCATAGGTCAGTGTGGTGGAACTAAAGGTAGTTGAACTGACTGTGGGTGACTGTAGTTGAACTGACCATATATCAGTGTGGTGGAACCAAAGGTAGTTGAACTGACTGTGGGTGACTGTAGTTGAACTGACCATATGTCAGTGTGGTGGAACCAAAGGTAGTTGAACTGACTGTGGGTGCGTGTAGTTGAACTGACCATAGGTCAGTGTGGTGAAACTAAAGGTAGTGGAACTGACTGTGGGTGACTGTAGTTGAACTGACCATAGGTCTGTGTGGTGAAACTAAAGGTAGTGGAACTGACTGTGGGTGACTGTAGTTGAACTGACCATAGGTCTGTGTGGTGGAACTAAAGGTAGTTGAACTGACTGTGGGTGCGTGTAGTTGAACTGACCATAGGTCTGTGTGGTGAAACTAAAGGTAGTGGAACTGACTGTGCGTAACTGTAGTTGAACTGACCATAGGTCAGTGTGGTGAAACTAAAGGTAGTTGAACTGACTGTGGGTGTGTGTAGTTGAACTGACCATAGGTCAGTGTGGTGGAACTAAAGGTAGTGGAACTGACTGTGGGTGCGTGTAGAAGAACTAACCATAGGTCAGTGTGGTGGAACTGATTGTGGGTGCATGTAGTAGACCTGACCGTAGGTCAGTGTGGTGGAATGGAGGTACTGAAACTGACCATGGATGTGTGTAGTAGACCTGGCCATAGGTCAGTGTGGTGGAATGGAGGTACTGAAACTGACTATGGATGTGTGTAGTAGACCTGGCCATAGGTCAGTGTGGTGTAACTGAGGGTAGTGGATCTGACTGGTAGTGGAATGGACCGTGGGTCAGTGTGGTAGGGCAGGTGAATTTAGTAGACTTGGCCGCGTAGTAGGTAATGCAGGTGTGGACGGTAACCGGAGCGCGTGCAGTGACCAGGCTGAGTGATGGAAGGGCGTTGGCGTGGTGACTGGGGCTATAAATGCCTCCTGTCTGGTAAAGGTCACACACGAGCGACAGCCTCATTTATTTTTAGTGTGTGTGTGTGTGTGTGTGTGTGTGTGTGTGTGTGTGTGTGTGTGTGTGTGTGTGTGTGTGTGTGTGTGTGTGTGTGTGTGTGTGTGTGTGTGTGTGTGTGTGTGTGCAGGGAGGGGGTTGGGGGCAGTAAGAGAGGTTACATGTTTTCTAATTGGTTTGCAGTCTTGCTGCTTGAGTGTGTAAACATTACTAAGTAAGCTTCAGTTGCAACTTCAGGACCAAAGCCCTCAGAGCAGAAGTCTGCAGAGTAATGTAGAGTAATGTATGTGTGCATCCACTAGAGCTTATCTAAGCATTTCTACTGGCAAAATGGGATCATCGAGACTTACAATGACACAGAAATAGATTTATTTATGAAAATATCGATACATGGCACTAGGGGTGGGTGATATGGCCCTACAATAATATCACGATATTTCATGGTATGTTTGTGATAACGATACTCTTGGCGATATGACAAACATTGAATTTTAAAAAAATATTTCAAGAATACACTACTGCAACAAAATGAAAATTAAATTTTATTATTGCATACGATATGATATGGCACACCCCTAACTGAGATATTAAAAAATACACGAATTTTCAACAGATTGTAACAGAAGTCAATGATCCAGAATGTCACGATACTAAATAATACACTCCAAATATCCCCATATATCCAGGACTGGAGTAAAGTGAATGACACTGGACTGATAAAAAAAGCTGTCTCTTATAGATATATGATGGGAAATGAGAAAAGTGTGAATTTTTCTTTTGCTAAAAACAGTAAAAATAGTACCCTGATGTGATAATTAGGGATGGGTGTTATGGCACCATAATAATAGTACGGTATAATATTGTATAATATAATAACGGTCACAATATAAAAAAATGTTGGCGATAATACTGTGTACGATAGATATGGCACTAATACTTGTGCATCAAAACAATATTGCCATGTAAAATATTGAGATACTGGGTTGTATAGATTCTCCACCCCTAATGACCGCATATATATGTGATCGGTTAGGAGCTCAAACCACCCTGTTTGGTTAGACTAAGGTTATGTTCGCATCGTAGCCTCCTGTGTTCTCAGCACTGCTGAATGATGAACAAACTGTATGTTTAGATCCACAGACATATAAGACAAACATATAGACAGTGAAAGATGTTGTTGAGCCATTGCTGGTGTGTTAAGAGGGCAGCGCTGAGTAATGTTGGTGTATTAGCTGTAGCTATAATACAGTAGTGTATCACTTGGACAGCACTACCAGTATTAGCTATAAATCAAACATAGCAGGCAAGATCAGCCAATCAGCTGATTCAGCTATTTTTATAATGGACAGTTAAATTGTTAATGCCAAATATTTAAATAGCAATTAATTGACAGCTAAAATTTTATGATCGTGACAGGCTTACTGCCTCCCTCTCGCCTCTCTTTCTCTTTAGTTCTTTTTTCTCTCTCCCTCTCGCCTCTCTTTCTCTTTATTTCTCTTTTCTCTCTCCCTCTCGCCTCTCTTTCTCTTTAGTTCACTTTTCTCTCTCCCTCTCTTCCTCACCTTCTCTTTAGTTCTCTTTTCTCTCTCCCTCTCGCCTCTTTCTCTTTAGTTCTCTTTTCTCTCTCCCTCTCGCCTCTCTTTCTCTTTAGTTCTCTTTTCTCTCTCCCTCTCGCCTCTCTTTCTCTTTAGTTCTCTTTTCTCTCTCCCTCTCGCCTCTCTTTCTCTTTAGTTCTCTTTTCTCTCTCCCTCTCATCTCTCTTTCTCTTTAGTTCTCTTTTCTCTCTCCCTCTCGCCTCTCTTTCTCTTTAGTTCTCTTTTCTCTCTCCCTCTCGCCTCTCTTTCTCTTTAGTTCTCTTTTCTCTCTCCCCCTCGCCTCTCTTTCTCTTTAGTTCTCTTTTCTCTCTCCCTCTCGCCTCTCTTTCTCTTTATTTCTCTTTTCTCTCTCCCTCTCGCCTCTCTTTCTCTTTAGTTCTCTTTTCTCTCTCCCTCTCGCCTCTCTTTCTCTTTAGTTCTCTTTTCTCTCTCCCTCTCGCCTCTCTTTCTCTTTAGTTCTCTTTTCTCTCTCCCTCTCGCCTCTCTTTCTCTTTAGTTCTCTTTTCTCTCTCCCTCTCGCCTCTCCTTCTCTTTATTTCTCTTTTCTCTCTCCCTCTCGCCTCTCTTTCTCTTTAGTTCTCTTTTCTCTCTCCCTCTCGCCTCTCTTTCTCTTTATTTCTCTTTTCTCTCTTCCTCGCCTTCTCTTTAGTTCTCTTTTCTCTCTCCCTCTCTTCCTCGCCTTCTCTTTAGTTCTCTTTTCTCTCTCCCTCTCGCCTCTCTTTCTCTTTAGTTCTCTTTTCTCTCTCCCTCTCGCCTCTCTTTCTCTTTAGTTCTCTTTTCTCTCCCCCTCTCGCCTCTCTTTCTCTTTAGTTCTCTTTTCTCTCTCCCTCTCGCCTCTCTTTCTCTTTAGTTCTCTTTTCTCTCTCCCTCTCGCCTCTCTTTCTCTTTAGTTCTCTTTTCTCTCCCCCTCTCGCCTCTCTTTCTCTTTAGTTCTCTTTTCTCTCTCCCTCTCGCCTCTCTTTCTCTTTAGTTCTCTTTTCTCTCTCCCTCTTGCCTCTCTTTCTCTTTAGTTCTCTTTTCTCTCTCCCTCTCGCCTCTCTTTCTCTTTAGTTCTCTTTTCTCTCTCCCTCTTGCCTCTCTTTCTCTTTAGTTCTCTTTTCTCTCTCCCTCTCGCCTCTCTTTCTCTTTATTTCTCTTTTCTCTCTCCCTCTCGCCTCTCTTTCTCTTTAGTTCTCTTTTCTCTCTCCCTTTCGCCTCTCTTTCTCTTTAGTTCTCTTTTCTCTCTTCCTCGCCTTCTCTTTAGTTCTCTTTTCTCTCTCCCTCTCTTCCTCGCCTTCTCTTTAGTTCTCTTTTCTCTCTCCCTCTCGCCTCTCTTTCTCTTTAGTTCTCTTTTCTCTCTCCCTCTCGCCTCTCTTTCTCTTTAGTTCTCTTTTCTCTCCCCCTCTCGCCTCTCTTTCTCTTTAGTTCTCTTTTCTCTCTCCCTCTCGCCTCTCTTTCTCTTTAGTTCTCTTTTCTCTCTCCCTCTCGCCTCTCTTTCTCTTTAGTTCTCTTTTCTCTCCCCCTCTCGCCTCTCTTTCTCTTTAGTTCTCTTTTCTCTCTCCCTCTCGCCTCTCTTTCTCTTTATTTCTCTTTTCTCTCTCCCTCTTGCCTCTCTTTCTCTTTAGTTCTCTTTTCTCTCTCCCTCTCGCCTCTCTTTCTCTTTATTTCTCTTTTCTCTCTCCCTCTCGCCTCTCTTTCTCTTTAGTTCTCTTTTCTCTCTCCCTCTCGCCTCTCTTTCTCTTTAGTTCTCTTTTCTCTCTCCCTTTCGCCTCTCTTTCTCTTTAGTTCTCTTTCCTCTCTTCCTTGCCTTCTCTTTAGTTCTCTTTTCTCTCTCCCTCTCGCCTCTCTTTCTCTTTAGTTCTCTTTCCTCTCTTCCTTGCCTTCTCTTTAGTTCTCTTTTCTCTCTCCCTCTCGCCTCTCTTTCTCTTTAGTTCTCTTTTTTCTCTCCCTCTGGCCTCTCTTTCTCTTTAGTTCTCTTTTCTCTCTCTCTCTGGCCTCTCTCCTTTTTTATTTTCTCTCTGGCCTCTCTTTCCTTTTTATTTCTCTTCTCCTTTCATCTCACTCTCGTTTTCTTTATTTCTCTTTTCCCTCTCCCTCTGGCCTCTCTTTCTTTTTAGTTCTCTTTTCTCTCTCCCACTGGCCTCTCTTTCTCTTTAATTCTCTTTTCTCTCTCTGTCCTCCCTGTCTTTTTCTTTAGTTCTCCTTTCTCTCGCCTCTCTTTCTCTTATTTCTCTTTTCTCTTACCCTTTTTTGCTTTTTTCTCTCATCTCCCTTTCTCTTTATTTCTTTTATCCTCCTCACTCTTGCATCTGTTCCTCTTTATTTCTCATCTCTCTTTCCCTTTCGCCTCTTTCTCATTACTTCTCTTATCTCTCTCCTTCTTTTTACCCTTTTCCTTTTTCTACGTCTTGCTCTCTTTTTCACTCTGCTCTCTCTTCTTTTCCGCTCACCTTTCGGCTTTTCTGTTCTCACTCTTCTCGCTCTGTCTCATCTCTCTGTTATTTGATTCTCTTTCTCTCTCTTACTCATTTTTCTTTCTTTGTTCATTTCTCTGCTCTCTCCTCTACCTCTCTCACCTTGTTCTCTCTTGATTTCTCACTCTTTCTCCTCTGTCTCTCCCTTTATGCTCTGTTTTCTCTCCTTTCGCTGCTCTCGTTTTTTCTTCCTTTCTCTTTGCTCTCTCCCTCTTGTCATTTTTCTCCTTTCTCTTTTTTCTCATCCCTCTTTCCTATGCTCTTTCTAATGTTAATTTTTTCTCCTCTCTGCTCTCTCTCCTTTTTTTTCTTATCCTTTGGTCATTCTCTTTCTCATTCCTTCCTTCCGTCTTTCCCCTTTTCCTCTCTGTTCTTTTGTTCTCTCTTTTTTGCTCATTCTGCTTTCTCATCCTGTCTTCTCTCTGGCTGTCTCGTTTTCCCCTCTCTCCCTCCCTCTCTGGGTACATGTGGGTGTTTGGTGGATGGGTAGGAGAGCACTTGTTGAGTAACAGAAGTAAAGTCCTCAAAGGCTTTTAGGTATTGTTGGTGTGCGAGCGCTGGTAACAGTCATTAGCGAATAATAAGCTTAAATTAACTCCTGTTTCGTTGATGTGTTTACCTCAGCAGGCCAGAGTAGTCAACCACAGATTGTTTTAACAGAATGATTGAGCTAGCTGGTGTGAAACTGAGCCACCTGTTGGTCAGCTGGGTGCTTAGCAACCACGAGGACGTCCCATAATCCCCCTACAATTAGCAGCTATGGCTGCAGAACTATTAGGGTGCATTGCGATTGTTCCAGTGAGAGAATGTCAGCTGTTCTCTGGTCTCTCGAGAGCCATCGTCTTAATGAACACAATCAGTTTAGAGCATTTACGCTCCCTACAAATTAGTGCAGGACTTGGCTGTGCTATAACTGAAAACCCAGGAGTGCGCAACCAAGTGTGTGCAAATATAAAATTGGCTGAGTAGACATCTATTTGTTTGTTTATTTATTTGCTGGCAGGCCCTAATTTGTTGGTTGTCTTGTAAAATAAGCTAATTTTTTAGATTTTATATATATGTATATAGAATTTCTTTTCATGCATTTTTCATGCAATTCACAGACAATATTGTCCATTTCACAATTATTTTAATGATGATTAATGATGATGATTTTTAAAGAATAAAAATGTTTATATTAAAGTCTATTTTTGTATAGAGGCTTATTTTACATATAGTTCTATTATCAGCAATTCTCAGTCCTCTGTCTAAATCTCCTGGTACGACCACCAATCCAAGTTAAGGATGTTATTGGACTAATTGGTTGTTAGGACACTCTTGCTCAATTGTGATGCACAGCTGAAAAACATTCTACTAATAAGTGAGTATAAAAGAGAACAACATTCTAGGTTAGTTTAGTATCTGAAGTATCAGCAGTTGATGGCTTGCTGACCGACAATGACCAGAAAGAAACAACTTTCTTTAGAGACCCATCAGTTCATTGTTGTGTTAAGGAAGAAGATACTCCATTGAAAACAGGAACATTTCACTGTGATCCCAAACTTTTAAGTGGTAGTGTATATATATAAAATTAGTCGTTGGCTAAAAAAAAAAAATATATCTTCATTTACATTTTTCTATATCATTTAAACATATCAGCTGCCCTTTACATTCTTTTTTCGCATCCCCATTAGCTTTCACAATTTGGTCGCTGGTCTTCCTGGGGTCCACACACAAAAAAAATCATTCAAAATAAACAAACAATCAAGAATCAGTATAAATTAGACAAATGCAACAGAAGACAATAACTGAACAAAACAAAAATCCAAAAACAACAACAAGAAAATTTAAATAAGCCAGAGAGCACTCCTACATTTATATAAGCTTAATTAAATTTTGTTTCAGTAACTTTATAAAAGTAAATCTACTTATTATCTGCCTGTTGTTTATAGGAACCATATTCTATATTCTATATTCTAAGCCAAGAAAGACCTCTAAAGTGTAGTTCTCTTCATAACATTTTTTGTGACAGTAACAATAGGACATACTGTGAAAGTTGACGATGACCAATAGAAATGCTCCAGAATCACTTGGAATAAACCTTCTTTACATAACTTACATTGTATAACTTTATAACTTGAATATATATACACGCACACACACATATCTATTATTTCACTAACAGCTATCTGAGGAACGCTAGGCTGTAATGTTAGCTGAGATCTGTTTATCCTAAAGACTGACTGCTTTTGTCTGGGTGCATTTAAAGCCACCTGTTGTCTGCTGAGGCATTCTGTCATCTCAGTGTGGCTTCAGTTTAACAAAGTAATTAGTCACTGAGCTCTGGTATGTTACAGCTGCAGACTTCAGAATTAAAGCTGTTTACACCGTTCTTTCTATACATCTTTAGATCATTACATTAAACCATCACTGGTAATAAACTCCCAAACCAAGGCAGTTTGTTGCTTTAGTACATACTGTCAGTTCAATATTAAAGACTAAAAAACACACTTTAAAGTTATGGGTTTTTAACTGGAAGTTCAGAAAATAAGTATTTTGCTGTCTTTGCTAGATTTCCTGGCCTACCACCCTACAGTGGGTTACGTTTTTTTTGTCACACCTGAAATACGGTTTCAGTGTCTGCAGTAGAGAATACAGCGATATGTGGCATGCCTGCTACTGAGTGACATGTATTTGGATGTGTATTTAAACTAATTTTGTCATCTGGGTGTCCGTAGTTCAGAAAAAGATATCCGATTAGCCAACAGTTGGAAAAACAATGGCCTGATAAGCTGCACTAAAGAAAAAGATGCCGGGCTGG
Organism: Megaleporinus macrocephalus; assembly: GCA_021613375.1. Lineage (NCBI taxonomy): Eukaryota > Metazoa > Chordata > Actinopteri > Characiformes > Anostomidae > Megaleporinus > Megaleporinus macrocephalus. The sequence continues at coordinate 29,930,855 of CM038722.1, forward strand.
AAGCTTACAATTGTATGGTAGCATGCAGATGAATACATAATATATTTTATTATCCCAAAATGGATTGGGGAAACCTGATCAGAAACAGATGAGCTACAGAGCTAATCAGTGCCATATTGGATAGTAAAAGGGAACTCGTCTCATTTTCACCTCTGTTGATCATAGTAGTCAGCCTAGCCAAAGCCACACTTTCTTCATTTTAACTTTATTGCTATTAAGACTAGAGATGGACCGATCAGCGTTTTTGAGGCCGATTCCGATCGCCGATCACAATACCGATCGAGGGCGGGGCTATATACCACGGCAGGGCTACATGTAGTTATTAGCGCAGGCAAGCCATGAAACATGGTCTAAATTGGTTTATTACCATTTTTAACGAGCTCATGTGAAACTGTGTAATATTTTGAACTAAATTAACTGTAAATAAACAAAGTAAATCAAACAAATATTCCCAATACTGTAATCATTACATTTAGACCCTTAATTTAAAACTAAAAAATGAAATAAACGCAGTAAAAACTGCAGTCATTAAAAGCAGACTTTTTATTTTAAACAAAAACTGCTGAATGTAAGTCTTGAATTGTTGCTGCTGTTTAGTTTGTACCGGTCAGATCTGGTCTGTACGGTGTTCTGGGTTGTTAGTTTTGTGCTAGCTGTGTGTATTCACTGTATTCAGCTGTGTGCAGTGCTGTATCAGATTAGTAGTGTTAATATCTTTGTCTTGACTTCCCCAACGAGACACGCAGATTTTACACATTTTAAAAACGTCCTGGATGAGTCTGAGTTAAATAGAGTAACACACTGCCAGACAGACGACATGCTTTTCTCGCGAGGCCACTGCTTTAGTCAGTCTGTGGAAAATGAAAGGGTATGTATTTCCACCTAGTGGTTCAGATAGGAATTGCAGGGAGCTGGCCGGAGGGGGTTCTCCTCTTCCTGGATGACACACTAGCTGTAAATACAGAAATTAGGCTAATTTGTTTAACGGCATCAATCGACTCTCGAGATCAGCTAAATTGGAGAAATATCGGCCGATCACATAGTTTGATTCAAAATTGGCCGATACATAGCCGAACTTCACCCTGAGGTTGGGCTTCACTTGACATCTATGCATGTACATGGAATAACGTCATACATGGATGGGGTGCTACCCAAATCTACCAATGCTTATACTTACTTAAAAAACACACACACACAAAAAAAAAACAAAATACGTCCTAACCAGGGTAATTAATAACTGATGACCATCTTCTTCTAAAGGCAGTCATACATTATATCATATACACATGTTTGAACAACTAAGGGAGGATTAGGCTTCATGCAGTTGATAGTGAATATGCATTATATAGCCTTGGACTGTGGTGACCATGTGCTCAGGCAGCATTTCCAATTTAAACAATAATAGATTCAGTGGCGTGTCAGTTTCCAAGATTTCCTCCACTTCTTCTTTAATAATATTCCCAAATATCTGTATTTTCTTGAAATATGTAGGTATGATCTCCCACCCTACCAAAGTTTCTCCATCATTTATTGGTAGAATTGTTTTTAAAAACACAGGCTGTCAGTGGGGTCCTACAAATCAAATTTTAACCTTCCAATGTAATTCTTTCCATAGCTGCCAAAGCAGTACTTTCTCTGGGTTTGCTTTGCATTGTTTAGGATGTGACTGAGGAGGCATATAATGGCATAGCTACTCACAAACATGAATGTCCTGTTTTACAAAACCGCTAGACCTGTCTCAGTTCTCCATCTTGCAGCAAAGAAACAGGCATTGATACCTTTATGCCAATTTCCATATGTCAAAAACTGCCGTCTCTGGTTGACTGCGCACATCTCTAATCCTCTGAGCCAAATGTACATGAAGAAATATGATATATAATCAGTGTTTCACAGCTTAATACTGGCCCCGGAGCTGGAAAGCCCGAGCAGTGCTGGAGTGAATTGTTAATCAGTGCTTTTCATTTGAAAACAATGGCGTTAAATTAGACGCCATAATTAACAGAATGGCTGTTCTCAGCGACGCATTGTCTCATCTGTACGATGCATATTGTGACAGTTCTGCATTGTGATCACAACATTTGTTACACCTCTGGTGTGTGTGGTACAGCAGGAGAGAGGGAAGGGAGAAGAGGAGAGACAAAACGAGTGGAGAGCTATTATGAAAGCTGTGTGAAGAATATGGTGTCTCTGTCAGAAGCACGCTGGGCTCTGCTCTGTGAACACCTACACATGCGCGCACACAGTCATACCCCCACCCTCCCCCCACCCCAACCCGAGATGGGTTTCCTTGTTGCTATGGGGGTTTTCCACACAAGGGAGTGGGCTTGTGTGTGTGTGTGTGTAGACCTACTAATAAACTGACTACGGAAACATTAACATGAAACCCATTTTCAGCCACCACTTGTTTAAAAAGTGTGTTGAATTGAGATGCCGCTGTCTTGTATCAGATCAAGATCAAACCGTTGCATTTCTGTTCTATTTCTGACGTTCAAACAAGTTAACCATAGAGATGGGCAGTGTTTTTATATTAGTTGTATACATATAATGTCCAGGAGTGTGAGAAAATATCGAATATCAGGATATTATGTTCAGTGATACTGTATCGATTCTTAAAAACACAGTATCAATACACAGATTACTGGCAGACAGTGAATCATTGTGTGTTGTGTTTAAACCTCTGACCACTAGATGGCAGTGTTGTAATCCATTTTCAGCTCCACTCCAACATTAACAAGCAGCACAAGCGCGCAGTGTTATTGTAAACATTGATAAACCTGTTCATATAGTGGTGTGTTTTAATAGTAGGATTTGAAAAATCACAGTATATCACAGTATCACAGTATGTTGTAATATATTGAATCGTGACCCCTATATTACGATATGTATTGTATCAACAGGTTCTTGCCAATACACATTGCTAATCTTGTCAGTTTCTATACAAATTGAGCCTTATAGATCTGTTTAATTGGATTTGCTGCATGGCAGTATATGATGCACTGAATAACAATCATTGTAGTATTATTATTATTAGTAGTAATGGTAATAATTAGTAGTAATTGTTTAATGCAATATCTTTAAACCTCCAATAAACAAGATACCTTGATGTGTATCTCACGTATCAGGCTTTTTATTATTTAGGCCATATCGCCATCATTTGTGAATTATGTAAAGGAAAGAGAGGAGGCAGTAGAAAGATCATAGAACCTGGTATAGAATTTTCTCCAAAGGTGGTCCACAAGACCTTTATTTTTTTAGCTGCAAGCTTCTTTCTATGCAGTAGAAACACAATTTAAGAGGCTTCCTCAACCTCAATGATAAACCCACCTAGTTGGAAGTGTTGCTCACTGGAAATAATATAAAATCAAATTAACTAAATATATTATTCATCACTCACAGTAATCAATTAATATATTTGGTAAGCAGAAGCTCATTAGAAGCCTCCATTAATCATTGATTTGATTGATCGGTAGACTAATACATCGCGATCGAGTGCTAATAAAATCAGTACTGGCGGCTCTAGTCTCTTGAGTTCTTAATTCAGCATCCAAATGATTATCGTATCTCAGGTCCAAAACGTTGCCCTTTACAGACTGACTGGACGTTGACTTCCTGCTCTGACTGAATAGGTCCAGTAACAGATCCAACATGGCGTTCCTGTACTGCGTGCCAGCTTCCTGGTTTGATTGTATCAGTTGGTTTTAGTGCTATCGGGGTCAATCCCTGTTTTATTAATAGATAATGAGAATTTCACCAGTTACATCATGTGCCTTCAGCTAATCCTGGAGCTGTCCATAAAACTGTAAATAGGACAGGCAGGGTTAGTCTGCATACTGTTCGGCTGTATTTACACCACCAAAGCACTGTTTAAGGAAATCACAGTTACTGCTTAAATCACTGGAGAAAATTTATCGACTGGATACATTTGATAGTGTGTAATTAATGCATTGTTTGATTCTGCAACTGCTTTTAATTTTAATAGGAGTGTGATAAACATATTTACAGCTGAATGCACGTTTTGTTGATTCGACACGTTCTCTACAGAGAACTCACTTCTGCATATTCTTTTCTGAGGCATAAATGGTGGCCTATTTTATGGTTTAATAGAACAAATAGAAATTTTGCTTTCCAGTTACAGACACTGTCTTGACTTTCTAAGGGAAAAGCAGGACGTTTGTCCAGTTGTCCTGCTTCCAAACTTCTGTATATTAGGGGTGTAAGAAAATGTCGAATATCGGGATACTGTATCGATTCTCAAAAACACAGTATCTATACACAGATTCCTTACAGACAGTGAATCATTGTGTGTTGTGTTTAAACCTCTGACCACTAGATGGCAGTGTTGTAATCCATTTTCAGCTCCACTCCAACATTAACAAGCAGCACAAGGGCGCAATGCTGTTGTAAGCATTGACAAACCTGTTCATACAGTGGTGTGTTTTAATAGTAGGATTTGAAAAATTGCAATTGATCACTTTGCTTGCAGTATCGCAGTATATCGTGATATATTGAATCGTGACAACTTTATCACAATGCGTATTGTATCGCCAGGTTCTTTGTCAATACACAACCCTACTGTACCTATATATATACATCTGTAATCTATGCAAACTTTGCTGCACGAATGCATCTGAGAAAATTACACTTAAAGTATTTTCTCTGGGCAGTATGTTTTATTTTCTTTACCTATAGAAATACTAACATTCCAATTCATACACATATTTATACAGTAATAAGTGGTCGTGTGCATGTATATCATGGCTCTCTAAAGAAAATGTAATTGTTTGAAAATTTCTTGATGAACAGACAAATGGAAATGCTCCAGAATAACTTTTTATAATTTTTTAAAGTAGGTTGTTCCCTTCTCTTGCAAATTAGTCATTTAGGAGGTACTAGTTTTTTCTTCGGTGATATGTGTTTAACCATTTCCAGATGTCTACCCATGGCAGCTCTAAACTGTTTGTAATCATCATCCAACACCTGCCTTGGATTGCCAATACTTTATTTAATTATTATTATTAATTATTTAATTAAATCAGGTGTTCTAGTGATGGAATACAATAAATCTGTACAGCGGCTGGGAGCATTGAGAACAGTCTGGATAGATGTTTGTGCAGTAACTTCTCAAAAAGGAGGGGACATTTAATGTAAGTTTATGTGGCAAGATTTTGTTGCCAGTAATGTTGGACCATTTCTGTTGGTTCGTTCATCCCAAACATCTTCATACAATATAAAGAACAGATAGTGATGCATCAAAAACAAAGAAGCTATTCTACATGTGTTACACATATTCAAATATGTCTTACAGTAATACAGGAGGACAATAGAGATAGACCGTTTGATCCGACAGTGACACACCCACATGTACATGCACACACTGTGGTTAAAAACAAATAAATGGGTGTGTCAATTAGGCGCTATACGTTATATTCAAATATATAAAGTCTACCTGGCTGGGTTACTTGCTTTAGATATACTTAAATGAGCTAAAGCATTGTGGCCACTCGCAGATAAAGCCCGTAATGTTATCTAATAAAAGTGTCTGGGATTATTCATGCTATTTTTCATGACAACACTGGGGGGGGGGCATCTTTGTTTACTTTGTGTTAGAACTTCCGGTGCAACCGTTGATACTAATTACAAGCAAAACGACTACAAACATATAAAATGACTAGCATATATTCAGTTAGCAGGAGTCCCAATTAGAAGAAGAGGAAAACTTGGCTTGAACAACAGAGTTACGAACACAGCATATAAAGATCAGAGTGTTGGGGGGCCGCCTTCCAAAGAAGAGGACCTGCATCTATGACTGAAGCGCTAAATTTAAAACGTCCACCCAAAACCTCCGTATGTCTGCTCTTACCATTCTGTGGAGGAGAACCAGCACCAGAGCTTCCTTATCCAGAGAAATGTCTCGCTTATGAAGACTCGTTGGGTGCTGATGAGACCATCAGTTAAGTAACTGTTTTCTGATCAGTGTCCACCGCGCTAGGCTATCTGGACTGTAACTAACACCCACGCAGAGTGGCTCGGGAAGCTGGCTTGACTTGGGTTTAACCGGCTTTCAGAAATATAAACTCACCGTCTGTGTGTAGGAGGACACGCCCACCTTCCCACTGTGCAGGTACTGATACGCTTCAGTACTTTTATAGTTTTTCATTGCTGAACCGTCTACACTTTCCGAGAGTACAGAGTAATTAACATTGTCTCCATAAGTAACCTCAGACCACCTTCTCATATCACCCACCCACTGTGTTATTAACCTCGGATGAGACAGTGTTGTCCCATTAGAACTTCTTACTCATTTTGGTTAGCTGAGCGCAAGTTCTAACACAAAGGTGGAAGAAACACACACTTAAAGGTGGGTGTGGCAAAAGACAGTGAATATTAGACCATAAGTAGTCGTAAGCAGTTCTTGTAGCTGGCTTGTTGGATGCATTACAGTCACATAGTGTTTTAATGATGCTTATGCACTGAATGCATCACCCTGCCATGTTTGGGCCTGCATAGCCAATGATCAGTGAAGCTATCCCATGTCCATCGTTGGGAAAACTGTCTACAGTTGGCATGTGCGTTGGTACGAGCACTGGACCCTAGATCGATGGAAGGAGGCCACCTGGTCTAGGGAGTCCTGTTTTCTTTTGCATCGACTAGGCTGATACGGGGCCACCGAGATGCTGTGTGGGAAGAAGACAAGCTGTGTGATGCTCTTGGCAGCGTCTGCTGGGGAAACTCTGGGATTCTAGGTGCTTCCCTGGCCTCCATATGCCCCGCTTCTCAATCCAATTGAGCATCTGTGGGATGTGGTGCAACAAAGGCGTCTGATCCGCTGCATCTCTTTCTCGCGGTTTAGAAGATTTGAAGGATCGGCTGCTAGCGTCTTGGTGACAGATACCACAGGAGACCATTAAAGGTCTGTAGAGTCCTCGTGCCTCGGTAGGGCAGAGCTGTTTGTGGGAGCGCACACACATAAAGGCTTCCTTTGTATGTTTTTTTTTCTTTCCCCAAAGGCAGTACTTGCTGTTATTGTTCGGTTAAGTCCAATAATTGTTATTGTTTAAAAAAAAAAAAAAAAAACCTGACTGCTTTAGGTGTCAGAGTAGAATAATTATGTCTGCATTACTAAACAAAAGCGACAGCCTTAAAAAAATATGTAACATAAATAAATATAAATAAATATATATAAATAGAAAAGTATGTCTGTGGAGGTCGTTGGTGTTTATTGTTTCTTTTCTTTGTATCTGAATTAATTAATGTTGGACTGCTAAGAGCATGTGGCGGAATATCAGATGTAGATGTAGAATGTCACAGTGCGAGAGAAAACCAGAGTGCGTGTATGAAAGAGAAAGAGAGAGAGAGAGCTCCACTGAGACAGATTTGGGTTATAATGGCTGAGGCCGGGCCTCAGGAGGACGAGTTGGAGTGTTTTAATAGCTCCGTAACCACTGCAAGTGTGAAAGAGGACGCACACCCAAACACACACACTAGAGCTGCACTAAACTGATAGAATACGTTTGTTGTGTTTATATTGTTGTGAGATATAAAATTTATAAAAATAAATCCTGATAACAGATAACGGTGGCAGATATCATCACTCTCCTTGGAAAAACATGCATCACCATTATTGCTGCGTCATTTGAACACAGCAGCCGCCGTTTACATTGTGTGATGGTTAATTACATGGTTAATAGACCAATAGCTCCAAAATAGCTTGGAAAACCTCTGGTTCTATTGACTTACATTACAGAAGAGGACTTTTACTTTTAAAAACGATGGATGGATGGATGGATGGATGGATGGATGGATGGATGGATGGATGGATGGATGGATGGATGGATGGATGGATGGATGGATGGATGGATGGATGGATGGATGGATGGATGGATGGATGGATGGATGGATGGATGGATGGATGGATGGATGGATGGATGGATGGAACCAAATGAATTCAATAATACAAATTCAATAGTCGCTCAAATCTGTTTCCACAAATACGTCCTCAGAACTTCTCTCTGCCTTGGTTTAGCCTTGGCCTACTCAGTGGTTTAGGGATGTTTTCACTTGTGTCGCGAATACACAAGTCTGTGCCCATGACTGATTCTGGGCTCGTTCTGAAGGGGGGGGATTATAATCACTGGTTTGCTTTCAGACACAGAAATTCCATGCAATCAGTGGATGATTGCACTCTTTCATACGTCCCTGTCCTGTTTGCAGGTTTACCAGATGGTAGGAACAAGTTTCATCCATTTGCTGCTTTTTATTCATTTCCTAGATACAAACCCTCAACACACCTCAACACACAAGAACAGTGATTTGTGTGAATCCTTGTCGCCGTCACCAAACTTCAAACGAGAAGTAACCTCATAAAGCAAAGCAGACCTGTTACACAACCAACCAAGCGTGCAGGTCCACATGCAGCACCGCTAATGGATAGCTTCCAAAAAGGCAAACCTCAGGCCACTTACTTCAGGAGGGCCAGAGATCGGTTCTCTGGACTGCTCCCTGGCCCAAAAACAGTAAACGCTAGCAGAGTGGCCTGTCGTGCCTAGGTAGTAATTTGTGTGTGGAGGGACAGCTACTGGCCAGTCTGTGCTAGGACATGATCTGTTAGCTCAGTGACAACAGCTACTCAAGTCAGCTGACAATCTGCTGTGTGTATATGTGTGTGTGTGTGTGTTCTTGTAGAGGTATAGTTATTAGGACCACATGTCCTCACTAGTATAGTACAGTCTGGTTTATTTTGTAAAGTGAGGACATTTTGCTGGTCCTCACTTTTTAGGACATGTCATTTTCTCCAAAAATCAAGTTAAAAAAAAAATCTAATAGAGCACAAAATTAGTCTTTGGGGTACTGAGGTTAGGGTTAGGTTTAGGTGTAGTATTATTTAGTAATAGTAAAACAAAGATCAATAGAAACCTATGGATGACCTCACTAATATAGTAAGACAAACGTGTGTGTGTGTGTCCGTCCCACGTGGGGTTGAATGAGTACGTCTGGAGAGCTTAGCAACCCCTGTGGTGTTGAGGGCGGGGGAAAGTGACAACCTTCCCCCGTGTTTCACCTGTAGCCTAGTCTAACACTTGTTTTCTGGGGAGATGGCTGCGACTACCAGGCACAAGAAAGCAGGTGAGATCCCCTTACAAGCTTACTGGAACTGGGCTTACTGGAACTGGGCTTACTGGACGACAGATGTCGGGTGATGGAGCAGTTCGCGTGCGCACGTCCACAAGTACTAGCGGTCACGGTCAGCTGCTAAACTCTGGAGTATTTGTAATCTTGTAGTCTTGGTCTTCTGCGTCTCTTCCACCTTGTTTGTAATAGTGTTAGTAAACTGAGGGTCCGGTTGGTTGAGCTTTGTTATCTTGGCAAAAATCACAGCGCATGTATAGAATCTGTTAGAAGTTACAGGAATATTGAGGAACAATGCAAGAGGTAGGCGCTTTAAAGCTGAAAGAATGAGTCTGCTAACACTGTGTAAAGGTAATTTTGTATATTATTATTTGTATATTCTACAGTTTGTGTTTGTGTGTACTTGAACATAGCAGCGTTGCTATTGGAAGAAGAATGACTAAATAGCCTGGCTTGGGTTTGTGGTAGTAGGGAAATTATAAGGTATGTTCTAGAGTGTATGTATGTGTAGGTGTTTTTAAATATATGCTCTTCTAGCATGGATGACGTGGTCAGTCACTGTTCCTCTGGTGGTGGCAGGTGGGGACGTATTGTCCTGCTTGCGTACAGCACTCATATTGCCTTAATAGACACATTCATCTAAGACCGGTTGTTAAATTTAGGATATTTGTGGGTTGGCTTTAGGTTTGCTCGCAAATTCCATAGATCAGTTTCTAGATCAGTCTTTAGTGTTTGGGCAGTCAAAGCTTATTTCCTCTATGAGACGTTATATGTGCAAATTTTTTTTTATTATTATTATTATTATTTTATTTTATTTTTTGGTTGTTTATTTGTTTGTTTGTGTCTGTTGGTCTTTAGAACCAGCCAGTGTTCATTGTTCTCTCTCTCTCTCTCTCTCTCTCTCTCTCTCTCTCTCTCTCTCTCTCTCTCTCTCTCTCTCTCTCTCTCTCTCTCTCTCTCTCTCTCTCTCTCTCTCTCTATTTCAGTCGATGCTGATGAGATTAAGAGACTAGGGAAGAGGTTTAAGAAACTCGACCTAGATAACTCGGGTTCTCTCAGCGTGGAGGAGTTCATGTCTTTGCCTGAGCTCCAGCAGAACCCGCTGGTCCAACGAGTCATCGACATATTCGACACGGACGGCAACGGCGAAGTGGACTTCAAAGGTGGGGTTTCAGCCGGGTTGAGCCTCGGATATTACCACCACACTTCATTTTTACGAGTTATTAATAGTTTTTATTGAGCTTATAAGCAGCCCATAAAAACGTGTCTTGTGTTATTAGACTTGCCCATACTGAGAGCGTGCAGTTGTGAATGTGACCTGCTTTCCTTCTTCCTGCAGAGTTCATTGAGGGAGTCTCTCAGTTCAGTGTGAAAGGAGACAAGGAGCAGAAATTACGCTGTGAGTGAAAAGCATCACGACCACATGTCCTCTAAAATACATCAACATGCTTACGTTCTCTATAACAAAGCTGAAGTTTTCAAAAACCTTGTCCTGTTATTCTGTGAAACAATAACTGCTGTGAAATGATGTTGAGTACGAGAGTAGAAGGTCAAACAAACTAATTAAGGATGGGTGACTATGCAGCAAAACTTCTTGTCAACATAGGAACAGCTGTTTAAAGGAGCAATATGTAATTTTTATCTAAAAATGTTCCTGAATCAGCTTAAATTGTCAACAGACTGTAAAGAGATAATAGTTTTTGTCAGTATGTCAGAGATGTCTACTGCAGAGATATCTCCTGCCCGGTCTTGTAATAATACCTAGTACTTAAAGAGGCAATAGTGAGTGCAACATGAGCAGAGAAGATGAAGAAGCGCAGCCAAAGATTCCAAAATTGCAGCAGGACAAGAGATAACATTGGCTTTGCTTTTTACTGCTGGGGACGTTCTTAGCAAGTGAAGGAATGACGTTTGGGTCGGAGCTCGCAACACTTCTTTTAGACTGATAAGTAAATGTGAGGATGGTCAAGAGGGAGGAGGAGACACTGTGTGGAGCATGAGTTTGACAGATTGTCATCTTACATATCGCTCCTTTAAGCTCTGTACTTCTTTATTTTGATCTATTTTTTTTATTTAAAACGAAATGGTGCTCCTCCAGAGTGAAAGGAGTGACCAGTTGTAAATGTAATGAGAATAATCACCAATAAAATAATGAAATTGAACAACAACAAGGAACCCAACAGCTGGGCTTCACTAATGTTTACTTGCTGCTGTCATAGCAAAAATGCCATGAAAACATTTAGCCAAGTAGTGAAACATTAAAGTATAAAAGAATAAAGAGTGAGCTGTGTACAGCATTCAATAAGCTAGAAATAGTTTTTAATGAAATGATTACAGCAACGAACTGCTAGCTGGAACGAAAAGAAATAAAGGAAAAAAGAGAAAATCAGGTAGGGAAGGATGGATTGGCTATGTATCGGTATCGGCTGATTTTTAATCGTAATATGTGATCAGCGATCGGCCAATATTTCTCCAATGTAGCCGATCCCGAGAGTCGATCGATGGCGTTAAACAAATGAGCCTAATTTCTGTATTTCCAGCTAGCGGTTTGTTGCAGCTAGCACAAAACTAATAACCCAGAACACCGTGCAGACCAGATCTGACCAGTACTAACAGAACAGCAGCAGCAATTCAAGATCTACATTTAATGATTACAGATTTTTTGTTCAAAATAACCAGAGTCTGTGTTTAATGACTGCAGTTTTGGCTGAGTTTATTTAATTCGCTTTTTTAGTTTTAAATTAAGAGTCTAAATTTTATGATTGCAGTTTTGGTGATATTTGTTTGATTTACTTTGTTTATTTACTGTTAATTTAGTTTAAAATATTATACTGTTTCATATGAGCTTGTTAAAAATGGTAATAAACCAGTTTAGACCATGTTTCATGACTTGCTTGCACTAATAACTACATGTAGCCCTGCCATGGCATATAGCCCCGCCGCGCTGAAAAGTGATCAGCGATCAGGATCGGCCTCAATAATACTGATCGGTCCATCTCTAATTAAGGAATAGTTTACCCAGCAATCCTGGCATCACTTGGTATAAGAGACTCATTATTATGATCTTATCTTATTGTTTTATTTTATCAATGTTAACTGATCTCTAGCAGCTTCCATTCATTATCAGTAAGTTAAACATGCTGCGGAGACATAAAGTCTGTGGCATGTAAATTCTTGATCACTTTACGTCTGTCTATATTTCATCATTCATGCTGACGTCATTCTTTCTCTCTTCTGTTTATGTTTCTCTTTAACTCCTCTCTGTTCTGCGTCTACAGTCGCCTTCCGGATTTATGACATGGATAAGGACGGCTACATATCGAATGGTGAGCTCTTCCAGGTGCTGAAGATGATGGTGGGCAACAACTTAAAGGACACGCAGCTGCAGCAGATCGTTGACAAGACCATCATCAACGCCGACAAGGACGGAGACGGCAGGATATCCTTTGAGGAGTTCTGCGCGGTGAGTGAGGAGTCAAGCTCGAGCTGAAGATTGTTTCACAAAGCAGAAGATTCAGTTAGTCGAATAACTTCACCCAAAAGTTATGTTCATACTGGGCAGTCTTAACTTTGGGCTTAAAGCAGCGGTTAACTTCCCCCTTTTAACTGTATCTGTATAATTGGACAAAAGTAAAGACAAAAGTCTCGATAGCCAATATTCTTTTTAGCTATGAGATCTACATTCTAGGGGTTCGGTTTTTCTAGTCTGGTGTATATTTAGGAAATAAAACCAACACAAAGCCAAAATTAGTGTACAGCTGTTGGCTTGCTGTTTAGATGGTGGCATTGGGGTTTAAAAATTAAATTCAGTATAAATTCATTAAAAATATTAGCCAAGCTCAGTATTTTTATTTTCTTGGATGAGTCACTTTAGTGGATATTTTATATAAAACACTAATTTACATATACCCTTATCAAGCGCTTTATTAGAAACACCTGTACACCTGCACATTCATGCTAGTATCTAATCAGCCAGTCATGCGGTGGCAGTGCAGTGTATATAATTATGCAGATATGGCTCCAGGTAATCTTCAGCCAATAGAATGGAGGACAGAATTTCTCTAATCTCAGTACATTTTACCGTGGCATGATTGTTGGTGCCAGACAGGCTGGATTGAGTACTTCTGTAACTGCTGATCTCCTGAGGTTTTCACACACAACAGTCTCTAGAGTTTACTCAGAATAGAGCAGTAGTTCTGTGCCGTGTTGCTGAGAGAGAGGTCAGTGGAGAATGGCCAGACTGGTTCGAGCAGTAAGAAAAGGCTCCAGTCACTCAGATGACCTCTCTGTACAACTGTGTTGTACGAAAAAAGGATCTCAGAATTCACAAAAAAGTCCAACCTTGAGACAGATGTGCGACAATAGCAGTTGATTATATCAGGTTCCACCTTAATCAGCCAAGAACAGAAAGCAGAGACTGCAGTGGGCACATACTCACTGTAACTGGACAAACGTGACAATTTCTTAATGCTGGGGTCGACTGTACACGGTTTTGGTACCAGCTACTTCTTTTTCTACTGCAGATGTAGCATCACCCCCTCTGTAGCTGCGTAGCTGGTCATTATAGTGACGCCAAGTAAAACTGCCTTGACGTAAGCAAGACAAAAGTCTACTGAGACAAAAGGCTGTCATTGCTGTCCAGAGCAAAACATGTGTCTCCGTTTTTGTCAATTTTCATTTTTTCTCTCTTGAACACAACAGCTGTGAAAATTTAGTGATGACTGGACCAATAGAAATGCTCCATAATCATCTGGAATTAGCCTGAAAATGTGAAATGCTTTACAGATTGACTGGAACAAAATGATGTTCAGGCTGATCTGGAAAGTATTGAAAAAGCTGAGTTAAGGCTGATGCAACAGCTTCATCTGTCACTAAATTAGCTTCATTATCGTTGAATCCAAACCCCAATTGACACCAGGGAGCCAGATGTCTTTTAAAATAGATCTTTATTTCTTCTGCATGCAGTCATACTGACAGACTGACTCAAATATCCATTGAAAAATCTGTCGTTATATGGGCTTTGACGCATAAGTGTTTGGGCAGTTGCCATTAAAGCAACAAAGCACAGGTGTGACAGAAGTGACCATATAAGGCAGGGGTATTTAATTAGAGTCAGTGAGGTCCAGTTAGAGGAGATCTCCTCAGGCCAAGGTCTGGACTGTCATCATTTCTAACGTGTGTTCTGATTCAGTGGTGTATCCTGTTTACTGAAGTAGTATCAGCATCTTATACCATCAGCTACTGAAACACCATCACATCACACATACCATTCAGTATATTTACTGTTTAAATGCTGAACTGAATTAATTATTTATAAACTTCTAATGTTTTTCCTCACTTCAATAAAAATATGGGGTACATAAAAAAACAAATGCTTTTGAAAGAAAGTGCATCTTAAAGTGTTTATTTATGGAGAAAGTAAATAAAATGTGCAACTCAGCTTCACAGATTAACATGTTGGTTGTACAGAGCAGTTTTCTCCAGAACTAGACGAGCAGCTCCATTCCAGAACCGTTCCTGTTAAACACTCAGTTTTCTTTCTGACTCGCTTTAGTCTCCGGCAGCTTCCTACCTCGACTGTGTGCGCGAAAAGTGCATTTCCTGAAGAAAGCGCTGGATGGTTGCGCATTAGTGACAAATAGAGCAGTGCAGGTGGGTATGTTTGTGGATTAGAGGTTGGGGGTCTGCCCTGTGAGAGTACAGGGGCAGTTTAGTGGCTGAAGGGTGAACCAAACCGTAACGCTTGGGGTCGGCTGAAAATGAATAGGATCCTGTGGGAGGAACGAGGGATGGCTAAATGACAAATACAGTGCAGGTCAGTATGTGCGAGGATTAGCGCTTGGGGATCTGCCTTAAGAGTACATAAGGTTTGGGTGTGACCGAAAATCAATAGTACGGTGGCCGAGAAGACCCAACACGCTGCAGATTCACAAACGTGCTGCTAACAGAAAACACTTTCATCAAAACGTGGGCAACATGGACACAACATTTCACAAACACGCTGCAAAACCATCCACAACACAACAGAAGTGTTTCCGGAGGACACTTAAAGGGCGTGGGACCACATACTGCTACGCAGTGTAAACATAATCACGCAGAGCCGCAGTAGCGTCTAATAGTGATGGACAAATGATACCGATGCTTCAGAGTATCGAGGCTTGCTTCGTTAAGGGCGAGTGACATCACTGATGACGTCTGAAGCCTCGCTGGTTTAGGATGTGGTTCGAGTATTGGCGTGATTTATTGTTTCTTAATAAAATTTTAAGTCACCATCAAACCACAATCACTGTCCCATCTTCTAAAACCACTGCAGCAGTTTTAACATCGATATCTCACATACTACTACATTTATTTAGTGACTGAAATCATAGTTTTTTTTAAATTAACAGACCCACACTATCAATTACCTACACAATCAAACACAGATCAGATGAACAAATGAATTATCCACAGAAAATGAAATTAAGGTGTTTTATGTATATACCATTTGCAAGAGGCCATCGCCAATAGTTGAAATGACAAAGTTTTGGCCAGCAGGGGGGTTTGTGTGCACATGAAGCTTCAAGTAAGGAACCTTTTTTGAACCAGCTGGAGGGAAAGCTTCAAGGCTTCAAGAGACTTGATCTGGCCATCACTAGCGTCTAATGAGAAGTAAGTCTGGATAGTTAGCAGATATAGCCAAACTTCTCATTTCATCATTCATATTGATGAAGGTGTTTTCTGTTTGCAGCGCGTTTGTGAATCTGCAGCGCGTTGGGTCTTCTCGGCCACCATAGAATAGGACTCTATGGAGAAAAAGAGGGATGGGAAAAAAACGATAAACAGACGAGTGCAGGTCAAACTAACACTGCAGTTGTGGTCGGGGGTCTGACCTGAGTCAGTGTATGTGAAACGGTCGAGCACAGTACAGTAGATTGGTGTGCACTTTTCCATCCTATTCATTCTCTATGGGAAAAAATTCCAATCCATGCATCCGATCAAAAAGCTGTACACAAGCCCGAATCACACAATCAGACCGGATAATCTGGAGCTGATATCTCAAAAACTGCTGGACGAGATTCGTGGCGAAGATCTGGCAGAAAGTAGAAAACGAATAACTAAGTTTGCCATAATAACACGGCCCTGCGTTCCCTCATTGTTCTGTACTGACGCTGCTCTCCTCTGTGTCTTTCAGGTGGTCGGTGGATTAGACATTCACAAAAAGATGGTTGTGGACGTGTAAACGGACAGACGGCCCCTTCACCAAACGCCTCTCTGCCTATCTCTCCCTCTTTCTCTCTCTCTCTTTCTCTCTCTCTCTCTCTCTCTCTCTTGCTTTCTCCTTTCCAGCTCTATGTTCCTCTCTTTCTCTTCCTCTCTCTCTGCTTTCTTTCTCCTCCATTTCCGAGAATCAGCAAACGAGTGTCCGGCTAACGCGTTGCCCTTATTTAAATCTCTATTTCTTTGTTTCCTCCAACTGCTCACCTACTGCTTTCTTCCTCCCTCTCTCTCTATCTATCTCTCTCTATCTCTGCCCTTCTCTGTTCTTTTTTTCCCCCCTAATGGAAGTATTTTGTTTTGTGTGATAAACCCCCCCTCAACATACCTCCCAAGAAAAAGCAACAAAAACAACAACAAAAAAAAAAAACAGTCTCAAGACGCCAATCATTGTAAGTGTTCTGAGCATCCTGTACTGACGATGTTCTGGCGTTTGGTAGGACGGCTGGAGAAGTGGCTTTTCTGACTCTGAGCAAGCGTTTCAGTTTGGTGGAGGAGGGGACGAGAGCGCGCGAGTGTGTGTGTGTGTTTTAAGTATATGTGCGTGTGTCCGTATGCCTGCGTTAGTTAAGATTTCTTTTTCTCTTTTTTTTCTTTGTTTTTGAAGGGGGGGCTTTTTTATATTTATTTTTGGTCTTGTCTTTTTTAAAAAAGCGAGGATGCAGGTGTACAGGGAAAAAAATGTCTAGGCGGTCGAGACGTAACACGACGTACTTGATTTCATCGCAGAAGCGCAGATAGAGCATCAAGTGCCAATCAAGCCTAAATATAAATATATATATGTGGTTTATAAAAAAATAGCTGAAGTTATGAATATATTTAAATATATATATACGTATAAATTGCTACGGGAAACCGTTCGGCGTTATCGGGAGACGTACTGTACGAAGTACACCAACACGACTTTGCTAACAGGTTCAGAACGTTGTTTTATTTCATTGGACCTCTGCATCAGATTATCACAGAACGAAAGGAGTTGATTAGTGTTTTATAATACGGGGTGTGTGTGTGTATGTATGTGTGAGTGTGTGTGTGTGTGCACTGTTTATACTGTCAGGGTGTTAAAATGCAGTCCTTGCTTTCTGATATCCAGTGGAGTAGAATTAAATGCAAAAACATTTGAAGTTGTGCACATACACAAACTTTATGGTTTACTTTTATGATATAGTTTTGTTTTTGTTCTTTATTTTTTTCCTGCTAAGGTTCATACAGCAACACATACAGTGCTACAGGATGGAATAGTGCCATCTGCGTCCCTAGTAACCCTTTTTTTTTTTTTTTTTTTTTTTTGGCGTGTATTTTGCATTTATCAACTTTTGCAACATTACAATAATATAACAACTGTTTGTTTTTCCACTCGTCGTTCCAAACAAACAAGTATGTATGGAGGATCAGCACATAGGCTACTGTCACACAAGTACCCCACAGTGAGACACGGTTTTGTTTTGTTTGTTTAAAACAAAAAAAATAAATAAATAAAAAATGGATTCTGCTTTTTCCAACGTGACTGCAGGCAGCGTTGTAAAAAATGTGATCGAGTCATATTTGTATATTAGAAACTAATAAAATGGGCTTGAAGGGCGGACTGCTCCCAAGATGGAAGGTTAGCATTTATTGAAAACGTAGGCTGGGTGGCTACCACATGGCAGACTAGTAAGACAGAAAGTGGAGAAGCGTATTGAAACATTTCCATTCGATTTAAAGCGACTAACAAGCGTAAGAATCGTCCATGTTGGAATTAAATGTTCTCTCTCTGAGCTAACCGAAAGATGGAAACCGACGCCTTGAACAACAGCGAATAACGTTTCATAACTTATTCAAACCAAACGGTTGTTTGCAGAGCTTTAGTGCTTTGAAACTCAGGTCTCCCAGTGGTTGCTCGCTGCTTTGCTGCAAGATTCTCAACCTGTAATTGTGTTAAGCTCCACCTCCTTTGCCTGGATTGGCTAGTAGCACAGTCTCCTCCGTGGCTAGTAGGTCATATTTAAAATCATCCTCTTTTTCGAATACTGTTTTTAACACACCCTATGTTCCCTTTACAGATTTACTGTACGGGCTGAGGGAAGTTTAGATGGAAGGATCTCGTGAACGTAAAACAAGAATCTGTGCGATACAAAGCTTGAAAACACGGAACATTTCAAAACCATTTTATTCAGACTTTAAAACAACCTGCTATACATAACAGCTCAAGCAGTTTTACTACTTTACTCTGCAGGCTTGCTAAGCTATCAACACAGCTCTGCATACTACGTTTCTTTTTCAATTTTAAACCTGAAGTTTAAGGTTATTTTTAAAAGATTGTGTGTTATACTCAGACTTCTCAACAAAACGCACTACAGAGTTTGCTTAGTTCACTGATTGTTGCTTATTTATCCAAATTCAACTTCTTTCGAAACATCTGCCGATTGTTGACCAGTAATGTAAGTGTTCATGTTAAGTTATTCAGGTTCAAACTAGTATAGAATTGGAGAATTAAGCAATATTTACGGCCAATTGGGATCTTAGAATTTTTAGACTTCATGGTATTACAAGAAGTAATAACAAATTGTATATAAAGCTTTCAGTTTCTTTTTCTGTTTGGTGATAGTCTTCAGAGGAAAGTCTGTTCACTCAGTGGGGCAGTTTTGTCCAGCCCTGTAAGACCAGACTCTCTGTTTGAGACCAAAATACCTGAAACTGGATGTCAGCTTCACTGAAATTTGACAAAAAATAAACTTAGTTTAGCGATGCATAAAAATGCTCTGGCCTTGTTGTGCATTACAAGCTTTTCCATTCGTATATCAACTGGTGACCATCAGAAACCACAGGGAGGCGCCTGAATGACTAACATTGAGTTGTTCTGTAAAACCTTCGTAAACAGACTGCATGCTTTCACAGCACTTCCACGCCATCTTAACACTGAATCGCCTTTGATGATCAAAATACGTGAAACAGTCTTTTAATTCTGGTAGAAATGTTTCAGAGAGCTTTTTGTGCACCACGCGCAGCTAACCAAGCGCTGAGAGCGTCTGTTTTTATTTCCCGGCCTCAAATACAGGTTATTGAACGTTCTGAGGTGAAAAGTATGATCCAAGTTCTCTTAAACACAGGAGACTCTGTTACTAGCCAATCACAGCGCAGCAGACATTGCCACTAGCCAGTCTTAGAGCTGGAGTCAAGGCTGCCAGTCACAGAGCTGGAGTCGAGGCAGCCAGTGGCAGAGCTGGAGTCGAGGCAGCCAGTGGCAGAGCTGGAGTCGAGGCTACCAGTCTCAGAGCTGAAGTCGAGGCTGACAGTCTCAGAGCTGAAGTCGAGGCTGCCAGTCTTAGAGCTGGAGTCGAGGCAGCCAGTGGCAGAGCTGGAGTCGAGGCAGCCAGTGGCAGAGCTGGAGTCGAGGCTGCCAGTCTCAGAGCTGGAGTCGAGGCTGCCAGTCTCAGAGCTGGAGTCGAGGCTGCCAGTCTTAGAGCTGGAGTCGAGGCAGCCAGTCACAGAGCTGAAGTCGAGGCAGCCAGTCTTAGAGCTGAAGTCGAGGCTGCCAGTCTTAGAGCTGAAGTCGAGGCTGCCAGTCTCAGAGCTGAAGTCGAGGCTGCCAGTCTTAGAGCTGAAGTCGAGGCAGCCAGTGGCAGAGCTGGAGTCGAGGCAGCCAGTCACAGAGCTGGAGTCGAGGCTGCCAGTCTCAGAGCTGGAGTCGAGGCAGCCAATCACAGTGCAGTCAGCATTCTTTTAGGAAAAGATTTGAGGAAAGATTTGTCTTTGAACTCCAAGTGGCTAATAATTATTAATAAATATTAATAATGACTAAAAATAAAAAAAGAACAAATTCAAAGCAAAAAAACGCAAAAAAAACTCAATCGCAGCCTCGCGTTCACGTTACTGTGCAGAACAGCGCCTCTCATTCTCTCTCGCTTATTTCTCTAACACTACCATCTCTCTCTCTCTCTCTCTCTCTCTCTCTCTCTCTCTCTCTCTCTCTCTCTCTCTCTCTCTCTCTCTCTCTCTCTCTCTCTCTCTCTCTCTCTCTCTCTCTCTCTCTCTCTCTCTCTCTCTCTCTCTCTCTCTCTGCTGCACGACCGATGGCTCTTATACACGTCTTTTCTGACTAAGACCTGTTCAGGTCTTGTGATGTGCTTTGCATGATAACGGGAGGGTGTCTCTCTTTTTCATTTCTCTGTTAATATTAATAATCTTTTCTTTCTTTTTGTTGTGCATGTAGGTCCTACTTTCGGAAAACGATCCTCTTGTTTACATATGAATCGTACAATTGATATTATAGGCTATGAATGACAGTTACATATAAATATATGGATGTTGCCAAACTTTTGGTAAATGTTTTCAATATTGAAATGATTTAAAAAGAGAAAAAAAAAACGTACTCCACTACATATATCCATAATTCTTATGATAATGAGATGAATATAATAATCTGAATCAGTGTCACATTAAGGCAAGGCTTCACCTTCGCCCCCTCTTGAAGCAGCATGCTGTTGAAAAGGGGGTCTCTCTTTCTTTTTCTTTTTTTTTTTCGTTCATGATTTGGTCTAATTGTTTTTGTACAGACTTTGTTATTAACAACGTAGTACGATTAGTGCTCCTTGCTTTGGATTTTCAGTGCTTTGTATAACTTAAGTTAGGGGGTTGGACGGTTTGTTATATCTGCTATGATATCGGTGCGACGGTGGCGGTTTTTTCGGGGGGTAGAGAAAAAAAACAAAACAATGTTTCAGTCTTAGGATTTTCTGTTTTTGTTTAGGCCTATTCTTCATCTCTGCATGCTGCGTCTTATGCTGTGGGAACCATTGAAATGTCACTCATGACGATGAGAAATAAAACATTTGAAACTTGTAAATCCTTTGTTTGTTCATTTACGTTACTTATATTTACGTTACGTATGAGACTTATATGGGCTTTTCAACACAGCAACCTTTATAAGTATCAGAATAAACAAGTATTACACTTCGGTATGCTAATCTGAGAATAGTGTGGATAACGTCATAATATAAAGAATTCTGACTTACAGTACATTGACTTAAAGAATTCTGACCCAACACTGACTTACAGAATGCTTAATTAATGCTGACTCAAAGAATTCTGACCTAACACTGTCTACAGACCATTGACTTTACACTGACTTAACAAAATGTTGACCTACTGAATGCTGACTTAGATTGACTTACAAAACATTTACTTAAAGAATTCTGATTTAACACTGACTCACAAAATGCTAACTTTACACTGACTCACAAAATGCTAACTTTACACTGACTTACAAAATGCTAACTTTACACTGACTCACAAAATGCTAACTTTACACTGACTTACAAAATGCTAACTTTACACTGACTCACAAAATGCTAACTTTACACTGACTCACAAAATGCTAACTTTACACTGACTCACAAAATGCTAACTTTACACGGACTTACAAAATGCTAACTTTACACTGTCTTACAAAATGCTAACTTTACACTGACTCACAAAATGCTAACTTTACACGGACTTACAAAATGCTAACTTTACACTGTCTTACAAAATGCTAACTTTACACTGACTCACAAAATGCTAACTTTACACGGACTTACAAAATGCTAACTTTACACTGACTTACAGAATGCTGACTTACTGGATGCTGACCTAAGATTGACTCACAGAACATTGACTTACAGTATATTGACTTAATAAAATCTGACATATTGCAATTTTCTGACTTCAGAGTACTTCAAAATACTCCAAAATACTATAAAATACTACAAAATACTACAAAATAGCTCCAACGACTCCAAAGTAGGTCAAATACTCAGAACAGTAAACAATAATAACTTCTGCTTAAGCAATGAAATGGCCTAAACAATGACAAAAACAAAAATTTAAAACACCACTGTGTAGTAACATCTGTAAAAGGTTTTAGTTTGTTTTAGTTTGTTTGAAAGACAATCTGAATGATATTGAGCATGTTTCCCTACAGAGATACCCTGGTTAATCATGTTCACAAGGATTCACTGCAGCCCAGTGTGTGTATAACATGGAATATAAATAACTGCATTCACAGTTTTGATATATTTTGTTATTACTTTATGTTTATAGGTAGATGTGTGCTATGTAGTACCATAACTCCACCACCAGGTGGCAGCAAAACATAACTGACTATATTGTGGCTCTCCACTAAGAGTCTAGTATTTCAGTGTGGTCTGGATTGTCTGTTCCTCTGTATACTTTGCTTCTTGCCGTTCTTCATTAGGAACCCCCACAGGACCACCATAGAGCAGGTATTATGTGGGTGGTGGATCATTTTCAACACTGCATGGACACTGACTGTGGTGGTAGTGTGAGTGGATCAGACACAGCAGTGCTGCTGGAGTTTAAACACCTCAGTGTTACTGCTGCACTGAGAATAGTCCACTAACCAAAAGTATCCAGACGCCAGCATCCCGAGACCACTGATGAAGGACTATAAGACTGTGTAGCTCTCTGACTTTACATCTATAAGGTGGACCAACAAGGTAGGAGTGTCTTCGTATGATCCACTCTTACCAGCACAACCCACACCACCACCATGTCAGTGTCACTGCAGTGCTAAGAATGATATATCTCGTCGCTGTCCAATGAAAAACAAGTATCTTCAAAATTGCAACTTTACAGGAGAGACCAAAAACATACTTTACTTTCAATGTAAGTCAATGGAACCAGAATTTTTTCCAAGCTATTTTGGAACACTTCTATTGGTCCATTAGTCATAAAATTTTCACACAATGTAAATGACCATTGGTGTGTTCAAATGATGTAGAAAACTTAAAATAATGGATGTGCATGTTTTTCATTGGACAGTGTCGATATATAGAATCAGCTTTAAATAGTTACAAATACAAATAAACAAGGCTGCCGAGAAAGAAAGACCCGGAATGTGAACATCTTTATATAAAGGTATTGCGGAGGTCAAGTTAGAAGCTAGACTCCTGATCCATCGCGGTGGTATTTGATACAGGGCTGCAGAAAAGCTGCACGGAGCCTCCGAAGAGGCCTGAGAATCCCCATTGCTTTAGACCCTCTGTTCTGAGGCCTCTTCGATTACCCACATCATTAGTCAGTGTTTCCGGACTTCTTCTAATTGTACTCCTGCAGACTGTGAGCTTTTTGGAACCGTCACTGACAATTAAACAACTCATTAGTTTCCTGCTCCTGGAGCTTTGAATCAATTTGTCTTTTCCCCTCTTTTTTAGCACCAGCTCCCCCTGTAGTGAAGCCTAATCTAATAATTTTCCCTTATCTGCTTCATCACAAGTCTTTTAATAGAACTTCCATTTCCAAAGCGCCTAATCACAGCTTTCAAACATTGTTATAATTCTGAAAGTGGCCAAGAATTCTGACCCAGAAACGTTTACACGAGGCAGATAATAGATCGTTCAGTGCAGCACTGCTTTAGAAGTGGTTTAAGATGTTGTAGGTTAATTGAACATGAATTCAGCAGCATAAATCTAAATGATGCTGATAGTTACCATGTATTATTTGGGTTGCCAAAACTTTAAAAAATGTGATGTCAATTATTACATATATCAATAACATGACTTGTTCTTCGTGTTCATTTTTCTTGGTGTTCAGGTTTTATTTCTAAATAGGTCAGGTTGCTCTGGAAGTTGTGAATAAAAGCAGAATGCGATGGTGCGTAAATCATTTAGACTAATTGGAAATAGTGAAAACATTTAAATGGTTTACTGTTGTTTGAAAAATATTTGGTCATTTGTAATTTGATGCCAGCAACTCAACAAACAACGACTTCTGGTAAAACATATCTGATTATTTAACATGTCAGTAACATGATTGGCTACAAAGAAGAGGCGGAGTCTTTTAGAAGTAAAGAGAGGAAGAGGCGGAGTCTTTTAGTAGTAAAGAGAGGAAGAGGCGGAGTCTTTAAGAAGTAAAGAGAGGAAGAGGCGGAGTCTTTTAGTAGTAAAGAGAGGAAGAGGCGGAGTCTTTAAGAAGTAAAGAGAGGAAGAGGCGGAGTCTTTTAGTAGTAAAGAGAGGAAGGGGTCACCGATAGAGGCGGAGTCTTTTAGAAGTAAAGAGAGGAAGAGGCGGAGTCTTTTAGAAGTAAAGAGAGGAAGGGGTCACCGATAGAGGCGGAGTCTTTTAGAAGTAAAGAGAGGAAGGGGTCACCGATAGAGGCGGAGTCTTTTAGAAGTAAAGAGAGGAAGAGGCGGAGTCTTTGAGAAGTAAAGAGAGGAAGGGGTCACCGATAGAGGCGGAGTCTTTGAGAAGTAAAGAGAGGAAGGGGTCACAGATAGAGGCGGAGTCTTTTAGTAGTAAAGAGAGGAAGGGTTCACCGATAGAGGCGGAGTCTTTTAGAAGTAAAAAGAGGAAGAGGTCACCGATAGAGGCGGAGTCTTTTAGAAGTAAAGAGAGGAAGGGGTCACCGATAGAGGCGGAGTCTTTGAGAAGTAAAGAGAGGAAGGGGTCACCGATAGAGGCGGAGTCTTTGAGAAGTAAAGAGAGGAAGGGGTCACCGATAGAGGCGGAGTCTTTTAGAAGTAAAGAGACGAAGGGGTCACCGATAGAGGCGGAGTCTTTTAGTAGTAAAGAGAGGAAGGGGTCACCGATAGAGGCAGAGTCTTTTAGAAGTAAAGAGAGGAAGGGGTCACCGATAGAGGCGGAGTCTTTTAGTAGTAAAGAGAGGAAGGGGTCACCGATAGAGGCAGAGTCTTTTACAAGTAAAGAGAGGAAGGGTTCACCGATAGAGGCGGAGTCTTTTAGAAGTAAAAAGAGGAAGAGGTCACCGATAGAGGCGGAGTCTTTTAGAAGTAAAGAGAGGAAGGGGTCACCGATAGAGGCGGAGTCTTTTAGAAGTAAAGAGAGGAAGGGGTCACCGATAGAGGCGGAGTCTTTTAGAAGTAAAGAGAGGAAGAGGCGGAGTCTTTGAGAAGTAAAGAGAGGAAGGGGTCACCGATAGAGGCGGAGTCTTTGAGAAGTAAAGAGAGGAAGGGGTCACAGATAGAGGCGGAGTCTTTTAGTAGTAAAGAGAGGAAGGGTTCACCGATAGAGGCGGAGTCTTTTAGAAGTAAAAAGAGGAAGAGGTCACCGATAGAGGCGGAGTCTTTTAGAAGTAAAGAGAGGAAGGGGTCACCGATAGAGGCGGAGTCTTTGAGAAGTAAAGAGAGGAAGGGGTCACCGATAGAGGCGGAGTCTTTGAGAAGTAAAGAGAGGAAGGGGTCACCGATAGAGGCGGAGTCTTTTAGAAGTAAAGAGACGAAGGGGTCACCGATAGAGGCGGAGTCTTTTAGTAGTAAAGAGAGGAAGGGGTCACCGATAGAGGCAGAGTCTTTTAGAAGTAAAGAGAGGAAGGGGTCACCGATAGAGGCGGAGTCTTTTAGTAGTAAAGAGAGGAAGGGGTCACCGATAGAGGCAGAGTCTTTTACAAGTAAAGAGAGGAAGGGGTTCACCGATAGAGGCGGAGTCTTTTAGAAGTAAAAAGAGGAAGGGGTCACCGATAGAGGCGGAGTCTTTAGAAGTAAAGAGAGGAAGGGGTCACCGATAGAGGCAGAGTCTTTGAGAAGTAAAGAGAGGAAGGGGTCACCGATAGAGGCGGAGTCTTTGAGAAGTAAAGAGAGGAAGGGGTCACCGATAGAGGCGGAGTCTTTTAGAAGTAAAGAGACGAAGGGGTCACCGATAGAGGCGGAGTCTTTTAGTAGTAAAGAGAGGAAGGGGTCACCGATAGAGGCAGAGTCTTTTAGAAGTAAAGAGAGGAAGGGGTCACCGATAGAGGCGGAGTCTTTTAGAAGTAAAGAGGACGAAGGGGGTCACCGATAGAGGCGGAGTCTTTTAGTAGTAAAGAGAGGAAGGGGTCACCGATAGAGGCAGAGTCTTTTAGAAGTAAAGAGAGGAAGGGGTCACCGATAGAGGCGGAGTCTTTTAGTAGTAAAAAGAGGAAGGGGTCACCGATAGAGGCGGAGTCTTTTAGAAGTAAAGAGAGGAAGGGGTCACCGATAGAGGCGGAGTCTTTTAGTAGTAAAGAGAGGAAGGGTTCACCGATAGAGGCGGAGTCTTTTAGAAGTAAAGAGAGGAAGAGGCGGAGTCTTTTAGTAGTAAAGAGAGGAAGGGTTCACCGATAGAGGCGGAGTCTTTTAGAAGTAAAAAGAGGAAGAGGTCACCGATAGAGGCGGAGTCTTTTAGAAGTAAAGAGAGGAAGGGGTCACCGATAGAGGCGGAGTCTTTGAGAAGTAAAGAGAGGAAGGGGTCACCGATAGAGGCGGAGTCTTTGAGAAGTAAAGAGAGGAAGGGGTCACCGATAGAGGCGGAGTCTTTTAGAAGTAAAGAGACGAAGGGGTCACCGATAGAGGCGGAGTCTTTTAGTAGTAAAGAGAGGAAGGGGTCACCGATAGAGGCAGAGTCTTTTAGAAGTAAAGAGAGGAAGGGGTCACCGATAGAGGCGGAGTCTTTTAGTAGTAAAGAGAGGAAGGGGTCACCGATAGAGGCAGAGTCTTTTACAAGTAAAGAGAGGAAGGGTTCACCGATAGAGGCGGAGTCTTTTAGAAGTAAAAAGAGGAAGAGGTCACCGATAGAGGCGGAGTCTTTTAGAAGTAAAGAGAGGAAGGGGTCACCGATAGAGGCGGAGTCTTTGAGAAGTAAAGAGAGGAAGGGGTCACCGATAGAGGCGGAGTCTTTGAGAAGTAAAGAGAGGAAGGGGGTCACCGATAGAGGCGGAGTCTTTTAGAAGTAAAGAGACGAAGGGGTCACCGATAGAGGCGGAGTCTTTTAGTAGTAAAGAGAGGAAGGGGTCACCGATAGAGGCAGAGTCTTTTAGAAGTAAAGAGAGGAAGGGGTCACCGATAGAGGCGGAGTCTTTTAGAAGTAAAGAGACGAAGGGGTCACCGATAGAGGCGGAGTCTTTTAGTAGTAAAGAGAGGAAGGGGTCACCGATAGAGGCAGAGTCTTTAGAAGTAAAGAGAGGAAGGGGTCACCGATAGAGGCGGAGTCTTTTAGTAGTAAAAAGAGGAAGGGGTCACCGATAGAGGCGGAGTCTTTTAGAAGTAAAGAGAGGAAGGGGTCACCGATAGAGGCGGAGTCTTTTAGTAGTAAAGAGAGGAAGGGGTCACCGATAGAGGCGGAGTCTTTTAGAAGTAAAGAGAGGAAGGGGTCACCGATAGAGGCGGAGTCTTTTAGTAGTAAAGAGAGGAAGGGGTCACCGATAGAGGCGGAGTCTTTTAGAAGTAAAGAGAGGAAGGGGTCACCGATAGAGGCGGAGTCTTTTAGAAGTAAAGAGAGGAAGGGGTCACCGATAGAGGCAGAGTCTTTTAGAAGTAAAGAGAGGAAGAGGCGGAGTCTTTTAGAAGTAAAGAGAGGAAGGGGTCACCGATAGAGGCGGAGTCTTTGAGAAGTAAAGAGAGGAAGGGTTCACCGATAGAGGCGGAGTCTTTTAGAAGTAAAGAGAGGAAGAGGCGGAGTCTTTTAGAAGTAAAGAGAGGAAGGGGTCACCGATAGAGGCGGAGTCTTTTAGAAGTAAAGAGAGGAAGGGGGTCACCGATAGAGGCGGAGTCTTTTAGAAGTAAAGGGAGGAAGGGGTCACCGATAGAGGCGGAGTCTTTAGTAGTAAAGAGAGGAAGGGGTCACCGATAGAGGCGGAGTCTTTTAGAAGTAAAGAGAGGAAGGGGTCACCGATAGAGCAGAGTCTTTTAGAAGTAAAGAGAGGAAGGGGTCACCGATAGAGGCGGAGTCTTTTAGTAGTAAAGAGAGGAAGGGGTCACCGATAGAGGCGGAGTCTTTTAGAAGTAAAGAGAGGAAGGGGTCACCGATAGAGGCGAGTCTTTTAGTAGTAAAGAGAGGAAGGGGTCACCGATAGAGGCAGAGTCTTTTAGTAGTAAAGAGAGGAAGGGGTCACCGATAGAGGCGGAGTCTTTTAGAAGTAAAAAGAGGAAGGGGTCACCGATAGAGGCAGAGTCTTTTAGAAGTAAAGAGAGGAAGGGGTCACCGATAGAGGCGGAGTCTTTTAGTAGTAAAGAGAGGAAGGGGTCACCGATAGAGGCAGAGTCTTTTAGAAGTAAAGAGAGGAAGGGGTCACCGATAGAGGCGGAGTCTTTTAGTAGTAAAGAGAGGAAGGGGTCACCGATAGAGGCAGAGTCTTTTAGTAGTAAAGAGAGGAAGGGGTCACCGATAGAGGCGGAGTCTTTTAGAAGTAAAAAGAGGAAGGGGTCACCGATAGAGGCGGAGTCTTTTAGAAGTAAAGAGAGGAAGGGGTCACCGATAGAGGCGGAGTCTTTTAGTAGTAAAGAGAGGAAGGGGGTCACCGATAGAGGCGGAGTCTTTTAGAAGTAAAGAGAGGAAGGGGTCACCGATAGAGGCGGAGTCTTTTAGTAGTAAAGAGAGGAAGGGGTCACCGATAGAGGCGGAGTCTTTTAGAAGTAAAGAGAGGAAGGGGTCACCGATAGAGGCGGAGTCTTTTAGAAGTAAAGAGAGGAAGGGGTCACCGATAGAGGCGGAGTCTTTGAGAAGTAAAGAGAGGAAGGGTTCACCGATAGAGGCGGAGTCTTTTAGAAGTAAAGAGAGGAAGAGGCGGAGTCTTTTAGAAGTAAAGAGAGGAAGGGGTCACCGATAGAGGCGGAGTCTTTTAGAAGTAAAGAGAGGAAGGGGTCACCGATAGAGGCGGAGTCTTTTAGAAGTAAAGGGAGGAAGGGGTCACCGATAGAGGCGGAGTCTTTTAGTAGTAAAGAGAGGAAGGGGTCACCGATAGAGGCGGAGTCTTTTAGAAGTAAAAGAGAGGAAGGGGTCACCGATAGAGGCGGAGTCTTTGAGAAGTAAAGAGAGGAAGGGTCACCGATAGAGGCGGAGTCTTTTAGTAGTAAAGAGAGGAAGGGGTCACCGATAGAGGCGGAGTCTTTTAGTAGTAAAGAGAGGAAGGGGTCACCGATAGAGGCGGAGTCTTTTAGAAGTAAAGAGAGGAAGGGTTCACCGATAGAGGCGGAGTCTTTTAGAAGTAAAGAGAGGAAGAGGCGGAGTCTTTTAGAAGTAAAGAGAGGAAGGGGTCACCGATAGAGGCGGAGTCTTTTAGAAGTAAAGGGAGGAAGGGGTCACCGATAGAGGCGGAGTCTTTTAGAAGTAAAGAGAGGAAGGGGTCACCGATAGAGGCGGAGTCTTTGAGAAGTAAAGAGAGGAAGAGGCGGAGTCTTTTAGAAGTAAAGAGAGGAAGGCGTCACCGATAGAGGCGGAGTCTTTTAGTAGTAAAGAGAGGAAGGGGTCACCGATAGAGGCGGAGTCTTTGAGAAGTAAAGAGAGGAAGGGGTCACCGATAGAGGCGGAGTCTTTTAGAAGTAAAGAGAGGAAGGGGTCACCGATAGAGGCGGAGTCTTTTAGTAGTAAAGAGAGGAAGGGGTCACCGATAGAGGCGGAGTCTTTTAGAAGTAAAGAGAGGAAGGGGTCACCGATAGAGGCGGAGTCTTTGAGAAGTAAAGAGAGGAAGGGTTCACCGATAGAGGCGGAGTCTTTTAGAAGTAAAGAGAGGAAGGGGTCACCCAGAGAGGCGGAGTCTTTTAGTAGTAAAGAGGGGGAGGAGTCACCCAGAGAGGCGGAGTCTTTCAGTAGTAAAGAGGGGAGGAGTCACCCAGAGAGGCGGAGTCTTTTAGTAGTAAAGAGGGGGAGGACTCAATTAGAGGCGGAGTCTTTTAGTAGTAAAGAGGGGGAGGAGTCACCCAGAGAGGCGGAGTCTTTTAGTAGTAAAGAGGGGAGGAGTCACACAGAGAGGCGGAGTCTTTCAGTAGTAAAGAGGGGAGGAGTCACCCAGAGAGGCGGAGTCTTTTAGTAGTAAAGAGGGGGAGGACTCAATTAGAGAGGCGGAGTCTTTTAGTAGTAAAGAGGGGGAGGACTCAATTAGAGAGGCGGAGTCTTTTAGTAGTAAAGAGGGGGAGGACTCAATTAGAGAGGCGGAGTCTTTCAGTAGTAAAGAGGGGGAGGACTCAATTAGAGAGGCGGAGTCTTTTAGTAGTAAAGAGGGGGAGGAGTCACCCAGAGAGGCGGAGTCTTTCAGTAGAAAGGGAGGGGTCACCACTCTGTGAAAGGCAAATACAGCAACAATTCAAGAATAACGTCTCTCAATGTGAGAAAGCAAATGATATGATCATCATCTGTGTTATGTAATATCATAAACCATTCAGAAAATCTGGAGAAATCTCTGCATGAAGGGGGCACGAGACAAAATCAGTACTGGATGTTCGTGATCTTCAGTGAACACTGCAGTAAAAACAGGAAGAAGATTGAGGTGAAATCACTGCATGGCTCAGGAACACTTCCCATCGCCATCATCTGTGAGCCTCTAAATTTGACAGTCTTTAAGGAAATCATGGATGCCACGTCCTCCAGGCTAAAGAGGAGATAGACCATCCGGCTTGTTATCAGCACACAGTTCAATAGCTAGCATCTGTGGGGGGGGGTTTGGTCTGGGGAAAGTTTTCGTGACATTCTCTGGACCTACTCATCCATGTAGAAGACACTCTCAACAGATTTGGGTCTGAATCCATCCCTGCAGATCATATACACCATACATGCTGATTGTCTTCTCTGGGGCGGATGGGATCTGCGACAGGTCACACGACTGGAAGTGCTGACCATGACCTCCAAGTACAACCTTGGACCTCTAATTCCCCAGACTTGACTCCAACTGAGCACCTGGAGGATCACCTCACTCTATGGATCCTCCCCTACGTGCCCTCCAGCAGCTGTGGAATGCACTGCGGTCAGCATGGCTCCAGATACCTGTGACCACCTACCAGGACCTTATTGAGTCTCCCAGTCCTTCTAGCTGCTGTCTGTGCTGCACACAGCGGCGACTCTGGATATTAGCTGGTGGTCATAATAATGTGACTCAACTGTGTTGAGCAAGATAAGATAAGGATAAACTACATTCTGAACTCTGAAGCAAGATGGGAAACTTTTCACATACAAAACTACAGCAGTCGTCTCAGTTGCAGTGCTGTTAAAAAAGAAGTGATGAACACAGTGCTAAACATAAACACGTCCCAGTTAAAAAAAAAAAACCTGATGGCATTACATCAAACATAGTCATGTATTTTTCAAAAAGCAATAAACGTCCTCAGTTTCAACATGTGTTATGTTGTCTTTGGACTGCTTTCAACTAAATATTATATAACTAGCATTAGCATCATTACATTCTGTTTATATCTACATACAACTGTTTTGCAAACGGGGTTGCATTTCTGAAAAACCTCAATGAGGGGAAAACAGCAAATTCCATTATTAGCCCAAAAGATCAGTTAGACATATCTGGTGCCCAGTTTTGCTTTAGTGTTACTTAATAGTGATAATGCTAATGCAGCTTAGAAGTGATAGACATTTTACCACACCAGCTAGCAAACTGTGAGCCTAAGTAACACTTGTTTAAGCTCAAAAAGACTTGACTTTGTGGTTTCTAGCACTGCATGATGTACTGTGATCAATTTGAAGGGAAACAAGTACATTAGCCTGGCTAAAACAGCCATACTGAGCTCACTTAACAACAACACAGCTTGAGGCAGGCAGTTAGCGCAGTGCTACATCATTGCTTTCAATATTTGTTAGCTGTGTTAGCCTCATAGCTCTTGTGCACACCTCAACAAGCGAAGGTTCCGCTCACCTCAGAGCTACCTTAAGTTAAACTCAACCTTAGCTCATGAATTCAGCTTCCTGCCCAGGGGGTTATCACTTTGGTTGGTAGAGGTAAACGTAACCCAGTGGGTACGATATCACGGGTTAGCGTTTTCCAGCGCAGTGTTTGTTTTTCTCCTGATTGGGGGCAAAAACTGTCTGCACAACAGACATTAAGTTGTATGTTCGCTTATCAGATGCATATCAGTAAGGGCCCAGATCCAGGGTGTGTGTGTGTGTGTGTGTGTGTGTGTGTGTGTGTGTGTGTGTGTCTTTCATATCGCAGTGAACACGGTTGCATGGACAGCGTGGAGCTGATAGTGTGGATCGGCTCTCTGAGATGTGATACCTGTCCTATCAGTCATCATCAGGTTATAGGGACAACAGACAAATTAGAACCTCTATCAATTACAGCTATCCCCTACACACAAATGGACACACACTCACGTTTGTATTCCTGTTTTTGTGGGGTGTTTGCGTTTGATCAAATTCACTAAAACATCAAGTAATAATCCACTTATCATTTTTGCTCTTACTGCCAATGTAGTTGACCATCCAAGCCAAAGTTTGGATCCTAATATAGCACTGGAGCTATAAGACTGTTATAGGCTAAGCTAAGCATGGATTGTGCAAACTGTAGGCCTACATCATTGTACGTTTGCCTCTGACCTTACTGAGTGCTCAGATGATCTCAAATTAACTTGCTTTTGTGGTTTCAGACACTGTATGAAACACTTCTCTATACGTCATACACTAAACATGTGGTAGGTGACTGACTAAAGAGAAGTCGTGTTGGGAGGTAGGCCTAGGAAGCTTTGGCCTGTAGCTATATAAAATGCAGGGGGTCCTGGGGGTGTTCTGGACCTCCTAATTAACCTCTTGGGCCCCAAATGCCTCAACATCAAAGTTCTTGGGGAGGTTATTGAAAATAAACTTATTGTGATGTTATGCTCTCACTTTGCCTCAGGGTGGCGCTGTAGCAAATTGGTTCACCTAGTTGGACCTTCACAGCCTAGTAAGTATGTAAGTACGCAAGTAGGACATTTCTGGATAACAGTATTCAATATTTACACTATGCGGTTTTTTAATTGTATATCTGAAAACTCAAGAGTTTGGTGGAAAGTGTGAACTCATACTCAATTCTAAAACCAAAGACGGAACAGAAGTTGTGTAAGATCTCAGCTAATGTGTGGAAGACCTGTCAAACTAAAAGAGCTTTGAACTGTTAAACCAGTAATTGGATTACAGATGGATTACACTGGATTATAGAGCCAACATGGGACCCCCGACTGAAATACCAGGAGGTATTTCACCCATTGATAGCAACATGTTTCAGTAAATCCAGCACGTTTGTAAATTGGATTTTTTTTTATCTATAGCTTTAACATCAGGATCCAAAACCGTTGGGCTTTTTGCCATTTCCAGTTGAAGTTGTGGTAAAATTAGTGCACTGAGAAGGAAAGTTTGTATGTAATTATTCAGTAAATATAAGACTGGAATTCCGTTCTTGTAACCTATTATGGTGTAAATTTAAGAAAAGGTTCAAAAACATGCCCCTAGAATTTTCCATGTTTCCCATCTTCTTCCCAGGGACATTGGTCCCCACAATGAGGTAAATACACGGCCACATGTACTCTTACCTCTCTACCCTTGTCCACTCCCGCTACCAGGCCATCACGGTTCTCTCTGGCTCTGTGTTCAGTATCAGTATCTGCAGGGATCATTGATGAAAGTGAGAGGATCTCGGAGTGGGTTCATTCTAAGTTCAGGCCTTTTCTCAGGTGACTTTATTTCTCTGATAACGCCGCTTTATCATCCGCGGGGAAAAGGGACACTGAGGACACAGCACTGCTATTTTAGGCCTTATTCAGATTCTGGTTTCAGTCCAGTCAGACTGGCCCTCATTACGTCTCGCTTATGCTAGGAAACTGGAATGACAGTGCGATTCGCAAACGGAGACAATATTTCACATAGAAAGACAACTACTGTTTGAAAGGGGAATACCACAGATTTTTCAAAATTTGTGAATATATGTAATAGCTCAAAACTGTTTTATATGATGTTGTATTTAACTTTATACACTGCATATATTATATCTCACCAAGTAAAATGATCTTATACACTACCAGTCAAAGGTTAGTACACACCTTACTGAATATATACATTTACATTCATAAACAAATTTTGATCTTAATGTTTTAAAGCATTGGTTTAAATAATTAAGGACAAAAATGTACAAAAATATTTCTAAAACAAACAGTTTACTCTATTTAAATAAAAACATTACAAAGCATGTTTTTATAAGACCTATAAAACACCCAAAACTGTTTTCACAGCAAGATCTCAGCATGTACACCATCTTCCTCCGTATGTAGCAAATAAGCTCATTTCTAAAAGATCCTCTAAACATTCTTTAAACACAACCAGATGTTTTATTCTGCTACAGGAATAATCTTATTCCTGTTATTTTATAGTTTTGATATTTTCACAATTACCCACTACTATTGTTAAAATAGTAAAAATATAAAAAACTCTGGGTAAGATTGTAAGATTGGGTACTATTAAATAAGCTTATAAAACATTGTTAGAGAGTCAAATTAGTTCACTGCGTTGGCAGATAATCTTGCTTACTTTATTTAAGATGTGTTTGATTATCTACCTATTCTTATTAAAATTATGTACAAGTAAAAAAAGTTTAGAAATACATTCAATTCATTCAATAGAAACACAAGCCTACAACAATCTCAAAATCTATCAAGTAGATATGAGATAATATTACTTGCCAAGACATAATTATTCCGCAGTGTTAAGTGGCTGCTTAGTTGTGGTATGTAATATTAATGGTAGGGACTTTCTTTGGGGACAACCTTGCCTTGCCTGTACCTCCACCTATTAAAAAGAAATACATTTTAGACCAAAACCTTCTTAAAGCCTTCTTAAAAAGTAGTGTTTTCATAATCATTTCAGCTTTTAGAGGTAGATGTTTGGTTCCATTCACCAGTAATTTTGAGTCAGTTCAGTTTCTCTAAAGCACATTTCACACTAAACCACTCTGAATGACTTTGTTCATATCATTCCCATTCAATTATGAAGAAATTTGAAAAAATTGGTGGAGCTTGCCTTTATTGTACTTTACTGTTTGTTACTAATTTTGGAATTAAACAATCTATTCAACCATTTATAAAAATACATGCCACGTATTTCTTTTGTGTATGGGTTGTACTGCCCTCACGGTCACCTGGGACAAACGTCTGCTCAAAAGCTACCACCAGCTCTACATGTAGCACATGAAACATTAATGAAACCAAGTCTACACCACACACAACATTCTCCAGAGCAAACATAATACAAGCGCCTCTACACTGCCAAAGCCAGCCCAGCCATGCGGGCAGAGGACACTGCGCCTTGTTCAGTTTATTATTTTTTTCGTCACAGTGTTGTGAGGTGGCTCCGGTTACGCACCTGCGGCCTGATAACGGTACTCAGCTTTCAGGTGTGCTCAGGTGTGCCACAGTCTGCAACGTCACACAGGTGTCGGCGAGTTACAGACACCGACCGTAATACGAGTTCACCTGGGTCCACCTCTGCGTGTCTAGAGCAGCAGACTTGATGTCCATCCAAAAACAACAAAATCTTTTAGTTTTCTCTCTTAATCAAAACCAGTCAAGACACATGTTTGCTGTCTTCAGTTCACTACTTCAGTTTTGCTCTGGAGCTACAAGGCTAAGAAATAATGGAAGCATTTCTATGCCTATGACCATCACACAAACTGCGTGACTTGAAAACAAAAGGGTTAAATTCTTGAATCTTCCAACAGAACAATACAGTCCAGAGAGCTCTTCTACTGGTTTGGACTCCAGGAGATGAACTGAAGACATTTCGTGTTAAATTAACCAGTATTTGGAATTTACAATGGGTGAACTCATTTGTGAAGAAAACATACAAATTAAAATATATGTTAATGTCTTTGTTAGAGTTTAATCTACAGTGGCCACAATTGTAAATCACTGTTAGCATAATGTTAATATTCTACTAGAATCCTGTATAAGCACTAGACAAAGTTAGCATTCTTTTGTTTTTGGCTGGAGGCTTAGCTTAACACCACTGCAAATTGATTTACTGGTATATCTTGATGTCCATGTTTAATCTAGATTGTCTACAACAATGTTTACATAAATCACTGTTAGCTTAATGCTAACATACTTCTAAAACCCCATATGGACACCAGTAGAAATTAGTTTTAATGTGTTTTTTGTATTTGTGGACTGGATTAAAGCCGTACCTCTAACATCAAATAGACTTGCCGTGGTTTGTTAATATCCTTCTGACATCCATGTTAAATTTGAATGGTCAGTAAATGTCCATATAAATCACTAGTGTTGCACCGATACCGATACTGTATCGGCATCAGCACCGATACTGACACTTACACACAGTATCGGTATCGACAATAGAGAGCATCGATACCATGAAGCTTATTAAATACATGGCTGCATGTGTTTCTGCATTGTGGCAATTTTTATTTATTCATAGCTCTGAAACTTTCTTATGTGCAGTTACTAAACCAGTAAATGTTGTTCTTTCAAGATTATTATATCTTATTCAGGATACGACTTTAAAAATACAACATATAAGAAGTGGAACACTATAAATATGAGGATTTATAGCCATATATCGAGCATTTAAGTCAGAGTTGGTATCAGCATCGGTAAGGAAAAAGGGGTATCAGTGCATCTCTATAAATCACTATTAGCTTAATGTTAACATTCAACTAGAATTCTATAGTGGCTCGATTATGGAGGTGTTTTTGACGTTTAAGGCTTGAACTGAAAGCCTAGCTCTAATAGTCAATGTAAACAGACTTACTGGTGTTCCTGATAATACATACTGTCTACGTGATACCAAAAAGAAAGCCGTGAAGACCAAGTTCTTTCACAGACAACAGAACACTGCAGCATCAGAAAATACATTAGCATGTCTAATTGAGATTTCTTAACAACTCGATATGGACTGAGGCAGGTGGCTGGTGATTTAGACATACTGGTTGCTCAAATCATATGTTAGCTTCCATTACTTCTACTTAAAAAGAGCAGTCACCAGCAAAACCAGCACATGTGTTTTTAAAGCTGTCGATATGTTAGTCTTGGAGATTGTCAGTGACAAGATGTTGTTTTGGATGTCTTCTGTGCTGGTCAATCACCATGACCAGGCTGGCACCAGACTAGTAGACTTCATGGTGGTCTAATCTGTTTTTTTAGCAAGTGCTTATTTGCTACATTAGCTTTGCTGCTTTATTGTAAAAACTAAAGAATCAAAATTCAGATCTCAAACACGTCTTGGCAGGTCAACTAAATTACATCTACAAACAATTTTACAAGTAACAGCTTACATACAGTGACACCAAGTTGTTTGGACATTTGTGCCATATATTAAAACATCTTAAGGTTTGTTTATTTACATGTACCTTTTAATAATACGGCTCCGACCCCTCTAGTAAGTGCCCTCCGAGGCAACAGTGATTAAAGAAACTCCCTCAAATCAAGAAGAAACAACCTTGAGAGGAACCACATTTAAAAAGGGGAACCCATGCTCCTCTGGTCCACATCGGATAGCAAAACCAGTACTAATACAATAAGAATAAAATCAACTACTGTGCATAAATTAATATAATAGGCCGAAGGGAGGAGAAGGAAGAACCAATAAAAGCAGGAGAAGAAAACCTCATTAAGTAAGCAAAAGAATTGTATCAGGAAACCAAAAATTAAACCGAGTGTTTTTAATTTTACACAGGCCATTGCAAGACTTATAGTAGGCCGTAGTAGACAACTGGACAGCTGGATCCTTATTCTTCGTTTGAGCAGATTCCAAATTTTAGGTTTGTTCCTAAAATGCATTAATACACTATATATATTTATGATGCTATCTGTAACCACAAGGTTTCAAATGCCACTGTAAAATAAAGCCCCAGACTTTCAGGTTTCCATTCCTGTGTTGCACTGTAGTCTTAGTGCAGTCTGGTTGGAATTCCTCTTAAAGATCAGTTTAATGTTGTGCTAAATGTATTTTTTTTAAACCAAACTAATTTGGTCAATATTATGTATGTTAGCAATGGTTAAAAGCTTAAAGTGCCCCAAATCCTTTTTGTGGCCACTGTATTCTCATTTCTAAGTTCGTAGTTCAAAGTTTGATCATATATTTTGGATAAATTCTATCTGGACTTGATCACAAGCTAATGTTGTGTGTTACTCAAATTAAATGGAAGCACTATAATTAAACCAACCCACCACTGCATATTCTGCATTACAGTTATATCAGTAATTGTTAAAGCTGTGGTTGAAAATAAGACCCTAAAATTCCACATAGGACAATCAGAATTTCATTCTTCAAAAACTTAAATAACACAGAACATATTTTATTATTATTTTCATAAAATAAAGACCAATTTAAACATTTGAACAGCCATTGTGAGTGCAAGTTTGGATTAATTTTAAATATATACAGCCAAAAAGGAAACATATAAAAGACATTTCAACAAGTAAAAAGAGAATTTAGATCCTCCATCATTAACAACACAACAAAACCTACATTTACACGGTGGGCTGATATGAAGAGTACAGCTCAACCAAGAACTAATGGATGATGAATTGTGTAGCAAAGAAAGACTACTTCACAGTCATATTCTCAAATAATCCTTGATTTCTTTTAACCAGATAGTTTTCCAGGTCCAGAGCAGAACAGCAGATACCGTTACATGGTGATGGGGTGTTATATAGGAGCTCGAAGGTTCTGACTGGTGGTCATCCGCAGTCGCCGCCTCTCCATGGCCTGCTGCCTCTTCCGCTCAATCTCAGCATCACTGCACCTGCTCACCACCGTCACACTGACATCTGGGAAAACAGACACAACCAGTCACATGTCTGCATGTGTGGGTTCATCTGTTCTACTGCATTTTTAATTATTTCATGTCATACATACATACATTGAGTTCTAGGGATGCAGTGATATAGATATAGTAACCTTGTTATGCCTTGTTGTTGCTAATAACAATAATTTATTGTCTTGTCTTTCTGTCATTTGTATTTGCACTATTGTTTATTTATTTGTTTTAATGTGTTTATCTTCTAAAGTACTGCGCTGGAGAAGTAGCCTGACTGTATTTGGTTATACTGTACAGCCCTGTATTGGTATAATGACAATAAGTTTAACTGAATTGAACCGAACTAAATTAGCTTTTCCTGTAAAATTACATAAAATTAATACATTGTTTCTATACGATAGTATTTGGCCTGCAGCTCGCTTGATCATATGTGATTTGATAGTAGGACTACATAAAAAACATTTGACCCACTGTTGTCCTAGAAGGCAAAATCATATCATTACTAGTAGTAAAGCAAAAAGCTTAACTGGGATTTAAAGGAAACCACTTACTTTACTACAAGTGACTTGATGTGACTAATACAAACTATAAATAGATTTAAGCAACAAATGTAATGTTGTACTAGTTACTACAAAACCAAAACATCATATTAAATGTTGAGGTCATTGATTGGTCTGGTAAAATGTACAACAAACATAACTGAGTGATTCAACTAGTTATTCTTCTTTTTTTAGTGTAAACATATATAAAACTTGTTTTTAATTCATCTATCAGATTTGTTGGTGATTACTCTGTTAGTAAGTATAAAGTCAAGAAAAACTGAATGGACTCCATAATGTCATTACGTTAGTGTGTTGTATTTGCTTGTATTTTAAACAAATGAGCTGGTTAAATGTTCTTGAGGGCCTCTGACATTTCTGTGGTCAGTTATGTGGGCCTCAAGTTGCAAAGAGTTTAATGACTTAATGACCAACCACGCCGGTGATCACGGAAACGCACTGACAGATAATACATGTGGTTGTAGTTTGTCCCCCCATCTTTCAGGAGTGAAAATATTGCTAAATATTGCTAAATGTTGCAATATTGCAGAAGAAACTGAGGGCGGAAAGTCGAATATCCAGCAAATGTTTAAAGCAAACTTTACTGCAGTAGTTTTTTTGGTGAAAGGAAGTGGCAACTTAAAGCACATTTGATACAACAATCAGGGCTTCTTGGCTTTATGTTTTGTATTTTGCTAAATAAGGTGAACGCTCAAGGTCATCATAAATAACATCACAGCGGTGTTGATCTATGGTTAAGAAAGAAAAAAAAAAAAATAATAATAATAAAAAAAAATATATATATATATATATATATATATATATAATGTGTGTTTCCATCAAAACATTTAGAATCATTTTTGTTATTTTTAATCAGTTACTACAGACTTTCTACAGTTTCGAAGTTATTGTAATAATAATAATAATAATAATAATAATAATAAGCTACTTTTAGATATTTAGACATTTTTTTCAAAATGATTTTAACTGTTTTAGTGGCACTAAATAAAACCACACAATTCACCACTAAAAAAAAAGTTTTACCTTTAGTGACAGCAGGAGCAGCACTGAAGGCGCTATAAGGCTTTTTAAACTGTTGATCATCTGGAACTGTTGATTGCTTGGCCGATTGGTTGGCTGATTGGTAGGTCGATTGGTTGGTTGATTGGTTGTCCATTACCGCACCTCTCTCACTGATCCGCTGTTGTGACCCAGCATTAAAGGCCCCGCCCCATGTTCCTGAAGTATTTTTAACGTGGGTAAATTTGTAAGGCCCTTTACATGAAGCACTGGAAGAGTTTGTTCTGTTGTCCATCGTATTTCCTACTGGCATGATTCTAGAGTTAAGTGTGTTGGCTTTGGAGAGAGCAGGTTTCTGTGTAAGCAACGAGGCGCATGCACTAAAACTGTTGTGCTTGCCAGCGGGATTACTATTATTAGTCCAATTATTAGATGGATGTGCCCGTGAAAACATACTGTCCCGTTTAGAGCATGTGTTAGCTATAAGGTTTCGACCGGTCTCAGTGGAGGACACCAATGTCCTGCTTTGGGCAGAATCGTTCTTTGTTGGAGGTTTTGCAAGAACGGTTTCCAAAGGAGCGTTAGAATCAGTCGTGAATTCCTCCACCTTCTCGCAAGCTTCAAGAAACAAGTCGTCATCATCTGCCCCGTCGTCCCAGATGTCATCCGACGCGAAGATGGAGTCCAGGTCCTCATCAGCGATGTCACTCAGGCCGTGTTCCTCTGCGCTCCGTTGGGTCTGCTTTTCCTCAATTACCTCAATTTTCTTATCAGGCCAGAAGCTAGAAGTAGGAACTAATTTGGGTGAAGCAGAGCTAGAAATTAATGAGTTTTTAGTCCCAACTTGAACTCCCAATTTGGCTGTTCCTGAAGGATTCCGCACTTTGTTTAGTTCCTGTGGCTGGACGCTAGCTTTAGATATGCAACCCTGCAACTGGTCAGATGTTGAATTACCTGAACTCACAACCACTGACAGAGCTTTGCTGGAAGGAAGAACATGCCTTTGTTGACTGTTCTTTGCAGATCCTAAAATGTTACTGTTGTTGGACAACTCTCCCGAGGCTTTACTCCACTGGTGATTAATGTTATGGTCCAGTTGAAAGCTCTGTCTGTTTCTAGGCTTCTGGTTTGACCCTTGTAATGAACTAGACTTTTCTTCACTGCCAGCTTGCCGGTCAGGGTAAGCGCCATTCATGTTGTTGGAGAAACTGCTGCCATCCTTGTTCATTTGTTTCTGGGTGGAGTTATAAGGAGGTGCAGAAAACAGCTGTGGGTTTTGTGTCATTTCAAAGACCAGCGAATCATCTAACAAGTCATCGTTGCTCCAATCGTCATCAAAATCGTTAGCACTGGAAACCTGCCTGCTGTTGCTGAGTGTTGCAGACACGGCAGCAATACCTGTCTGGGAGGCACCGACCCCTCCAGCAGCAAGAGTCTGATTACTACTGTTTCTGCACAGCTCTGCTGCGACAGAAGGCTCAGTAGGCTCATTAGGAGCATTAGTAGCAACTCTGCAATTTCCATTTGGAGCTGCTGTACCCTGCGTGATCTTCAGCCTGTCCTGAGAATGGCTGCTCCAACCCTGGCTGAGACAACCACTGATTTGCTGCGTTGAACCATCAAAAAGCAAGTCCAGATCATCCTCCATTTCCTGCCCAAGCGCTGCATCACCAATAGGATCATTAATGCCATTTGTTTCAGGTTCCTTTAACCCCTGCAGTGCTCTGTCAGCTTTAGACTCTTTCTGTGGTGAAGTTGATTGGTGGTTCCCATCATAAAACAGCTCCTCGTCCTCATCCATAGCTTCCACTGAGCTCTGTTGTCTGGTCTGCTGATGAGGTTCATCCTGCTGGATCATATTGAAGTCGAACTGCTTCGCCAACTTCAGCAGGTCGTCCACAACGTTTGGTCTGTGCTGGCAGAAAGTACATCATTTAAAACACAACAGTCTAATTTACACCACATAGAGGCAGTATAGAAGGGCAACACTATGGACCTTGCTGATTTGGGCTTGGTCCTCGGCTCTGGAACCTCTGGAGTGCACGGAATGGCACTGTCCCCAATCCACTGTAGTAAAGAAGACTCTGCTTCTTCAGGTCTCCTGCTCTAAAATACAGAACAGGGACACTGTGGTAATTAGAAATGCATGTTTTGCTTTGTAGTACATGAAGGTACAAAGGTGTTCCATAATTTTGTTCAACCAACAGTATGCATCACAAAATTAGCTTTTTTAATCAAAAGACAGATTTGGCTACAGCATGCTGTGATTTGTTAGAGTTAACTGAAGTGCTACTGAAGAATACAATAGAATTCTTTTTAATTACAAACCTTCGGAGCTATGCGGTTGACAATTTCTGCTATGTCCACCAGTCGGACATTTGTAACTCTCCTCCGTCCCCGCCCTGTGGAAAACAAAAACAAAAACAAAAACAAGCCTGATCACATACTGTATAATAAAAAAAATAAGTATCTACAGAATGGTGGCTTTATAGTTCAAGCCAAAAAACTTTAACT
Organism: Megaleporinus macrocephalus; assembly: GCA_021613375.1. Taxonomy (NCBI): domain Eukaryota; kingdom Metazoa; phylum Chordata; class Actinopteri; order Characiformes; family Anostomidae; genus Megaleporinus; species Megaleporinus macrocephalus. Next base: position 29,973,782 of record CM038722.1, read on the forward strand.
TTCCAAATTAATGTGAAGAACTTTTATCTCAAGTTATTGTGGACTTATTCTGTTGGTCCATTCATCATGAATTTCTCACACAATGTAAAAGACAGCTGCCCAAATTATTATTATTAGAAAAATTAAGAATTAACAATATATAAACTGTTATATAACAATATATAACAATATATAAACTGTTAGTCATTCAAGTGCACCTGCTTCAGTATGAGCTACACTTACCATTTCTATGAGGAGTCGCCGGTGAGTTTGAATCCCAGATGATGTCGTGCTGTAATTCAGAATCGTTGTTCTGAGACTCATGGTTATTCGAGCTTCTATATCTGCCCTTTTGCAGAGGGGTGGGCAGACGGGTGGGTGTTTTGAAAACTGAACAGTAACAGAAACACACAGATTAAAAAGACTAAATTATAATGTTGTAAAGGTAAAGGTACTGTACAAATGCAGAGTTCTAACATTAGCTGAGATAAACAGATGACTTCAGCTGGAAGCCAGAAAAACTAGACAGTACAGACAGCATAGCAAAGAGACAATTTATTACTTAATTTTATTATTTTAATTTGAACGCTGCTGCTACAACTGTACACATCTGTAAATGTCATAATTATAAATAAACCATTGTGTTAAACATTCAACACTTCACTTTGATTGGTGTTATTTGTGTTAATTAAGAGTTTAGCTCGTTTAAAAATGAATAAATATAATTTATATATAAGGGGCAACCATGGCAATCAGAAAGCACTGAAAGTGTGACAGGCATGTTTATTTAGCCTACATCAGTCCATCAATTATGAATTATGCTTAAAACATATCAGAACTTATAAGAATCCATATCATCAATATTGTCGGTACTTAAAGAACACTGTCCACTGTCTGAGTGTTTCATTACAAATAGAACATATCTGTTTCTTTATTTGGATTTAGTGTAGTGCAGTCTGTGAAACATTTATTAAAAATCTCTGTAGTTGTAGATTCCATATTATTATAATAATATTTTTGTGTGTTACACTTTTTATTTTGTCTGTTCCAGCATATAAAATCTCAGAAAAACTAAATATTGTGATGCATATAATGTATTATTAAAATATCCCTATTAGAGGGGCGTGTTTTTGACTTAGAAATTTGTTAATTTGTAACTTCACCAAGCAGAGCTGTTGTCCAGGGGGGATTTCACAAATCAGGAGTTTTCAGTTTTGCTGGGACCCTTATTCCAAAAGAGAATACTGTTAAACGTGAAAGACCAGTAGCTCGATTTTGTAAAACACAGCCAGTTATTTAACACTGGCAATTTAGCAGCAAGAGCCACATTTATAGACTGTATGTCCAGATGTCTGCATGCAGCTGCTCATCTAGGGCTTCTACTAAAATTAAGAGTATAGGGAGTTTCCCCTTATCCCTCCCCACCCACCACTTTGATGCAGTACCAGCCTCTGTGAAAAGTATTTACACTAAATGTTGGAACATTGCTGTGAGGATCTGATTGCATTCAGCCACATGAGCATTAGTAAAGTCAGATACTAATGTTGGTTGAGTTCAGGGTCACTGCAAAAGTAGTAGGTGGAGGTCATCTCCCCAGAGAACACAGTTCAGTGATAGGGGTGCTCCATGCCCCTCCAGTTGATGCTTGACACTGGGCATAGGGACCTCCAGCTCATGCATGGAGACCAATAAGTGATGCCTAAAGTAACTAAGCTGATTTACTGTAAAACCTGAACTCGCTGGCAGTTTGCTCCTCTCAGGCACCAGAATATAACTACTGCACCATTTAAGGTGGAACGGGGAATTCGAGTAAGAAGCTAACTCTGGCCTTAGGAGGCAGAATATATAACTGCTGCACTATTTAAGGTGGAACGGGGAATTTGAGTAAGAAGCTAACTCCAGCCTTAGGAGGCAGAATATATAACTGCTGCACTATTTAAGGTGGAACGGGGAATTTGAGTAAGAAGCTAACTCCAGCCTTAGGAGGCAGAATATATAACTACTGCACCATTTAAGGTGGAGCGGGGAATTAGAGTAAGAAGCCAACTCCAGCCTTAGACCACAGGGTGTATAACTGCTACACTATTTAAGGTGGAACGGAAAATTTGAGTAAGAAGCTAACTTCAGTCTTAGGAGCAGAATGTGTAACTGCTACACTATTTAAGGTGGAACGAGGAATTCGAGTAAGAAGCAAACTACTGCACCATTTAAGGTGGAACAGGAAATTCCAGTAAGAAGCTAACTTCAGCCTTAGGAGGCAGAATATATAACTGCTGCACTATTTAAGGTGGAACAGGGAATTAGAGTAAGAAGCCAACTCCAGCCTCAGACGACAGAGTGTATAACTGCTACACTATTTAAGGTGGAACGGAAAATTTGAGTAAGAAGCTAACTTCAGTCTTAGGGGCAGAATGTGTAACTGCTACACTATTTAAGGTGGAACGGGGAATTCGAGTAAGAAGCTAACTTTAGTCTTAGGGGCAGAATGTGTAACTGCTACACTATTTAAGGTGGAACAGGGAATTCGAGTAAGAAGCTAACTTCAGTCTTAGGAGCAGAATGTGTAACTGCTACACTATTTAAGGTGGAACGAGGAATTCGAGTAAGAAGCAAACTACTGCACCATTTAAGGTGGAACAGGAAATTCCAGTAAGAAGCTAACTTCAGCCTTAGGAGGCAGGAATATAATAACTGCTGCCACTATTTAAGGTGGAACAGGGAATTAGAGTAAGAAGCCAACTCCAGCCTCAGACGACAGAGTGTATAACTGCTACACTATTTAAGGTGGAACGGGGAATTTGAGTAAGAAGCTAACTTCAGTCTTAGGGGCAGAATGTGTAACTGCTGGACTATTTAAGGTGGAACGGGGAATTAGAGTAAGAAGCCAACTCCAGCCTCAGACGACAGAGTGTATAACTGCTACACTATTTAAGGTGGAACGGAAAATTTGAGTAAGAAGCTAACTTCAGTCTTAGGGGCAGAATGTGTAACTGCTGGACTATTTAAGGTGGAACGGGGAAATCGAGTACGAGCCACGTCTTTCAGGGTTTACGCTAATTAAGGTGTCTAGTTTGCTAGGCTATGATTTACCTGGTGCACTGCTGGAGCTGTTTGGGGGCTCCTGAAGTCGTGACTGAGGCTGGCTTGCTCTCGGGCTTCTCCTCAGTCTGTTTATTTTGGACTTGTTTTGGGTGATTCTTGAAATCTCGCTGTTTTCATCTTTTTTTTCTTCCTCCGGAGTCGAACTAAACCCCTTCCTCCGTCCGCCGTTCATACTGTTTAAAGACTAACCTCAGCCGCATGGCACAGTTACGAACAGCAGTACGACCTAAAGATTATTTTTGTGCTGTTTAACTCCGAACTGTCGCAGTTAATCGTGTATTTTTGTCCGAGTTTACAGGTTTTAGTTTGTTTACGAATTCAAGCTAGCCGCCAAGCGGGCTCTTCTTCCCATGAGGCAGCGCGCGTCTGTGTTCAAGAACATACACACCGCGCAACTATGCGCAGTCGAAGAGGAGGAGAGAAAACACGAAGCCAAATGTGTAAAAAGCTGTATATCTGTTTGTAACAGTTGTCATATAATAGAAAACAGCTTAATTTCTTTAGTAAATATGTATTCATAATATATAAAGTATAATCATAATAGCATTATTCATATTTCTGGTCTAAAGCCCACCCCCAACAACATATATCATGAATGGTATACAGTGTGTTAGGAACTTTAGACCCTTGTACTTTAACTAAAACATGAATTTAATTTATTGTACTATGTAAAAACATAGTCTACAGAGTAAACATAGCCTTCAAGTTCAGTTTAGTCTAATGCCAATCCAAAGTTTTTACTTCATTAGTCATGTATTCTAGAAGTCTCTAGAAGTACCTTTATGTTGTTCTGCACACTTCAGGCTTTTCAGTGGCATTTCCAGGGTTAATTAATATTCATTAAATATGAATTAAGCATTACTGAACCAAAAATGTTTGGTTTATTTTTTCAAATAGTGTGCACAGGCTGTGTTTGCCTTCTGCTTTCTTCCAACAAGATATGTTAAACGTTTTTAAGCAATTGTAATTGTGTAACTGTGTTGATACTTTTTCCAAGAGCAGCAACATGGCCACCTCCTAGTCCCACAAAACAATGTCTTTAAACAGAAAAGGAGCTCAATATATTCTCCTTAAGGGATCCCAGTTCGAGGGAGTATCCTGTGCCCCCCCAGGCTCAACTTCCAGCCTGTCCGTAGCATCTAATGGGGTTCATGGTTTCCCCCTGGGTCCTCTGAAGTGGTGCTCAGGCTCTGGTAAAGAACGTTGGTGACGTCCTGGATCCACTGGATCCCGTTGCAGCTGAGTGTGCGGCCTATACACCATGTCTGACGCCAATGTGATGAGCAGATTGTCCTCCAGGAACTTGGTGGAGTGAGGGGTCTGATCCATAACTCAGATTTATTATTAACAGCACAGAACAGTGTGCAGCAGAGGAAAAAACATAGCTGTAAGTAAGTACTAAGCTAAGAAGAGAAATATTGCCTACATTGCATACATAAAATACAGTATTTGTAGGCCTACCTTTCTTTCTGAGTGGGTTCTTGTTACAGGGGGTAACTTTCCCCTTTCTATGTCCACAAATCAACCCAGCAGCCCTGCCCTGGCCAGGCCGTAATCTCATAAGATAAGTGAGTGCCGCCATGTGTGTAAACTAACCCAGCCATAAGCTTGTGCATGAATATGTAATCTGTGTTCACTTTATTACGTCATCGCATCAGCAGTGTTGCAGTAACTTTTACCTTGTTTTGGAGTTTGTTTTTGTTGCAATAAATACTTTTATGGACTGACCATATAGACTTTTTCTTATACACCTTATTCTTCCTGCGACCACTGTGTTCTAGCTAAAATATGTGATTAGGCAATAGAAGTGTTTGTTAACGCTTTTAGCAAAGTCAAAGAATGTGTGCATACTTTGTAAGTTTGTCCCATTAAACAAGACATTAGACATTAAACTAAGACATTGGACAACATGCAGTTTAGATCTGTCACTACAGCCAAGTCAAGATAAAGTTACAGCAAGACCAGCAATGTTACTAGCATAAAAAAGCCCAGACAGCTCTTTTGCATAAGCAACAATTTAAAAGCAGAATTGATCAGTGTAATGCTCTTCTTACTGGGGTTTCTATGACAACAATCCATCCCCTACATATCATGCAAAACACAGCGGCATGGATCTTAACAAAAACAGAAAAATAGTTCATATCAGTCCCATCTTAAAAGAGTTGCACTGGCTCTCCATATCTTTTAAGTTATTTACAGTTCTGTGCTCGTCTATACAGCTCATAGCAGAACGTCTCTCTGTTCATGTTCCAACTTGAGATCTTAGATCTGCAGATACTGACCTTCTACACATCCCACTGTAGAATAAAGAAACCGTGGAGAGACTCTTTCAGTTATTCTGCTTCTAAACTGTAGAACACCATTCCAAGTTTCATTAGACAGTCAAGAACAGTGCTCACTTTCAAGAAACAGTTAAAAACATCTCTCTATAACTTTAATAATTAAAACTTATATATCTAACATAAACTGTCTGGAAGGTTCTTAAAGGTGGTTGAGGGCCAACGCCACCATCCACACTGCTCCACTGGCAGATCCTCACCAGCCACGGTCCAAGCCACTGTGGACTCCATTACTGTCCGCACTCATACTTGCTGTGTGGCCTGTTCTTTAACAGTCCTCGGCCAGATTCGTTGTTGTTTTTGTTTCCATGGTAGTGCCAAATAAAAAGAGGGCAACCCCACTTCTGACACCACAGAAAGAAACGTAGCTCTTTAAGCTAACGCTGCTTTATTTAACAAGGTAGAACGTGGAAACAGCTAAGATAGCAGGCAAGATACCTTCAGCCCCACATTCCCGGTTCGTGGTGGACCCACAGACCCACAGCCTTCTTCTCTTAACCTAATGAATCAGACTAATTCACTGGCATCTGCATATTTACTATAGGTGTGTTGCAGCTAGAGCTCCCCCAGTGCAGGACACTGCTAGGCTTTGAGAATGAACGCTAGCATGTTCTTCTTCCAAGACACATGAAGCATCAGTGCATCTTTTAAAAACTACCATTAGGGCAGCATCATTAAACAGTTTAGACTCAACACAATGCTAACTGCCAAATCTGTTACGCCAGCTAACAGATGCCCGCACTGACTAGCATCATGCTGAGTGATGGAAAGAGAGGGGGGCCATCCTACCCACCCAGGGACAGCGAGGACAATTATGCTCTCTTGGACTCCAGGCCATAGATTGCTGTGACATAATTTATCATATTACCCACCTTATAGTTTATAGCTGGGCATTTCATTACAGGATGCCTAACCTTAACACCCTTTGCAGCCATAAAAGCCCGTATAAAAAGCCCCTGGTCTCTCTGTATTCAGAGGAAAAACTAGCCCGGTGCTTATTTAGCCTCTGTGTAGTATATCACGGCCGCTCACGCTGTTTCTCTCTGTGCTGTTAGCTCATAGCGAACAAGGCTGAATTCATGAGCTAGCATTGATCCACGGCCTGTAAATCTCTTCAGCCTGTCTTGCTCTCTTCACTAGGGCTCAGCATTTAACTGTTCTTTATGTGTCTGTCTATGCCGGGTGTGCCCCGCTAAGACACACACACTTACACACACAGCTCTGTGTTGTATTTTACTTGATGGATGAGCCTTCGCTACACCAGCGGGTTGTTGGGGTCAGTGATTTAGGGAATAGCAACAGTTCACTTTGCTCAACTCCTGATGATGTCATCAGGAAAAAGGTAACAGTATCACAGTATCTTGGCAAGAGAACCATCTTAAATATAGGCAATATATCCAAAATCATTCATTATGAGAATATTTAGCTTAGTTTTAGGCACTTTGACCTTGAAATATTACTACACAAGAGTTGAGATCAATCATTTGATTATGATCGTATCAACTGAAGTGGATTCATTCCCGACCCACAAATGCATTCTTTCGTAGTTACATTAGACAAGCTTTCCACAACAAATCCCATTCAAGCTATGGTCTATGGTCAAGAACAAACTGAACTGAAACTTGGGACAGGAGATAAAATACGAAAAAAAAATTAACTTACAACAAAAATATTCATATGATAAACAAACCTATTTAGACCTGTATGCAGTGGAAAACAAAGATAAGATTAACTTTACCCAACAGCACACCCTCTCGCATGACAGAGGTTGGCTTTCGCACTTTGCACTGGTAACAATTAAGTGTTTTTTTTGGCCATGAGAATAGAGAGTCCATTGTTTCCAATGTTTGCACATGTTTACAAACTGCAACAGTCCAGCCTAGATGAGCTTTAGTCCAGAGAAATATTTCTGAATGCTGTTGATATATAAATAGTAGAGTCAAAATTTGCATTATCTGAAAATTTCGTTTTTGGAACTGTATATGGTGAAATACCTTGCAAATACTCTTTGGAGAACATTATACTTATACCATTTACACATGGTTTGGCAAAAAGACAGATCTTCATTCATAAATACTCAGTATTTACTGGATGCTCATTTTTAACCCTGCATGACAGCATATAATATATATATATTATATATATATATATATATATATATAATATATATATATTTTTATATATATATATATATATATATATATATATAAAGACTAGAAATGTTTGTGTGTTTTATTAATTTTATTTATTTTTTGTATTTATTTGAAAAAAAGGTCAGTCCCATTATTACTAATTATGTTCAGATTCAATTTAATCAGAACACATTAAATTCTATTCATAAAATGATCTTCACTAAGTTGCAAAGGTTTGGGAACCCCTGACGCAGAGCAAGAACTGTTTTATTTCACAAGTTTAATCTGGTTTTGATAATATTCAATAATAATTCTGTTCCTAGTTACTTTGTGAGAACAATTTCCGAGTTCACCTCATCCCAAGACAAAACCGCGTCCAAATGAAGTTGAGACTGAGACCGCAAGTCTATGTCTTACATGTGGTCTTACATGTGGAGCAAATTTGACCAAAGCATCAATATCTTGTACACAAACCATAAATAACTGTAGACAATTTACAGCACAGTGTAGTAAATTAGTGTCCCACAACTACATTTTAATATGGGAAGATGCTACAGAACTCATTGTGATTTGTCTGTGCTGAAGATATTTACCCACAGTTACATTTCTGGATTAAAAAACAGAATTTAATATTGTGCTTTAAGTGATTAAAAACTCTCTTTGTGCCCATATGGTTTAGTAAGTGTGATACCTTTCTTTAGATTAGAGCTCAAGTCAGCTCAGAAAACATAAAGAGCAAAGAAAACGTGAAAGTGCAGATATAGACTCGAATGCTTTGAAGGTATTTCAGGTTCAGGATAGGGTTCCACTCAGGCCCACTGCAGTCTCTGGAGCAGCGAGGCCTCCTGAACTAAATCGATGGCTTTGACATGTTCTCGCTTCTTGGTTAAGCGATGCTAATGAGTCGTTCAAATGAGGGCAACTTCCTGCCCTTGTACAGGCTTTCATAGAGCAACCTGAGTCCTTCGCTCTATACATATACAATACACACTGAGAGAGGCGCAGTGTAACTGATCCAGGAGGATATCCGATCCCCTCATTTCCTGTATGGTAGACTGCCCTCAATTTATACATCATTTACATGTTACTGATTACAAATGATGGTCCACACGTTTCTTAATTACATGTAACTTCACTGGCCAGAATATCACACTAAATACAGACCATGCTCTACATTATACATTTAGCAGGTTTTAAGAAAGTGATTTCTTAAATGGTGTTGAAGTTCTGGACTCTGGGGTGGCCAGTCCATCTTTCTGAGAACACCAGCAGCTTCTTTGTTTGATGTGTCTACATTTCCTTTTCTCAGCGAGGAGCTTCTTGAACAGCTACACATCATTTTAGCACTGAGGTATCTTCTCACAGTGGAAGGATGGACAGAAACACCTGTGGATTTTTTTTTAGATCTGAAGCAAAAGTGGAGCTTGATGTTCTCCTCTCTTTCAAAGATGGAAGTTTTAAGTAGAATAACTTTGATTATGTATGTGGATAATTTCATACCTCATTTCCTCAGAAATATCTCCTAAAAGAATCAACGTAGAATAAAAAAATGCTACTTTTGATTGGAAAGTACATAAATTAAGGGTGGTCTTTAAATTGTATACAGTACTACATCTGTACAACGTCCAGTATTAATATTTTAGTAATGTGATGTACTGTCACTGGGTTGGTGGTGTAACTGTAGGTCACATCATTGTAACTGTTGTTCAAACAGTTTTCTGATTTTATATTATATAACTATATCAAATTTATTATTTATAATTATACTCCTATATACTTTCTCATTTCTGCCTTCTTTCTTCCTTTGTTTTTCTTATATTCTATCTTATATTCTATTTTTTCTTTCATTCTCGTTTTTATGATCCTTCTAGTTTTCATTGCTGGTTCTGGCTTTCATCATTTTTTCTTTATTGCTTTTCTTCTTTTTTATTCTTCCTGTTTCTAATCCATATTTCTTTTGATCTGTCTTTCTTTTTCCCATTCTTGCTTTATAGCCCAAAACTTTTATTTTTTATTCTTTCTTTTTTATTTCTTGTTCTTGTTTTATTCATACTGCCCATTCTTTCTTTTTTATATTCTTTCTCTTTTTCATTGTTTATTTTTTCTTTATTTTTCTTATTACTTTCTATTTATTCCTTATTATGTCCTTTTCTTATATTCTGTTCCTTTTTCATCCTGCTTCTTACAGTCTTTCCTCTTTATTTTTCCATTTTATTATATTCCTTTTTTCTTAATTAGGTTTTTTCTCATTGTTTTACTAGTGTGTTTTCTTTCTTTAATCATCTTTCTTTCATTTCTTTGTCCCCCTTTTATTTATTTTTTATTAACTTTTTCTTCATTATTTTCTTTATTCTGTAGTTCTTTCTTTTTTAGAATATTTCTCCTTTTTAGTCATTAATTCATTCATTCTTTCTTGCTTTTTCTTTCTTTATTTCTTTCCACCTCATTGTGGAGTTTCTCTCAAATCATTGTTTATAGGGCCGCTCTAAAACAGTGCAGTACCCTATATGTCCTGCAGGTGTCAGTGTTGTTCAGTTCAGCTCTAAATAAAGCTGAACAGTCTGAGCTCTGAGAAGTGGGTCTCAGTGAGGGGCTTCTGAGAAACAGGACTCTGATGATGAGCTGCTGAGGTAAAAAGTTTTATGAAAACGACACACACACACACTCTCACACACACAAACACACATAGTGCGAAAGTACAGAAGATGATAAACCGATCAAAACCGGAACATTTACAAACAGTAGCTATCTGTGTGTCTTTGAGCACCGTGACTGTCCGAGATAAACAGTTCAGAATGTATCGTTAATGCGTCAGTAACTACTTCTTTATAAAGGTAAACATATTCTTCTGCACCGCGAATCTATAAAAGATACAAGAACTTGTTTTTATTGCAAACTTACAGTCAGTGCCTATAAAATCCACTAAAATCAAACAACACTCACGGAACCGCCGATCCAGGCTCCGCCCACTAACGCCTTCATTCCTAGTAACCGTTGCTGGGCAGGACTAGCCTCACTGAGCTTTAGCAAAAATGCTACCGTTATTCAACGTTTTGTGAAAATATAGACATTTAGAGTGCGTTATATACCTTAAACTATGTTTATTTTAATATTTCATTCTTCATACCGAGGTAAGAGGCCTAGCTTTAGGAAAAAAAATCAGTAGTTGGGTTTCAAATAACAACGAGTTTGCCACCATGCTAACATTAGCTTCAATTCACAAACGCAAAAACACACAAAAACTACACGCTGGATCTTCGAGGGTTCGTTACTTTAGACCGTGGTTCTGTTTAAAGGTGTTAAAAAAGACATAAATGCTTAAAAAAGGCTTAAATGCTTCCGTTTATGGTGAAATTGGTTTTCTGATGGAAAACGTGTTGCGTTGTTCTATAGAACAAGGAAAAATGGTACTGCTAGAACTTTGGAAGTACCAAAAGTGCTACATTGAACCATTTTTTTCGATATAAAATCTTTTTAAAAAGATCTTTCTGTTGCGTGACATTGCAACAACAAAAGCAGTGCTTTATGGAACCATATACAACGCACTCTAGAAAAAGAATTTAGAATTATTTGCCACTTGTGTTTTGTACACATCAGAGCAGTGGGCAGCCTTTTACACAGGGGTGTTGCTCAAGGGCACCTCAGTCGTGCCCTCTTGATTCATGGGATTGAACTGGCAACCTTTCCGTCACAAGGCTGGTTTCCTAACCCACGCCTGCCCTGTCAATTCTATGTCAATAAACAAACATATAAGCATGAAATGTCTCTTTATAACTCAATGTTCTAAACAGAACCATTGCCTTTGCTGAAGAACCCTTGAGGAACTCTTGTGTACACCTGATTTTAATATGTTAGGAAAGATTTGATGTTGCTGATATTAACATGGTGGATTCTAACATGACTAGTTTCAATTTACTACAACAACACAGTCCAGCTCATTAGTTATGCACTGATACTGCTTTTTTTCTTCCAATACTGATACCTGTAATATAGGGTGATATAATTAGTAAGAATTAGTAAGTCATGTTTAAAAATCTAAATAAATGTACAATATCTTTATTGTGTAAAACAGTTAAAAACAGAACTGAACAGTGTGTAGATAAACTTGTGGTGTGTACATGTTGGCTTCTCTGGCTCAATTAAAATGGAGCTGAATGTTGTTTCATATCTGAATTTCTGAAGTCTTGTGTCTTATATATGTGTCTCGTTTACTCGCACTACATCTCTGGGTGTCTGAATCTGTAGGAGTTTAGTAAATATCACCATCGTTTATGCTGTTCATGCTTTGGTAGCCATTTTTTTCTGGTTTGGTTGAAGCAACATGACCCCACTGCTGAGTGATACTACTGTCTGTTAGATGCGCATCACAGAATGGCTAGTGGACACACCAGTGTGGCTAGCGGGCTGTTATGCTAAAGGCTAAATCAAATCTATATAGCGTAGACAATCTGGACTAACATTAACTCAAGACTATATATGACTACACAGCAGCAGATGTGTAATTCCTATAAGAAACGGCTCAGCAATTTCAGGTAAGCAGCTCATGTTAATGAAACACTGCCATTACAGATTTAGCCATGAGCAATTTTAATGCTGCTTGTCATCCCACTCTGCTGATAAGTTGTTAAGTTCTAAAATTTGCTGTGTTACAGGTATTGGTAGCCCCATCATGATACTGACACTTTGCTGAAGTTCCAGTATTGGTACAAAACTTTAATTTTAAACTGTAATCTGAACGTCATGTCACAAATCGACACGCCAACCTTAGTTCATTAGCTTGATTTTTACTAACCTTCTGTAAAGCTTGTTTAACCTAGCAACACATGCTACAGAAGAAGGCATTTGTGGGCGGAGCATAGATGGGTCAATTGTTCTTTGCATTGCAGTCTTCCGTCTGTCTGCATCGTGGTTTGGTAGCGAAGTTTGTCGTTAACTGTGTTTCCACGTGCATGTAAGCCTCTTGTTGCTGGTGAAAAAAGCAACGTAGTTTTGACTCCTTAAGGCAACTAAAGGAAAGTTACCTGATTCTGGAGGAACGATTTTTTGTGGTTCCAGGCTTGCAGCAGGTAAAGTCAAATGTGTTTTTTTATTGATACATTTCCATATATGTCCATACTGTCCAAATGTTTATAGACAACATTTCTTCTGAAATCAAGGGCATTAATAGGACGTTTGTCCCCACGTAGCTGCAGTAACAGAAGCTCTACCCATCTGGGAAGGCTCTACACTGGATGTTGGAACATTGCTGTAAAGATCTGATTGCATTAAACCACAAGAGCAGTAGTGAAGTCAGGTACTGATGTAGTTCTGGATCACTGTGACTCATCCATCACTCCAGAGAACTCCACTGTCCACTGCTCCACAGCCCTGTGCAGGAGGGTTTAATGCCTCTCTGGCTGACGCTTGCCATTGGGTTTGGTGACCTTACGCTCTTGTGCAGCTGCTCCAGAGCATTCCATTCTATTGATCTATGATGGTTATACAGTTGAACATCTGCATCAGCAACGGGGGAACCTTATAGTAGCTGCATTCACTAATTTGAACGCGTGTCTGGATACTTTAGGACAGATAGTGTGGTTGATCTCCCAGTCCACAGCAGACTCCAGCTGAGGTGGTTTTTTTGAACATAAAGGCTTTAATGGGCAGCTGAAGCACAGCAGTCTCTGTGTTGCTGTAGCAGTGAGGCAGCAACGCTCCATAAGCCACAAAGAGGTAATTCATTGGGGTTTCCGGGATTTCTGGTGTCAATGGTACGCCATCTACGTTACTGCAAATAGAAAAAAAGGTAAAGCTGGACACTCTGTATAAACAAGCAAGAAAATTAACATACAGTTCCTTTGTGTCAAACTCAGACATGTGTACTCAGACATACCATCCCAGGTCGACTCATATGGAAGTTCCTTAATATGGAACAAATTTAAACGTGAATTTTCTTTTTTTTTGCACTCCAAACACACAGATTTCCTTTGGCAGTGACACTGATGTTGGTGTGTTAGTGTGTTTTGCGCTGATGGGAGTGGACGCTTTGGCAGTGGACTACTGATAAAGAAATAGAGGAAGACCAGCACAAACTGTGCTTCATCTACAAGGTGGACCTGCATGGTGGGGGTGTCCAATAGAGTGGACAATGAGTAGATTTTTAATACACAATTACTTTTATTTACTGAATTTAACAGATTAACATTATTAACAATAAATGAAATATGACCTGTGTTAAATTATAGATAAAATATAGATAGATACTTATCATATGATAGATATTTATCATACATTTTATTAATGTATAAATAATCTACACATTTGAAGTACCTTCAGTACATTAGGCACTGTGTGTGTGTGTGTGCTGTTACACATAAATGAACAATGTGAGAGTTAATATCTGTAACTGTTAAATCCACCTGGATTATTTTTGATATTAATCATACTGAACAGTTGTTGAGTGTGAGGTGAAGAGAAATCATAACTGAGTAACTGAGTTGTTCTTAAATGAGGAAAGGAAAAGAGACAAAGACAGAAACTGGAAGATTAGAGAGGTCGAAAGGCCTCGACTCAGGGAACCGCATGCAATGAGGCGGACGTTGTCTATTTGGGCAGCGAGGCATTATGGGATATGACAAATGAATAGAAATTGAATAGACATTGGTGAAAGAGGCAGACACTGAACGATGAGAACGGGAGAAAAAAATGAAAGAGTAGGGAGATGAGAGAGAAAAACCCAGAAAAGGGCAGAAGGAGAGACGAGAGTAGAGAAAAAAAGCTTGTTAATATATCGTTGGGAGTCTTTCTCACTGTACATCCTCTCTTTTGAACTATTTCTGTCTTCCTCTCTTTCTCTCTTTACCATTCATTCACTTTGTCTCCATAGCCTGTGTCACTCTTGTCATTCTTTCCTCTTTTTCACAAACTCACATAAACAGTATCTGTTTACAGTAAAGATAGTTGGGCTTACCGCTCTTATATGTAGGTGTGGATCACTCCAAGTTACATGTAGTGCCATTGAGTGTCCATCCCCATTCCAGCCAGTGATCCTAAGAGGGAGAGAGAAATGTATACCTATATTTCTTTTGTCATTGGGGATACTGTTGATATGTGAGACTATAAGGAGCAGCTTCTTAAACATCAATTTCCACATGAAAATCTAAACAAGTAATGGCAGCTTATACCACCAGTCGTGCAACTGCAGACCTAATCATCTTGAGTTCTTAAGTACTGTCAAGGCTTGCTTGTAGGGATACACGATTATATCGAAATCAACTTATTGTGTTCTGGATGAGCTGTATGTTTAGCATATACAACATCGGCAGACATGTTTATAAGGTTCATAATGTTCATAACGTAAGATATTGGTCTCGGCCCACAGTTTCCATATCGCTGCATTATTGCTTATGTGGTTTCTGACCATTATTACAACAGTGGTCACCAAGCCTGTTCAGGATGCAATGGTGGATTTCATCAAAATTTCCATTTCAGCTGTTTTTTTTGCTGTCCAGACTATCTAAAATCAATTTGGATATAATCTGGGTGCGCCAGAAAATTGGATTTGAGCTAGCTCCTTAAGACCTAACAAGAATGCATCTGATCCAGCCAATCTGGAGCAGGTGTGGCAGATCATGCTGGGACACCTAGAGGACCAGGGTTGGCAGCCCCTGCTTTACAACATTCTCTCATCTATAAAGTGTAGCATGGCTGAAACTGTATTGGCAGTATTAAATGTTGCCCATTGTTTGCCCATGTTAAGCTTATCGGGCTACAACTAAAGTAGAATTGGAACACAATCAGGTCTTGGCTGATTAGGAACATTTGAGCTAAATTCATTTCAGCATATGAGTAAATACTGAAACATGATGAAAGTTTAAAGCTGTAACCTGGGGGTCTGGGGCCCATGTGAGCCTGGCCATCCAGCATGTAACCTCCCATCGACTGACCATCTGGAGGATATGGTCCACTGTGACCAACTGCACAGGATGAGAATGAACATCAATTAGTAAATCATTAATTAAATATTTTTTTATAAAATCAACATACATGCAGAGCGTCTTGCGGACAAACAACTTAAGTCTCACTGTACTTAAAGTGTTTCCTACAGATACAGCTCTACAGATGCTCTACAACATGCTTATGATTTTTTAGGATTAGGGTTAAACCTAGGATGTTTTGAGATAAAATTTTGTTCAGATTTAGATTATTGATTTAAGTTAAGTTAAGGTTGAGGGTGGTTTATCTTGAAGTAATGTATAGGAGTAAATTTAGAATTAGATTAAAGATTATGTTGTGGTTTAAGATTGAAGTTAGGGTTGGGTTTAGCTAGGATTTGGTTTAAAGTTAGATCTAATATTAGATTTTGGTTCTAAGTTATTACGTTCTGGTTTAATATTAGGTTTGTGATTACATTTAGGTTTTTGTCTATTTTTTGGTTATGTTTAGGAGTTAATAAGGTTAAGTTTTTAGATTAAATTCAGAATAAGGTTAGGTTGGGTTTACAGTTAGGGTTAGGGTTAGAATTAGGTTTCAGTGTTGGGTTGGATTTTGGTTTTGGGTTAAAGTAAGGATTAGGTTGATGTTTACACTTAAGTTTTGGGTTTGGAATTATGGCTAGGGTTAATCATAGGTTTTGGATTAATGTTAGGGTTATGAATAAATTTATGTTTTCTGTTGAAGTAAGTGTTATATTTAGGGTTAAATGTAGGCCTTAGCTTTGGGTTGAAGTTAGGTCTAGGATCAGGATTAGGTTTTGAGTTTGAGTATGGTTTAGATTTAGTGTTAGATTTAAGATTCTATTTTGGTTTAGGTGAGGTTTAAAGTTAGGATTCGGTTTTTGTTTATGCCTAATCTTGTTGGAGTTAAGGCTTGGACTACTGTTAGAGTTACTCATAGATTGTGGATTAAAGTTAGGGTTATGAAAGTTAGGGTTATGATTAAGTTTATGTTTTACATTGAAGTTTGTGTTGTATTTAGTGTTAAGTTTCAGTTTTGGGGATAAAGTTAGGATTAGATTTAGAATAAAATCTAAATATATCTTGAATCTCAAATAAAACCTTATATATATATATATATATATATATTATATATAATATATATATATTTTTTTATATATATTTTTTTTATATATTTTTTTTTTTTTTTTTTTGCATTTATTAGATGTGTAGTTGAGACACGTCGAGCAACTACAAAAGCATCTACAGTGGATGCTCCCTGGTATTTTAATTCAGAGTGCTCTAAAGATTCAGACCCAGAAAACCTAAGAGAATAAATACAATATATGAAATACTAGTAATTAAAACATGTTATGTTCTGTCCCTCCCACCTTCTCTCTCTCTCTCTCTGTGACCCCGCCCCCCCCCACCTTACAGTACAACCTATATGGGGTTTGTGAGCTGTGTCTGGTTAACTGGCACAAGGGCAACAGTTCAGAAATGTCTTTGAACTTCCCTTCCACATCCCTCCACCCCTTTATTCCTCCTCCCTCTGTTTCTCCAGCTCAGCCGAAACCTTAACCCCCTCCTTGTCCCCCTCACAGCCCATAAACTTCACTATAGCTCAACAGAAAAAAGACCAGCTCCCTCTGACAGCTCCAAGAGAGAGGGAGGGGTAGAGTGGTAGTGTGGTAAAGAGCCAGAGAGCCAGAGGAGTGTAGCGAAAAAAAAACAAGACAGATGAAACAGAAGGATAAAATGTATACTTAGTCCAGTGATTCATTCTCCATCACTTAAAACAGGCCCTCAGAACTGTAAAGTAACTTTCCTGTTTGTATTCAGCCCACTTAGTGGAAGTGTTGGAGAGTGCAGGACAGATAAGTGGAGGTCTAAGCAGGAAGGAATGCAGGATTTACAGAAGAAATAAACTGTAACAGAGCAGATTACCAGCACGATTGGACTGATCGATCATCGGCTGAACTATCCTTCTCCTGGCATTGATGAACCTACAGAGAGAGATAAAAGTGATGATCAAATCTCAAGGCAGATAACTTAACAGGGAATTGCAATTGAATGAATATACTGAATATTATTATTAAATAACATCCTCCAAAAACATAAAGTTACAAGTAAGGCATCTGTTCAGTGGCAATCTGAAGATGTTAACACCATTTTGCAGGTCTAAATAGGCATTGATGGATGCTAGAATCATTTTTAATAGTTTCTAATCACATCCAAAGTATCAGCTTTTTCTACAAGTGAGACTCTGTTTTTCAGTAACAAAAATTAAAAAGGTTGGTGAAATTACACAATGTCTATATGGTAGTTGTTATGTAAATAAACTCATATTTTTGTCAATTATTCACACCCAAATAATTAAATTGAACCAAAAAACATCATGATTTTTGCATTGATTTAAATTTAATTTCTGAATTGTGCAAACCAAATCACAGTAATCAAATTAAACTAAATTATAGTGAATTTATTCAAATTCTAAAGCCCCCAAGGAAAGGAAATAATTCTTAAACAAGTTAAAAATGTTTGTACACCACTGTGTAAAAAGTGCTTTTTTGATACAACCTAAAAAATTGCTTCATGTGGTAACAAGTAATTAAACTAGTTCATTTTAACGTTATAAAAAAAGTAGCTGAATTAAATCTTTCAATTAAATGTTTTTTTAATTAAATAAAAACAGTTCAATTGCATGTTACAACATGAAGTTTTTTTGTTTTGTTTTGTTTGGTTTTTTTTTTTTTACCAGCAAAGCACTTTTTACAGTGCAAATTCCAAATGTGTATGCAATAAGTTTAATATAAACAAATCAATTAAAAAACATTAAAAAATTTTAAAGTAAAAAAAACTATCATTTTGAATTGAACCAAAAAAAGACTTCATTTGTAAACTGCACCAAAATGATTGAATGAACTCATAGTAGTATATTTTAAATAGAATTTAATACAAGAATAATTTCAGCAAATTGAAACATTTTTAATTTGTGAAATTTCATGAAAAATAAATTAGAATATTAGAATTCTAACAAAATAACAGTTTCTTTTATTTCTAGTTTGAGAATTATCAAATTATTTTAAATGTAAATTTGATTCACCATTAATAATTACATTATTATTTGTGAAGTGCACCAAAAAAATATAAACACATTGAACTCAAAATAACAGACCTGAATGTAATCAAATTGTTATGCATTTTTGGTTAGATGTGAATATAATTGTGAATGATAATAAAATAATCAGATCAAACTGAATTGGTGAAAATTGCCATTGTGAATTGTACCCAACTCAAATGAGACACACTGAATAGTTTCCTAAGTGGAATCGTTTGCACTGCAGGACAGCTCAGGACTGTTCTGTTATCAGGCTCGGTGTGAGTTAATGTAAATCTGTGAATGATGTCGCTGTACAGACGAGTGCTTTTACTATCAGCACCCCTGCAATGCTTCACCTTTTGACTCTCTGACCTGATGACCTCACATGCTGAGCAGAGTTGCGGCTCTGGTCTTTCTCAGCCTAAAAACCCCCTTGTGACCTCTGACCTCCAGGTGCCAGCGCCCTGGTCGGCACATGATTTATGTCGCCCCTGTTTCACCCCGGGCGGGCCGGTTCTATTTCATGTTCTCTTAGAAAGGTGGGGGTCATTCAGTACAGGGCCAGTTCACACGCCGCAAAGGAGGAGAGTGAGCTAACGAGGACCTCGGCTGGAGGACATGAAGATCTACTCCGTTTTGTTCACCTCATTTAAAAAAAGGTTAAAAAAAGAAGGGTTCCTTGATGACACAGAAGAACAGCTTTTGGCTCCTGTTATTGTTGCACTAAGAGATAATAAGTGAAACTCTAAATAATGTAAAGGCTCTGTGTCATATACCATCATAAACGTATCAGGCTTTTCCTAGAACCATGCGTCCAAGCCAAGAATTATGTACAGAATGCAGGAATAGAAGGGCAAAAGATCCGGCACCTCTCATATTTCAGGTACCTGCGTTCCAGAACTTATTTATGTGGATCCACCACCTCTTTGACGTCTTTTTTATTCTTGTGGGACACCAAAAACTATTCGTGCAGTGGCATCTCTGAGATTTTATGGTTGCAGCTCCTTACTGCATTCATTAAAGCTAGGATTATTTTATTGTATAGATTGCTACCACGTTAGATGGACACTTGAAGCACTGTTGTGTCTGTGCGTTCCAGGACCTTTTCCCTCACTGCCACTTGCTGGATCAGCCCACCTTTAGTGTGCCATTACCTGATGTTTTACAAATTAAGCACTGAATACATCTATAAATATTGAAAGCTCAAAAAACCCATTTTGGTTCCATTAAAAAACAAAAAAAGAACATCATGTAAAAGGTCCAATGAAAAATGCTTAAACTGATGTGAAACCATTCCAGAAACTATATGACGGTTGTTTAAACTACTTCTACAAGGTTCTTTACACACTCATGCCTCTTTTCTGAACACAATCTTTTATGAAAATAAAAGTGGTTCTTCTAAGGCATCACTTAAAGAACCCTTTGTGGAAGCTCTTTTTAAAAAGAGAACAGCTAAAAATAAGCCATGCTTATCATGATGTCATGGTAGAACCATTTTTATTTTCCTAAAAAACCTTTTGTTGGATCTTATATATAAATAAGATGTGCATACAACAGGAATCATACCAATGGAAGGTTTTCTCTAGAACCATACAACCAAGCCAGGAACCTTTATTATTATTGTATTAATTGTATTGTAAAATTAAACAGTTGTCTTTGCATTAGCTTATCTATAACATAGCTACTGTAAGAAACCCCATATCTCCAGTGCCGGTAACTAGCCCAGTGATATGACAGTGACAGTTTACAACACTATGACCATTAAAAACAGACCCTAGGTCAGCTTTCTTACAAGTAGGCCTAATCCGTTCTGTTGCCGAGCGCCCCCCCTCAGAGGTGCCTGTCCAGTGGCCAATTGGAGATGAGAACAGAAGCCCATACGGCGAAAAGCCTGTCCCCTCTTTTAGGGGGTAAGATTTGACCCCTGACTGACCTCTCACTTCACACCATGAGGTTGGGTTTACGAGCTGCAGGCCCTGCCTTCTCACCCCGAACACACACACACCCACACACACCAAACATGTACCATAAATGTATGAGGGTGGGATGTGTGCTGTAGTTATTTGAGGCCCACTCTCTAACACAGACCAGCACACATTAGTATTTTAGTCTGCTCGTACAGGTGCTATAATAGAAGTCAGTAAAAGCATGTTTAATTTTAGGGGAAAACATGGGTAAATACCCCCTTAAGAACACTGTTGAACAACTATTTACTGTAATGCTAAATCATGTACAGGATGATGATGTATAAACTCAAATAGTTTCAGTTTAGCTGTTTATTTTTAGCGGTTCATGTTGTTATTTTTTTAGTACTTGACTAAAACCATGTTGTGCAATACAGGGGTTTCAAACGTCCCGTAAAAAACCTTTTGAGCTTTAAGTTGTAATTATTTAGCTACTTCACCTACAATCTGCCAGCTTCTGTCCATGGTATTCCTGATCAGCTAGTGATGTAGCACTGGTCTGCCTCATGGTGGTGCTGTAGCAAATTGGTTCACCCTGTTGGTCCTTCATAGCTTTGTAACTGTAACTATGCTCTGAAAAACTTTACAGTGAACTGCAGTGTATATGACAATCTGAAGAGTTTCCTAATTTCCCAAGAGTTTGGTGGAAAGAATGAAGTGTTGCTCATTTCTCAAACTAAAGACTTGAAGATCTGTCAGTCTTATCATCAGATCTATCTCCACTGATGTGTGGAGGACCAGCTAAACTAAAAAACATTTGCAGAAAAAGAATTGTTACACCAATTTTTTGTTGGATCTAGAATCATCGTCAATATGGCAAGTGAGCAAACGGTTAATTAGTAGAGTAGATTTTTTCAGTAATCATCTTGTCCACTCTTTACCTTTACTACAGCTTCTATTCTATTTAGGAGACTCGTTTTCAGTTTCTCATAAAGACATACTTCCAAAAATCTGTCTTAAAAGTTTAGCAAAGTTTAGGTTAAGCATTTTCTGCTTTTTACCATCCAAATAACCACAAACACATACAGTGATGCTGAGGTGTGGACTCTGGGGTGGTCTTTTTCTAGCAAAGAGCTTCTTGAACAGCTACACATCCCATCCCATTTCAGACCCTGAGGTGTCTTTTCACCGTGGAATGATGGAAAGAAACACCTGTGGATTTTGATGTTCTCTTCTCTCTTAAAGACGGAAGCTTTAAGTGCGGTTTATCTGATGGGCACAGTGTGGGTGGTCTATCAGGTCTTCCAGGTGGTTGTTATGAATCAGAATTTCTCTGTAGCTTTTATGTTTTTAGCTTCCTTTGGCTTTCCTCTTTTTATGCAAGTGAATTATTTCCTATCTAATAAAATTTTAAATATCTTGTGTTTATTAGCTGTTTAGACTGGAAATTAAATGACTTTTGCACTCCATTTGCCTAGAAGAGGAAAATAAAAGTAATAACTCTCCACTTCTAAATGTTAAATTCTGGATTTATGTATACAGGAATGAATTTATATGCACTCGTCATTAGACACACTTGGCCTGGTCCAACCATAAAATGTCCGTCTGGCTGCATCGTAATGTGGGGTTACTCAGCGGTCATCCATCGTATGTGGGTGGGTTTAAATAAACCAGTCCAGCTGTTCACCGTGGAAATTTTGTTTAATGTGACAAGGGCTCGTTTGCACTCCTCCCTGCACCCCCTCACCTGTTCTCAGAGCGGAACACACATTCTAAAATGATCTGGCAACGTTCTAGTACGCAGGAATGGAACATGGCGAAACAACGATGGTGATTCTATCAAATTAATAGTTAAGCTAAACTTTAAATATACATGCATGACTAATTCTTAAATAGAACAGGGAGTAAATGGTAACGTACATGGAAATGATACTGTCAGGGTCCCCTGAAGGCATCTAAAACCTTTTTGATGTTCCGAAAGTTTAAAGCCTAGAAACAAAAGTTCAATGCTAAGCTACGTCTGTTCAATAAGAGACAATTAGACATACAGCCACTGACTACTTTTTCCACTATGTATTTCAAAGTAATCTCATGTAAAATGCTCCCTTCCACAGAAATTGTGATCATAGGAACCAGACGTCAGAAGCGCTTGAAGTTGAATTCCATCAGTGTTTGTATATGTATATGTAATTCAGTCTGTCAGATGTAAACAGAGTCATTCAGAGTGGTTTGGTATGAACTGGTCCATTAAAGAGAAACTTACAAACTCTGATGTCTTTACAGTGGTGATGATGGGAACCAGGTGTCAACATATCTACACCACAAATATAGCCTTTTTATTTACTATCAAAATCAACAGTGTCTTCTGAGTTCCAGTATCGTTCCTGTCCAATGAAAAACAATCCTTTACTTTCAGTGTAGGTTTTATTCCATGTGATTTTGGAGCATTTAAATTGGTCCATTCCTCATGAAACCTTTTACAGAATATAAAG
Source organism: Megaleporinus macrocephalus (assembly GCA_021613375.1). Taxonomy (NCBI): domain Eukaryota; kingdom Metazoa; phylum Chordata; class Actinopteri; order Characiformes; family Anostomidae; genus Megaleporinus; species Megaleporinus macrocephalus. Next base: position 29,996,746 of record CM038722.1, read on the forward strand.
GGCAGCTGCAGGGGTTAAATTAATAATAATAATAATAATAATAATTAAAAAGAGATACATGTTCTTCGTTGATTATGATATGATATGTTGATAGTAACAAATCTGACTGTTTTGCTGTACAACACCCTGCATATATTCCTCTGCCATAATTGAATTAAAAAATTTTTTTAGACCAAAATGTTCTCAAAACTACTATAAGAGTAAGGTTCAGGCAGTGTATTCATAATCATTTTATGCAATAACTTTCTTTGAGGGAGCTTTTAGAGGAGTAGGTTTTTTTTATGATTGACACTTTATTGAGTTTTCAATTAACATGAAATACAAACAAATTACTATAACAAAACTATAAATAAATTATAAAAAAGGAAATAAATAAATAATAAAATACAATAAGCTCCTGTTAGAGATCCTCGACTATATTGAAACAGCTAAAACATCTGCACTGTACAAAGAATTATATTAATAATTCAATACCAGCCTCACACACATGTTAGTTTTATGTGCTACCCACCAATTTAAAATAGTCTAAAAAATTTCCCCATTTGCTATGATACTGATCCAATCTATCCGACAATTTAAAAGAAAGTTTTTCATAAGCAGCCACCTTTCCCAGCTCCAAAAGCCAGCCTTGAATGGATGGTCCTGTTGAAGACTTCCAAATTCTCATTATAATTTGACAGCCCAGCATAATAGCAGTTTGAATCCAAAGAGAGTCTGCTTTGCTGAGATGTGATAAAGGGGAAGGATCCCCCAGAATATAAGGAGTATTTTTTTCCATCCCCGCAACTATGAACAAGTCTGACTGGGAACAAGTTTCTCAGTTATGTAGTATTTCACCTAAAACATCTCTGATTAAGTTTGTTTTAAACGTTTTGCTTTCCACCACCATGCCCCCAATGGACCCCCTAATTAAATTCTTGGACCCCCTAAACGTCTCCAAATCAAAATTTTGGCAGGGGGTTCCTGAAAAAACTGATTATGATGTTCTAAAGACGCAACATTGGTCTGCCTCAGGGAGGCACTGTAGTGAATTGGTTTACACAGTTAGTCATAACTAAGCAACTGTAACTATACCTAATTTCCCAAGAGATTGGTGGAAAGAGTCGATTGTTACTCATTTGGCCAACGAAAGACAAACTAGGAAATATCTGTTAGACTAAACATTTTCTTGCCACTAAAGCTAAAGCGGGTATTTCAGCAGAAAACTGAACCTCACAGAATGTCAAAAAACGTTACAAATATGCTGCCTGATGCCTGAGACATTGTTTTATGATAGTTGAGCCACATGGTTTTGGTCTAAAACCTATTTTTTAAATATTTGCAGGGCATTGTAATCGTGTTTACATGGTGGTTTAGATAGTAAATAAAATGTCTGTATTTGTGTTATAGACATGGTGACCCCTGGTTACTATCACCACCACTGCAAAGAAATCTGAGTTAAGTAAGGTAAGTTTTTTTATTAATTAATTAATTATTTTACATCAAAGAACTCAAAGTGTTAAGAATTAACTAAATTATGCAGAATATTTGAAGAATTGGTGGAATTTCCATTTTTATATATTTTTTAAAGCTCATTTCCGCAATTACATTATATATGTGACATTCATAATCAGAACAAGATGATTTTTATAATAAGGAGTCATGCAATGGAATTTATACCAAAACTGAGATTCTGAAATGGCAGTGCGCTGTTTCCCTTCCCTTCTAAACGTCCCTCCTGACTTATACAGTGCACTTAAGTCAAAACTATTTCCATCTGGGCATCTAAGTGAAGTACTTTATGAGCAAAAAATGCATATTTGTTATATGCGTGCTTTTTCTTTTTAGTTTTTCACTTTAACTGAAAAGTCTGTGAGACAAAAGCATGCATGCAGTACTGTTCACATCGTTAAATTCACGTTGGGAGACTCTAATGAAAAACAGCAGACGTTCATTTTACCACTGAAGTAACAGTGAACATCTAATACTCTGGTTCGCGATGTAGCAGAACAATTCCGAAAATGAAGTGCTGTATATAAAATATGTCTCCTGTTATAATCAATCAGAATAAACTACATACTCAATGCCAACAAAAATGTCTTTACAGATTCCTGCCTGTAGACTGAAGGTGTATTTGTAACCTCAGGAAGTTCCAGTGCAGCGTGTCTTCATGCCTGAGAAACTGAATGTAAACACTCTGGACCACTCACCAGTTGTTGACCTGTAGAATGGTCAGTCCGGTATCCTGAGCTAGCTGCTTCTTCTGTTCCTCAGAAGGGTACGGGTGCTAAAACACAACAACAGAGGAGAAGAAGACTTGAATAGAGTAAATCCATTATACAGTGCTGTTTACCTTAATATATGGTCCTGTGTAGTCATTTATATTTTAGGATCCCCAGACAGGTCATTAATTTATAATATAATATAATATAGAAATATGCATATTGCTATAACATATAAAGTCAAATTGGGCAGACCATTTTCAAATGACATGTACTTGCAATATTGGGGAAAAAAATAAATCTAAAATGTTGCCAGTGAAAAAGTTAAGGCATAAGTTTTAATGTATTATTTTCTTCCAATATGTTGTCAAATAAATAGAAATTGTGCATTAAAATTTCCAAAACAAATTAAAAAACAGCCACATTAAAGCATGTTCTTTGTCGTGACCATGTTACTTACAAAACCAATAAAACGTGTCAATTTGACCTGGAATGATTGGAAAATTGTTAATAAGCCAGGGTTAATAGTAACAGTCTGAGAGGTCATTGGTATTAGTGATACAAAGTCTGGTAAATTTAATTCAGTTCTATGTTATTCGACAAGTGTTCCAACCTAACTACATAACTATATATATATATATATATATATATATATATATATATATATATATATATATATATATATATATATATGGATGTCTATGGATGTCAGTTTAATACAAATTTCTCATTGATCATGAAACTGCTTACAGCTCCATTAATCTCTGATAACGGCTTCAACATATTTACAGCTTCCTATAAAATAAACTAAGAAAATAGTTTCATCATATAATTATTTTACACGTGTCTTCAAAGAAATTAATTTAATATTAATATAAAATCATTAACCCCAAACCATTGAGTAGTTTTTTTACATTTCATTTGACATTCTGAAATTTGTAATGAAATAAAAATTTCAATGTTTTTATTTTTGTGAATTCTATTTGTGTTTTGTTTTATTGCATGCGTGCAAACATTTGAGACTTTTCAGATTTATATGAAGCATTGTTAAACTACTGCAAAGTGATATTGTGTCTGGAAAAAAAGGAAAACAGGACAACAGACAGGAAACCTTGGTGCAAATTTGAGTATTTTTACACTCCAGAGTTTATGCCAAGCCGCAAACTCATTACGAATTACAATCCCGTAACTCAGGGCAACGCCTCTAGTGACCACTGGGCCTCACTGTAAGCTCGCGGGAAATCCGAACCTGTGATTAAGAGCTTCCAGCTGATCCTGGATCTGCTCCCGAACCACAGCTGGAGCTGGAGATACAGACAGGCCAGCACTAAATCTGACTCCAGACCAGCCATGTTAACAGCTCAGCCACAAGCCGACACCTACTGCACTGGTAGCAAATGGTGGGTGAGGATTTGTGGTTTATAGCTGAACGAGTCGAGTTTGCTCCCTGGGTGTTAAGGAGGTAGGCCTCTGTGTGGGTTTGCAGGGTAAGGGGGTGGGCGATTATCCTGTTTTCGGGGGTAATAAAACTGTTAGTGCCCTAATTATCGGTAATTTTGAGGGAACGACACTTAAAACGCCCCTAAAACACACTGAGCTTTTCCAGGAGTTCTCGTGCAATGTATAGAGACCATCTTTTACATTCTACATACCTAATTAATGTAAAAAAGCTGTGGAAAATAAACCCTTATAAAACATTATAGCGTGTTTCCAACGTGTTGCTTATATAGTAAAACACATAGAACCTCAAGAGACAGTCACCCTGGAATATTAGTGAAGTTTTAGCACAAGACTAGCAAAAAGATTTAATGAAATTAAAGGAAAACTGTGGACTGTTTAGTAAATCATCTAAAGTGCTGGTGAAAAGTGTAGGAAACAGTCCTTCTGAAATTCACAGCAGTGCACAAGAACTAACAACAAGTGCCTCCTAAACAGAATATTCATTTAAAGCAGTACAAGTTCATATTTGGACTGTGTGTGAAGACTGAATTAACAATGATAGTCTGGAGTTTTGGGTAATGGCGGAGTACAAACAACACATTTGGATATAAATACAAAAGGTGTGAAGTTTTACAGTCAGTACAGTTGTGGGCCGATTCGATCTCCAGAACCAACAGGACATGACTAAAGTGCCCAGAGCCAGACACCTAACCCCCAACTGCTTCCTGGACACTGTTAATAGGCCTGCTCACTGTTGAATAGGCCTATCCACTGCTCAAGGCACAAATGCCTCTGCCGGTATGCCAGCACAAATATCAAATAATTCTAAATTATAATATTACTATTATTTGTATGTAAACAAAATCTAGTTTCAGTATTGTCTTTAGTATCTTGGCAATGTTGCCATACAGTAGTAAGAAAGTTGCAATAAAAGCTTTAGAAAGTTGTATTTATTTTGTAGCTTCTACAAAACAGATTACATAAGTAGCTTTGATAAACTGTATTGTTGGTAAATTGAATTAGTTCAATAGCTTTTGTAACCCAGTCTAGTAAAGCTACTAAAGCAATTAAATTACTGCTAGCAGAATACATTTTACCAAAGCTACTAATGTTATCTGAGTTAACAAAGCTGCTTAAGTAGTTGGATTTCTGTAGTATCTTTAGTCATTTGGATTATTAGTGTGGATTATCTTTGCTTAGTTTGATTACTATAGTATCCTTGGTTAGTTGGATTATTATAGTATCTTTGCTTAGTTTGATTACTATAGTATCCTTGGTTAGTTGGATTATTATAGTATCTTTGATTAGTTGGATTATTATTATTATAGTTTCGTTGGTTAGTTGGATTATTATTTTAGTAGCTTTGGTTAGTTAGATTATTACTTTCGCAGACAGATTACTTTTGTAGCTTCAGTTATTTGGATAACATTAGTATCTTAGGATAACTCACTAGAGCTTAACTAAATTAATTATCTTTAAATTGGATTACCTTTGTAACTTTTATAATTTGGATTACATTTGTAACCTCTTTAAAGTGGATTACATTGGTGAATTCTGTAAACTGGATTACATTTGTAACTTTTATTAATTGGATTACATTTGTAATTTTTGTAAACTGGATGATATTTGTAATTTCTTTAAACTGGATTATTACTTTCGATTACTTTTGTAGCTTCAGTTATTTGGATTACTTTAGTATCTTTGGATTAATTACAAAATCTTACATACATTAATTTACTTTACATTGGATTATATTTGTAACTTTTATAACTTGGGTTACATTTGTAACTTTTATAACTTGGGTCACATATGTAACATTTATACATTGGATTACATTTGTAACATCTGTAAATTGGATTACATTTTTAACTTTTATAAATTGGATTACATTTTTAACTTTTATAAATTGGATTACATTTGTAACTTCTATCAATTAGACTACATTGGTAACATTTATAAATAATATTACATTTGTAAATTTTTTAAATTAGATTACATTTGTATCTTCTGTAGATTGGATTACATTTGTAAATATTATAAATTAGATTTCATTTGTATCTTCTGTAGATTGGATTACATTTGTAAATTTTATAAATTAGATTTCATTTGTATCTTCTGTAGATTGGATTACCTTTGTAACTTTTATAAATTAGATTACATTTTTAACTTGTGTAGATTGGATTACATTTGTAACTCATATAGACTGGATTACATTTGTAACTTCTGTAGATTAGATTACCTTTGTAACTTTTAGAAATTAAATTACATTTTTAACTTGTGTAGATTGGATTACATTTGTAACTCATATAAACTGGATTACATTTGTAACTTCTGTAAATTAGATTGCATTGATAGTTTGGTTAAGTAAGATTTTAGTGCTTCACTATCTTAAGAAAACATAGTAACGTCAGAAAGCTGGATTACAATAGTAGCTTCTGTAAATAGGATTACACGAGTGGTTTCAGGCGTCTGTTTATCAGCTTCTCTAAGCCAGGCTCTTTCTGACAGTCCGCTGCCCTCTCTGTCTCTCTTTACTCCAGCAGTCTCTCCTTACCACCTCAAAGAGGGAGGGAAAAATGAGCGGTCGTGATGGATCACCTCTCCTCTCTTTCATTCTTTCGTTCATTTTTCTTTTCCTTCATTCCCCCTTTTTTCCCTGCACAGTGACGGAAATTCCCCACGGCTTTTCGTTGGGCCCCCGGGTCCCCCTGTGAGGCTGTCAGCTCCGTAATGGATGATGTTTTGATAACAGTGAGTTCGACCCTGGACAGATTGGGAAAAGGGAGGGGGGAGGGGGCGCCAAAAAATCTGTACCCACACAACAAGCCTTGCAATGGGGGGAAAAAAGGAAAAAACTCCACTACAACCCCCACCGCCACCCTGGCTTCAAACATCCCCCCACCTCCCTCCCTCACCTCCACACAGTTTTCACCCATTTACCTTAGTGACACTAATAGAGTCTCCTTCATTGCTTCCAAATGTCTCAGCACTTCAAAGGGAAACTGCCTAGAGAAGGGCAGCGTTTGTGTGGGCTGTGGCAGAGTGTGGCAAACGCTATACACTTGCAACACAACACGGTCTAAATATATGAGACAGATCCACACGAACATCTTATAAACAAAAACAAACCTTCAGAGAAATTTCATTATGTTACATATTTATGTATTAGGTTAGGTTTGTAACTTCATTTAAACTGTGTTTGCAATTATGGCTGGTCGACGCTAAAGGAACCAACACACCCAACACCCAACCAACACACACATACACACTAATGACAGATTCCACAGATCTTTGGCATTAGTCACTCTTTAGATTCATCCAAACGCCTCATGCTACAAGAGCCACCCAGAAATGGGCAACACATTGATGCCTTGACTTTCCCTCTGGAATTAACAACATATCTATCTATCTCTCCATCCATCTCTCCATCCAAGCAAGCAAGCAAGCAAGCAAGCAACCAACCAAGCAAGCAACCAACCAAGCAACCAACAGCCCCATCTATTAAAATCTGAGATCTTACAGACTTCCATATGAACAATGGTCTAAAAAACAGTGCAAACTCTTAATATTTTTAAATATTTCTACTTCATTATAATTTTGACTCATTACTCATAACTTTTCTTTGTTCCAGTTAATTCAGATTTTATTTTACAGTGAAAACAATCCCAGATTTTAAATGTGGTCTCTGCCTTTTGGACCCTACTGCGTCTGTTACATGTATTTTTATCTACTGCTAGCTAGTGTTGCTGGGCTTAGATTGTTTGGGTAAAAGATTATTTGTATTAACCCTATACTGTGATATTGCCATATGACAAAGACAAAGTAACAGAAAGAGCAGTAACAGAAAGAAAAATCCCCAAATCCTTTTACTGGAGACAAAAATAAAGGCTTAAATAAACGAAAATCCACTTTGTTTCTGCCTTGCCAGTCTCAAGGCTATTGTGCACTGCCGCTGTGTATCATGTGTAATGCTGCAAATCTGTTAATTAGCCTGGCGCCTATGATTCTGACAGACACCCCGAAGATGAAATTATGGAATAATCAGCAGGCGGAGGTCAGCGAAATTAAATTTATAAACATCAGGGTGAATACAAGAAGTGTCCACAGAGAGTTTAAGGGGCAGGCGGGTTGAGTGAATGAATAATAAATTACATTTTTCTTTTCATATTTTGGATCTTGTGACATCAAAGGGAACTCGAGAAAAGGGCTTAAACGGGTTTAAAGTGTCGGGTGAAGGATGGGACCCAAGCAAGCTGACTAACTGAGGAATCCTCTAGTATCTTCTGGTGGCCTTTGACCACTGAGGATTGTCTGGGGGGCTAACAGAGTTTGTCAGTGTCACCATGTTTCTTTTTTAGAGTGAAGCACATATTCTACAGCCTAGAACTAGTCAGTAATGAATTATGATGAGTAAGCCAGTGGAAGCCTGTCTGTTGGACCTGTACTATTAGCAAAAACTAGTATGTGGCATAAAGTGTCATAATGGCATTTGCCATGGTCACTGACGGTAACATGACACTGTTATAACAATGGAACACAATGTGAGTGTGACTTGGTTATGCCGATGTTATGAAACAGAGATGATATTATCCTACATTTTCAGAAAAAGAGTTAATAAATACAATGTTTCTATATTTAGTTACAGTTTTCGTTACTGCACTTACTTACTGGAAAACTGACGCTATATGAATTTTGGCTAAAGACAAAAAAGCAAGATTTAAGATTTTGTCATCAGTGGTCACAGGACGCTGCCCACAGGACACTGTTGGCTGGATAGTTTTGGTTGGTGCACTATTCTCAGTCCTGCAGTGACACTGAGGTGTTTTAAACACTCCAGCAGCAGCACTGCTGTGTCTGATCTACTCATACTAACACAACACTCACTAACACACCACCACCATGAGCACAAAGTGCTTCTATATGGTATGTGGAGATTTTAAAATGAGCAATAAAGGGTATCTAGCACATATTGTTGCAATACCCTAACAACCACCAGGAATACCATAGGAATCACCTCCAATGACATTCCAACAAATTACAATTTAGCAACCACCTGGAACACTACAGCAACTCCCAGCAACTTAAGAGCCCACATTAGCAACCTTCTGACCACAGAGTACAACCTACCACTGCCAACATCCCAACAACCACCTGAAATACTATAGCAGTGACCCAGCAACCAGCAAGAACACCATTGCAACCACAAAGAAAAACCTTAACCCCAACTTGAAATACTGTGTATACCCAATATTGTTAAGTAATCAATCAGCAAAGCTGCTATGACCTTTGATGCATGTGAACTGGCTTCATCAAAGCTACTTTTTAAGTTTGTTTACACATGTTCCTCTTCTTGTTCATGATTTGGATTTGATGGAAAATAACAAGAAAACATTGTATACAAAATAAACACAAAACAAAGGAGTTGCCCTTAAATCTGTCGCTACAGAAAGTAAGTAAAATGTGTGTTTAAATAATTACGAACCTGTAATTGAATTTTTATGTACCTCATTGTTTTTTTGTACTGTGTTTGTAACCACTGCTGGCTGCTACATTTCCTTTGGGATCAATAAATCTATCTATCTATCTATCTATCTATCTATCTATCTATCTATCTATCTATCTATCTATCTATCTATCTATCTATCTATCTACCTACCTATCTATCTATCTATCTATCTATCTATCTATCTATCTATCTATCTATCTATCTATCTATCTATCTATCTTTAAACAGTATCGCAGAACCTGATGAACACCCGCTGTGTAGATTGTGAGAAACAGCAATATGAAATGTGAAACATGAAAGAAGCACAGAGCTGAATTCTGCTAGTTCTGTTCAGTGCTGGTGAAGGCTTAGCACATTCTGCTACACATCTGCCAACAGGAGGGTGGCAAATTACACGCTAATTACCCTACGCATCTGTGTGAGTATACATGTGTATTCAGCTCGTTGTGGAGACCAAATGTCTACTGTTGAGAACACAGCTTAAATCAAAACTTTAAAAGTGAACGAGGACAAACATTTCCTTTTTTTATATTTACAGATAAGAGTACATCAGAAACCACATGTATCAGAAACCCCACTATCAAATCTGTCTGACATTACTTAAAGTGTTTATATTACAGTTTTTATACCCCTGAGGTTCATATTTGACACTAGTTGTTTGAGCCAAAACAGTAAACTTTGATAATGATTTTTGTTAGAGTCCTTTTTGAGTCTAGTAGAGTCAGTAAACAATCTAATAGTGATTCACTTGCATATTTTAAAGCCTGAAAAAACATTCCAGGTTCTGCCTGAAGCTTGTACCAGATTGTTTTCCATTAGAACAACTAACTGATCCAGTCAGTGACCTATTTAGGTTCTCCAGAAGGGCTGGAGTGGGTTTTGTTCTCACAACATCAGGCTCACTCATTATAATTCATTACTGGCTAATTCCACTGTCAGTTTTTTATTTTGTTTGTGGTTATTCTGACATGTTAGACATGTAAACTCCCAAAGTACTCACCAGTGTGAGAGCTGCATGACCTGGCTGCAGAGCTAACCAATCCTGAGTGCCGTTTCAAGAATTTAACCCCTTTGTCCAGCTTGTGAGCCCTTTATCATTTTGTGAATTTTTTATATACATGTGACCTAAAATATGATCAGCTCTTTATTTAACAATAGATAAAAAGAACCCAGTTACACAAATAACCAGAGAAATATAATAGTCTAATTTTAAATGTGTTCACTGGCAATGTAATCCTTCAACCAAATGGTTCCTGTAACTGCCCTGCACATTGACTTTGTCCATTCGTCTTTAAGAAACTGCTTCAGGTTTGTTATGTTGGTAGGTGGTCTTGCCTGAATGCCACACCTATAGGTTCTACCTTGGATCAGGTCTGGATTTTGACTAAGCCCTTCTAAATTGCAGAACTTCATCTGCTTTAACCATTTGTTGTAGACAGATTAGATCTGGTAGATTTGGTATTTTCAGGCATTGTAGGGCCCAATTTCGGTTGAGATAGACATCCTAATGTTCTTCAATTATTGATATAATCCAGAATTCATATCTCCATCACATGATGACAAGCTGTTGTGATCCAATAGCAGCAAAGGTTTCAAGGGTATCTTAGACTGGAACTGTTTTTCCAAAGTCATTTATATCTTTACACATAACATTATTTCAGTGGTCTTCTAACATATCTAGGTGGTCTTTAGAAAACTTGAAACAGGCAGAAATGTTCCTCCCGGAGACAAGTGACCTTCTTCATGCTATCATTCCATACATATTATTCTTCAGTGTATGCCTGGTAGTGGACTTATGAACACTGACATTAGCCAGAGTAAGAGAGGCCTGCAGATGCTTAGATGTTACCCTGGGGTTCTTTCTGATCTCCCCAAAAAAATCATATGCTATTCTATTCTGTCTAAGTTTTGGAACCTGTTCCAGCCAAATGAGCACTGATAGATTCTCCTCAAGGATCTCATTTGACTGAGAGCTGGTATAAACTAACAGATATGTGTTAAAAATCAAACTTTGACGTAAAGATTCAGGATGATGACCCAGTTATCACCCTTACCAAACAGATCTTTCTAGAAGTTCCCAAACTTTCACCACCAAAGACATTTAAAGTTAGATCACTTTTAAATAAATGAATGAAAACTTGTAATTGTTTAATTGGGTTCTCTTTCTCTAATATTCTGTTGTACAGCATTTACAAAAGAAAACACGATAGAATTTAAAGAAACTAGATTAATTTTAAATGACAGAAATATATTTCCTTTTATTTCACCGGAATCATTACAACATCTCTGACACCTTTCTGACTGTATGAATGTGATGCCATTGTTTATTTCTGTTTATTTCTATCCATAAGTGGATCTCTCCCGCTTCATCATGGCAACAGCTCTAACTTTACTTGCGGTAAGTGATATCCCATAAGCCTGTAGTTGTGGTGACAGAATGAAAGCGTGGCACAAGTTCAGGCCTGCAGGAGGGTTCATCAGGCCGTAGCACATTATAATGTACCAAGAGACACTAAATGAAGATTTATTACTCACGATCACATGTACGAGCCTGTATTTCACATTATTTATGTGAATGAGTATATACAAGAGTGTGTGTTTGTGTGTGCCTACCAGGTTTCTGCCACACTGTGGGGACCAAAACCTGGTTATATACTCGCGTACCTTTCTCAGTGTTTACTACCCCATAATGTACAATACTGTGTAAAAGTCTGAGGCACCTCAGCTGATTGTTTAAAAGCCTTTATCTAATCAATAACTGTATTATCACAAGTAAGAAAAGCAGATATAATTAGAAGAGATGTAAATAATCCTACATACAATACAAAGTAACATGAATATCTTATTGTGAGAGAAGTAGATCATATCTTGAGCTCCAGTTTGAAGAACAAAGTTAGGTTCCAGATTTCTCCTGGACGCCCCAGACATTATATGAACGTATTCAATTCCTTCAGCAGCAATCTTGATTTAGCTTAATGAAGTACTGAGCAGTCAAAGCAGGTATTAGATGAGAACTGTAAATAATACTGGCTTGTTTATAGAAGGAGAGGCTTGGAAGGGTTTGAATAAATACACGTCAAAGCACTAAATACTGTATTAATACTATTAGAAGTGTTTTGCTAAGCAAAATAAAGATTTCTGTCTGGAAAAATAGCTTTTTGTATATAATAATATTCCCAAGTGTTTAAAACTTTTGCACAGTACTGTAAATCATTCAACTTTAAGGTAGAAGTAAAGTTAGGGTAGGTGTTGGGGTTAGAGTTAGGTTAGTAGTAGTTTTGGTTAAGGTTTAAGTCTCCAGGAAATTAATGAAAGTCTATGCAATGTCCCCACAAATCACAAAAACAAATGTACAAGTGTGTGTGCCTGTAATTACACATAATAAACACTTGCATTGGACTCATATTTGTAAGAAAACTAAAATAGGTTTTTAGACTATACTTAAATGTGCTACATTTACATGATGCAATATCTTTTATATGCATGTAAACGAATGGCAAAAAATGTAATTCAAACAGTTTTCACCGCAACTCAGATGTAGTCAATCAACCAATTCACGTTTGTTGTCCAGATTTTGCATCATTAGTAGTTATTAAGCTAACATTGCTAATAAACACTGGAAGTCATACGTCAGCCAAATCTTTTCATCAATCAGCAACAGGGTAAGTTTGTTTTTATAGCTCCCTGTACGTCATATTGTTTGCTCAACCACATCAGCAAGTCTGTTCAACCTTAATTAAGACCTGGATGTAGTTCAGGAGAAATTGTGTTGCTGTATTTACAGAAAAAATGGTTGCTCCAGTTTTAAACTAAGAAAGCCGAATTTGGACACCAAACATGACTTGGCTGATTGACTATAAACTAATGCACTGAATTGCCTTGTACATTATTTTCATATGAATGAAATATATTACAACACCACACTTACTGGCAAATGTAAGTAAACATAAGGAACAAGTGGCACAGATGAAGTATACTTTTATGTGAAAATAATGTACATATTTTGATCAAGTGATTTCAATGCAGATTTTTTTTAACTGCAGCTTGTTTAAAAAATTGAGAACATGTTTATACTGCAGTGTATAAAACCCACAAATCAGAGAGGTAGTCCAAGAGCCAGAGAGTTAAATATTTGTGCCTACTGTTAGGTGCTGGAACAGCCATGCTCGCATGATGTTGGTTGCTACTTTGGGAAAAATCCCTCGTTTTTTATTGTTCCTCCTGTCTTTATCCATATCGTCGTCATCTCCTGTGCTTGGAGAAGCAGCACTATGGTCCAGGAGGTCACCTGATGGATAGAAAAACAAAAACAGTGCACCGTTAACATATTAGGATAAAGGAATAAGATTATAACCCTTATTAACGTCTGTTAAATGATGAAAGGCTAATACCTTTCGGTATGTTTAATACCTTAAAATGTATTGGCCCTCAAATTAACATTGACATTATTGATAACACCATTTTTACTGATAGTACCAACATCAAAATGTACAACATTTACATTTCTGTAACTATAAGAATGTAATTTTGCTGTATTATGGGCAAACTAAATCATTGCACTATGCAAATGGCTATGCCTAATCACTGCTAGGCAACCATTACAATCTGCCATTGCCTCAAGCCTTCTGTATATTATCTATGCCTGTCGAGTCCGTAATTAGCATTAAGACACCAGAGTCTATGAATGTTTTAGAAAGGTTCTGTGGTTATTTCTGTATGAGATGCTACCCACGGTAACTTGAGATGTACAAGAAGATTATGAAAATTTAAAGTCTGTCATTTGTTTTTGTTTGGACCCTCCAAACATTGATAGGATTATGCTAACATTTTAAGCTCTGAAGTTGGCTAGATAAGTGTTGTATTGTGTTGCATATTTATACCACAATTAGCATGAAAATGAATTAAGGTTTGTTTTTAACTAGTACATTGATGACATGGTGTCTGATGATTCCCTACCTGGATAACCACCTCACACTATACCAATAAGTGTCCTTGGGCAAGACTACTAATACTAACATAACCTACCAGTGTACAAGTAAACTGTAACACTACTTTCACCTACCTGTGTACAAGTAAACTGTAACACTACCTTCACCTACCTGTGTACAGGTAAACTGTAACACTACCTTCACCTACCTGTGTACAGGTAAACTGTAACACTACCTTCACCTACCTGTGTACAGGTAAACTGTAACACTACCTTCACCTACCTGTGTACAGGTAAACTGTAACACTACCTTCACCTACCTGTGTACAGGTAAACTGTAACACTACCTTCACCTACCTGTGTACAGGTAAACTGTAACACTGTCTTCACCTACCTGTGTACAGGTAAACTTTATTGCAACCTTCACCTACCTGTGTACAGGTCAACTGTAAAACTACCTTCACCTACCTGTGTGCAGATAAACTGTAACACTACCTTCACCTACCTGTGTACAGATAAACTGTAACGCTCACTCACCTACCTGTGTACAGATAAACTGTAACACTACCTTCACCTACCTGTGTACAGATAAACTGTAACACTACCTTCACCTACCTGTGTACAGATAAACTGTAACACTACCTTCACCTACCTGTGTACAGGTAAACTGTAACACTACCTTCACCTACCTGTGTACAGTTAAACTGTAACACTACCTTCACCTACCTGTGTACAGGTAAACTGTAACTCTACCTTCACCTACCTGTGTACAGGCTTACTCTAAAACTACCTTCACCTACCTGTGTACAGGTAATGCACAGAATGTTTGATTACCCTTATAACTGTGAATAGCTAAGAGAGTAAGAGATGACCTGATTTAAAAATGAGTTTTAGTAGAATTACTATTATTTCCATGTTTTGCTCTATCAAACTACAAAAAAGCAAAGAGGCCAAAAGCAAGACTTTGATCTTCTTGTATGGTCCGTGCTTATACCACCCCTTTGGCTTGTATCGCAGCTTGTTAATGCTATTTGTTGCAGCTAGGAGTCTTTCAGTTCTTCTTGGGGGGATTACTTTCTTCCTGACAGCAGGTTTCTAGTTCTGTGAGATTCTCAGGCTGTCTGGCGTGCGCTGCTCTTTTGTGGTCCATCCCCAGATTTTCAATGATGTTCAGGTCAGGGAACTGTGTGGGCTATGGCAACATCTTCAGCTTGGGCCTCTTGAGGTACTCCATTGTGGATTCTAAGGTGTGTTTAGGATCATTATCCTGCTGTAGAAGCCATTCAGCTTCATCCTTTTTACAGATGGTGTGATGTTTGCTGGTATTTAATTGAATTCCTTTGCAAACTTCTGATGCTGATGTTTGTGGTTAGGACACAGGAAAGGTTTACTTCTCAACTCTTCTTAACTCTTCCATGAAGGCCACATTAGAGATCGGTGGTCCACCACTTCACTGTCAGCTTTTGATTGAGGAAAAAAACTAAGAGCAGTTCTATCAGAAAGATTGACCTCCACCACTGGTGTTAACTGCTGCTTCTCAATTACTTTATGAACTGAGGAAACATCTACCTGAAAGCACTTTGCTATCTCCTTATCGCCTCTCCTGCTTCGTGTGCATCGGTTGTTTTAATGTTCAGAGTGCTGGGCAGCTGCTTAGAGGAGCCCAAGGCTGCTCATCGTAGAGATGAGGTTAGACAAGCTAATTAAAGTCTAAGATCCTAGTATAAGTTATCTAGGAGCTCAAATCTCTTGCGGTGCCCAAACGTTAGCAAGATACTGCTTTCATTTTATCCACTCTAAACACTCAAACTTATACAAATGACTGTATTAGACTAATTTCACAGTACATCAGCTACCTGAATGGGAGGCCCCCAAAAATCTTACTTAGAGCCCCCAAAATGACAGTCAGCCCAGGTAACACACACACACACACACACACACACACACACAGAGTCAAACAAATACACACACACACAGAGTCAAACAAATACACACACAAACACAGCCAGACTTCATTAACAGTTTAAAATATAATCAGTGTGTGTGTGTGTGTGTGTGTGTGTGTGTGTGTGTGTGTGTGTGTGTGTGTGTGTGTGTGTGTGTGTGTGTGTGCTGTAAAGTGTGGTATGTGCTGCTGCAGTTTGTTTGTGCAGTTATGTGTGTTTACACTAAGCCCATCTGGCCCAGGAGCTCTCTCTCTCTCTCTCTCTCTCTCTCTCTCTCTCTCTCTCTCTCTCTCTCTCTCTCTCACACACATATTCAGCGTTCTACTCATCGAGCTTCCACTGAAAAGAGTGATGCACTGATGTACTTCATTCCAGTGCTGTGTGAAAGTCAGACACTTTAAAAACTGTAAAAATTGTCTAGAAAAATCAGATTCTCATTTTCAGTGTCTCGAAGAAACCTGCAGATACTCCTCCAGTAAAAGTTCTATAATAAATATAATAATAAAAACTTCATAATGTACTTAATCTCTCTCTCACTGTCTCTCTCTCTTTTTTCTCTCTCTCTGTCTTTCTCTCTTTTTTTCCTCTCTCTCTGTCTTTCTTTTTCTCTCTCTCACTGTCTCTCTCTTTTTTCTCTCTCTCTGTCTTTCTCTCTTTTTTCCTCTCTCTCTGTCTTTCTTTCTTTTTCTCTCTCTCTCTGTCTTTCTCTTTTTCTCTCTCTCTCTCTCTCTCACTGTCTTTCTCTTTTTCTCTCTCTCTCACTGTTTCTCTGTCTTTCTCTCTTTTTCTCTCTCTCACTGTCTTTCTCTCTTTTTCTCTCTCTCTCACTGTTTCTCTGTCTTTCTCTCTTTTTCTCTCTCTCTCACTTTCTCTGTCTTTCTCTTTTTCTCTCTGTCTCTCTCTCTCTCTCACTGTCTCTTTCTCTCTCTCTCTTACTATCTGTCTCTCTCTTTCTCTCTCTCTCTCTGTCTCTCTGTCTTTCTCTCTTTTTCTCTCTGTCTTTCTCTTTGTTTCTTTCTCTCTTACTGTCTCTCTGTCTCTCTCTCTTACTATATCTGTCTCTCTCTTTCTTTCTGTCTTACAATCTTTATGTATCTCTCTCTCATTCTGTCTCTTTGTCTCTCTCTTACTGTCTCTCTGTCTCTCCTTCTCTCTTACCATCTCCCTGTCTCTCTCTTACTCTCTCTCTTACTATCTCTCTGTATCTCTTTCATTCTCTGTTTTTGTCTCTCTGTATCTTTCTCTCGCTCTGTATCTTTCTCTCTCACACTTACTATCTCCACCTATTTCCCTCACTATATGTCTTTCTCTCTCCTTCTCTCTCTAGTTCATACACATACATACACACACACACACACACACACACACTACCTCCACCCTTTCTCACTTGCTATCTTTCTCTGTCTCACACATCATCTCCACCTATATCTCTCACTGTCTCTCTCTCTTTCTTTCTATCTCCCACCTCTATCTCTCTCTGCCTCTTCATCTCTCTCTTTCTGTTAATCTGTTTCTCTCTCCCTCCCTCTCTCTCTCTCTGTTTCCTGGGGGAGTATGTTATTCTGAAGGGGGCAGGCTGACAGCTGTGTGTGTGTATGAGTGTGTGTGTGTGTGCTCTGGGTTTTATTGGCCATGGTTTGGTGCACAGCGCTGAGAAGCACGAACACGACTCTTTATATCCACCATGCACCATTTCCCCACTAATCTACACACTCCAGCTAACACACTTCACCGTACACTCTCAATACCGCCATTCCTGCACTCCTGTCTATGTGTGTGTGTGTGCGTGTAGTAGAAGACCCCCGGGGTGGTGCTAAAGTGTAAACGTGTGCAGGAGATGACAAAACCTCTGCAGCTCTGTTTCACTTGGCACCCAGCGAGCATTTCACAAATACTCATGCTAATCTGACAGGAACATGTGTGTGTGTGTGTGTGTGTGTGTGTGTGTGTGTGTGTGTGTGTGTGTGTGTGTGTGTGTGTGTGTGTGTGTGTGTGTGTGTGGAGAAACAGATTCTTTGTATTTCTATGAAAACATTCTGTGCTGCACTGTTGTGTAAATATAGCTGACGATGACTGGATTGACAAATATGGGGACTTTTATTATGTACAGTCAGCACCCCTGGTCAGATTCCATGTTGTGTTTATTTTCTTAGTCTAAATAAGTTACATGTCCACTACAGAGAACACACAGAGTTTAATACACACTAACTGTTTATTTATTCATTACTTCTGTCTGAACCACACTTCGTATCTCTAAAATGATAACTTTACACATAACTTTCTTCTTAACGTAAGTCAAAAGTGTACAATACAAGAACTACAGCATAGCATAGTACAAGTTAGCCCTACCAGTCAAACGTTTTAGATTCACTACCAGTCAAACGTTTTAGTACACTACCAGTCAAACGTTTTAGTACACTACCAGTCAAACGTTTTAGATTCACTACCAGTCAAACGTTTTAGATACACTACCAGTCAAACGTTTTAGATACACTACCAGTCAAATGTTTTAGATACACTACCAGTCAAACGTTTTAGATACACTACCAGTCAAACGTTTTAGATACACTACCAGACAAACGTTTTAGATACACTACCAGACAAACGTCTTAGTACACTACCAGTCAAACGTTTTAGTGCACTACCAGTCAAACGTTTTAGTACACTACCAGACAAACGTTTTAGATACACTACCAGCCAAACGTTTTAGATACACTACCAGTCAAACGTTTTAGTACACTACCAGTCAAACGTTTTAGTACACTACCAGCCAAACGTTTTAGATACACTACCAGTCAAACGTTTTAGATACACTACCAGCCAAACGTTTTAGATACACTACCAGTCAAACGTTTTAGTACACTACCAGTCAAACGTTTTAGATACACTACCAGACAAACGTTTTAGTACACTACCAGACAAACGTTTTAGATACACTACCAGTCGAACGTTTTAGTACACTACCAGTCAAACGTTTTAGATACACTACCAGTCAAACGCTTTAGATACACTACCAGTCAAACGTTTTAGATACACTACCAGTCAAACGTTTTAGATACACTACCAGTCAAACGTTTTAGATTCATTACCAGTCAAACGTTTTAGATACACTACCAGTCAAACGTTTTAGATCACTACCAGCCAAACGTTTTAGATACACTACCAGACAAACGTTTTAGATACACTACCAGTCAAACGTTTTAGTACACTACCAGTCAAACGTTTTAGACACACTACCAGACAAACGTTTTAGATACACTACCAGTTAAACGTTTTAGACACACTACCAGACAAACGTTTTAGATACACTACCAGTCAAACGTTTTAGATACACTACCAGACAAACGTTTTAGATTCACTACCAGTCAAACGTTTTAGATTCACTACCAGTCAAACGTTTTAGACACACTACCAGACAAACGTTTTAGATACACTACCAGTTAAACGTTTTAGACACACTACCAGACAAACGTTTTAGACACACTACCAGACAAACGTTTTAGATTCACTACCAGCCTAACGTTTTAGATACACTACCAGTCAAACGTTTTAGTGCACTACCAGTCAAACGTTTTAGATACACTACCAGACAAACGTTTTAGATACACTACCAGCCAAACGTTTTAGATACACTACCAGACAAACGTTTTAGATACACTACCAGTCAAACGTTTTAGATACACTACCAGCCAAACGTTTTAGATTCACTACCAGACAAACGTTTTAGTACACTACCAGTCAAACGTTTTAGATTCACTACCAGTCAAACGTTTTAGATACACTACCAGATAAACGTTTTAGATACACTACCAGCCAAACGTTTTAGATACACTACCAGCCAAACGTTTTAGATTCACTACCAGTCAAACGTTTTAGACACACTACCAGTCAAACGTTTTAGATTCACTACCAGTCAAACGTTTTAGATACACTACCAGTCAAACGTTTTAGATACACTACCAGACAAACGTTTTAGATACACTACCAGGCAAACGTTTTAGACACACTACCAGTCAAACGTTTTAGATACACTACCAGTCAAACGTTTTAGATACACTACCAGACAAACGTTTTAGATTCACTACCAGTCAAACGTTTTAGACACACTACCAGTCAAACGTTTTAGATTCACTACCAGTCAAACGTTTTAGACACACTACCAGTCAAACGTTTTAGATTCACTACCAGTCAAACGTTTTAGATACACTACCAGTCAAACGTTTTAGATTCACTACCAGTCAAACGTTTTAGATTCACTACCAGTCAAACGTTTTAGATACACTACCAGTCAAACGTTTTAGATACACTACCAGACAAACGTTTTAGATTCACTACCAGCCAAACGTTTTAGATACACTACCAGTCAAACGCTTTAGATACACTACCAGTCAAACGTTTTAGATACACTACCAGTCAAACGTTTTAGATACACTACCAGTCAAACGCTTTAGATACACTACCAGTCAAACGTTTTAGATACACTACCAGTCAAACGTTTTAGATACACTACCAGACAAACGTTTTACATACACTACCAGATAAACGTTTTAGATACACTACCAGACAAACGTTTTAGATACACTACCAGACAAACGTTTTACATACACTACCAGATAAACGTTTTAGATACACTACCAGTCAAACGTTTTAGATACACTACCAGCCTAACGTTTTAGATACACTACCAGTCAAACGTTTTACATACACTACCAGATAAACGTTTTAGATACACTACCAGACAAACGTTTTAGATACACTACCAGCCAAACGTCTTAGATACACTACCAGACAAACGTCTTAGTAACACTACCAGACAAACGTTTTAGATACACTACCAGACAAACGTTTTAGATACACTACCAGTCAAACGTTTTAGATACACTACCAGTCAAACGTTTTAGTACACTACCAGACAAACGTTTTAGATACACTACCAGACAAACGTTTTAGATACACTACCAGTCAAACGTTTTAGTACACTACCAGTCAAACGTTTTAGATACACTACCAGACAAACGTTTTAGATACACTACCTGTCAAACGTTTTAGATACACTACCAGACAAACGTCTTAGTAACACTACCAGACAAACGTTTTAGATACACTACCAGACAAACGTTTTAGATACACTACCAGACAAACGTTTTAGATACACTACCAGTCAAACGTTTTAGTAACACTACCAGACAAACGTTTTAGATACACTACCAGACAAACGTTTTAGATACACTACCAGTCAAACGTTTTAGTACACTACCAGTCAAACGTTTTAGATACACTACCAGACAAACGTTTTAGATACACTACCTGTCAAACGTTTTAGATACACTACCAGACAAACGTTTTAGATACACTACCAGTCAAACGTTTTAGATACACTACCAGACAAACGTTTTAGATACACTACCAGATAAACGTTTTAGATACACTACCAGTCAAACGTTTTAGTACACTACCAGTCAAACGTTTTAGATACACTACCAGACAAACGTTTTAGATACACTACCAGTCAAACGTTTTAGATACACTACCAGCCAAACGTTTTAGATACACTACCAGTCAAACGTTTTAGATACACTACCAGTCAAACGTTTTAGATACACTACCAGACAAACGTTTTAGATACACTACCAGTCAAACGTTTTAGTACGCTACCAGTCAAACGTTTTAGATACACTACCAGTCAAACGTTTTAGATACACTACCAGCCAAACGTTTTAGATACACTACCAGACAAACGTTTTAGATACACTACCAGTCAAACGTTTTAGTACACTACCAGTCAAACGTTTTAGATACACTACCAGACAAACGTTTTAGATACACTACCAGTCAAACGTTTTAGATACACTACCAGACAAACGTTTTAGATACACTACCAGACAAACGTTTTAGATACACTACCAGCCAAACGTTTTAGATTCACTACCAGCCAAACGTTTTAGATACACTACCAGCCAAACGTTTTAGATACACTACCAGACAAACGTTTTAGATACACTACCAGACAAACGTTTTAGATACACTACCAGACAAACGTTTTAGATACACTACCAGTCAAACGTTTTAGTACACTACCAGACAAACGTTTTAGATACACTACCAGCCAAACGTTTTAGATACACTACCAGACAAACGTTTTAGATACACTACCAGACAAACGTTTTAGATACACTACCAGCCAAACGTTTTAGATACACTACCAGACAAACGTTTTAGATACACTACCAGCCAAACGTTTTAGATACACTACCAGCCAAACGTTTTAGATACACTACCAGCCAAACGTTTTAGATACACTACCAGACAAACGTTTTAGATACACTACCAGACAAACGTTTTAGTACACTACCAGTCAAACGTTTTAGATACACTACCAGACAAACGTTTTAGATACACTACCAGACAAACGTTTTAGATACACTACCAGCCAAACGTTTTAGATTCACTACCAGACAAACGTTTTAGATACACTACCAGCCAAACGTTTTAGATACACTACCAGCCAAACGTTTTAGATACACTACCAGCCAAACGTTTTAGATACACTACCAGACAAACGTTTTAGATACACTACCAGACAAACGTTTTAGTACACTACCAGTCAAACGTTTTAGATACACTACCAGACAAACGTTTTAGATACACTACCAGACAAACGTTTTAGATACACTACCAGCCAAACGTTTTAGATTCACTACCAGACAAACGCTTTAGATACACCACCAGACAAACGTTTTAGATACACTACCAGTCAAACGTTTTAGATACACTACCAGTCAAACGTTTTAGAACACCTAATATTACATTCAGTAAACAAACGGTATTTGTGTGTTGAAGTGCGAGTGTGTACCTTATTTATACCTAGATAATCAACAGCACATTTAAACAGGGACATCTAAACGTTTCCAGATGACTGTTATTTAAACAGTCAATCTAAATAAAGGCATCATTACCGTGCTCACTGCTGTTGTCTCCATTGAGTGAACCAGCTCGTCCACTGCAAGGAGCAGCAGGACCTTCCGAGTGGACAGAGACCGAGTCATCTTCCCTCCAGCACATCTACAGAGACAGAAAGAGAGAGTCACACACATAAATAATCACAGAAAAACAACACCTAAAATAATGAATATAAAAAACAGAAATCTAAAGCAATATAAAACATCACACCCTGCACACATACTCAGTAGACTGGCAGGTAATGGTTCATTTTAAAAAAGAGACTCTCTGATAAAAAATAACTACTTAAATGTGCTGGTTTTTAACTTTTAATTCTAATTGGTTATTATATATATATGTTTTTGTGTTTGTTGTGCTTGTATGGTTTATATTCTGTTTACGTTTCTGTACTCAACACTGTGTAACTTTTACTTTAATGGCAATACAAAAATGTAATTAATCAATTAAAGTGAATCAAACTGGTGAAATCTGGGATTTTTGGACAATCAAATCTCCTGACAATGACAATATATGAATCAAAATCTAATTGAATCAAGCAGATTGGACTGAATCAGTTGAATCGGATGGAATCATGATGAAATTGGAGATTTGTTGGTTCTTCCAATTCTTCAGTAAAGGACTGCGGTTAAATTGAATCAGAGAGAAATAAGAGATTTTTAAATGTGTTGAATTATTTCCTACAGAATCGTAATCAGGTTGAATCATGGTGAATTTAATGATGCTTTGAATAATAATTGTGGTTTAGTCTTTCATGATATCTTGTATTGTTTTTAAGAATTAGTTGAAGATTTTAAATTGTTTCCTGAATCAGATTTAATGATGGAGACTTTATAGGTTTCCTAATAGTTGAACTCGTTTCCTAAAGAATTGTAATTGAATTGTGTCCACAATAAAATGTAAGTGCCCTTCATTTCTTTGGCTTTTTACCTATCAGTTAAAATTACTAACACGGTTCTAACACTTTTCTATTTTCTTGTATAATTCTTTGTTTCTTAGATAAACATACTTAAGATCAGTTCACTTAGATAAGCCCTAAAGACTGAAGAGCCCTTTTCCCTAAATGCTTCCCAGCTTTCTTAGCGGTTTTGCTGGTTTCTGTTCATTAACTATAATTTACGAATCTATTACTCTTTTTATTTTTTTTGTTACGGAATAGTTTTAAAAATCAATCAACATTTAATTGTACTGCGCTTTTTACAATATTACAGTGTTATCTCAAATCAACTTTACAGAAAAACAGAAGAAATTAGGAAAAAAGAAGGATAGAAAGAAAAAAAGGGTGCATAAATGTAAACGTATGGAAGGCCATCCAGGTCCAAGCCCCCCTAGAGCAAGCCAGTGGCAAGAAAAACCTTAAGAGGAATCCAGGCTCAGGAGAGGATCCCATCACCCTCTGGTTGACCCAAGACAGAGAGAGAGAGACTAAGCTAATGAGATACAACAAGAATCTCGGCTTGAACATGTTTCATAAATATTTGAATTCCATCTCATAGGTTCTCTGTCAGAGTGAGAGATCATGGCAGAAGTTTGGATGTGTTTTCCATGTTTTCGTGATTTCATGATGGTGTTTAGTGTATTTAGGTTTATCAGTCCAGCCTGGAGCCACGAACACTACCCGAATGGCAAATGTACATGAAGCTATTAGAGTCCTCAGAAACGACTGATCCTAGTTTTATCTAGGACATGTATCTGTTACTGTATGAAACAATTCATTTACTGTAATGGAGTTGTTTGGTCTCTTGCCAATACATTACACAAGGAAATGTCTCTGATTCAAGTTAATCAAATTAAGAATAAGTGCAGGTCAGTGGACGCTTATTTATCATTTTTGTCTTGTTTGAGATACTAGCTAAAGAAATATTGATCACTGAAAATAAGAACATAACTACTCTGTAGAACATGCTTCACTAGTACAACCTAAAACCTACTTCAGGTGGTAACAAGCAATTGAAGTAGTTTTATTTAACCTAACATTTGTTTACATAAAAATGAATGTTTTAAATTGTACCAATGAAGCACTTCTTACAGTGTTTAACTCATATATAGTTACTTAAGTTACTTAAACTGGAGCCAGTTTACTCACTTGGTTTTGTCAAGGCAATAAGATTAATTTTCTTTTTCTAGTTTACGTTTACAGTGTCATAGTCCAATGTAGCATTTCACGCTACTGTAAAGTAGATTCAGATCATGAAGAAACTGCAGATGTGTTTATGTTTGAATTGTTGTCTACAGAATCATAATCATAATGGTGAAATTAGAAATTTCATGATGCTAATGTACCGTAATCCCATGGAACTGCTGCTAGGTCAGAGGTTTACAGCCCTTCATCTCTGAGTAATAGATATTAGTAGTATATGATTTAGTCCAGTGCTGTATGAAACTGCATACCAGACACATGCTGTAAGAGATAATATACAACACATGCTGTACAGTTTTATGCGTGCACACATGCACACACACATCGCCCTGCATATACGCAGTTGCGTGCACATTCATAAGCTCAGATACATACATAACGTTTATGAAGAAGCCACCCTTAATTTATATAATATTAGTTCAAAACAACCATTAGGTCCAAGTTATCCATTTCTCAGGAGACCATTGTCTTACTTATGATATAATCCCCTAGCATTAGGATGGAGAAAATCAAAGGAAGTGAAAGAACTGGACTTCCCAAAACTTGGGTGAACTCCTAACAACCACCTGAAAGACCTGTTAGATCACTAACACTGTCCCAATCAGATAAACAGCACTTAAAGCTTCCCTCTTTAAAAGAGAGAGAGGAGAACATCAAGCTACAGTCTTGCTTCAGATCTGAAAACATCCACAGGTGTTTCTGTCCATCCGTCCACTGTGAGAAGACACCTCATTGCTATGGGTCTGAAAGGATGTGTAGTTGTTTGAGAAGCTTCTTAATGAGAACAGGAGATACAGACACATCAAACAAAGAAGCTGCTGGTGTTCTCAGAACAATGGACTGACCAACCCAGAGTCCAGGACCTCAACATTACTGGACGTGTTCAAGGTTATTGGGATGGTGAGAAGCAGAAAATGATGAAGCAACTTCTAAGACTGAACTGTGGAGGTGAGTCTCTGTGAGAAACTGAAAGTGAGTCTCCTGAAAAGAATGGAAGCTGTAAGAAAAGTAAAGAGTGGACACAATGAGCACTGAGAAGCTGGTATGTCTGTTAAACATATGTTCCTTGCTTTCTTCCTGATGCTGAAAAATGAATAACTTGTGCTTAATGGCTGTTTTTTTAACTTCCGTTATATATTTAATTACATACTGAGCACACAGAGAGAGAGAGAGAGAGAGAGAGAGAGAGAGAGAGAGAGAGAGGTTCATACACAAATGCTCATTTAAACACACAACTATTCCATCACACACAAAATCAAACGCAGAAAACGCCGTGACCTGCGGCTTCGCTCAGAAACAGCACAGCAAAGTATGTCTGTGAGCCTTTGAAGCACAGTAGAAGCAAATCAGTCGTTTCAGCACAGCAGAAAATGCCAGAATGTTTTCCGTAAGCCGCTCCGTCCCAGTGGAGAACATCATTAGTGGGTGAAACTGTTCAGGTTACATATCTGCGCTGATCCCTGACCTGTTTCCTCCACTGTTCTGTCCCAACCGTAGCAAAAATAAAACTCTCCACTGACCCCAGAACAGCTGTGAGTTATAAATCTTCTCTAAACTGCACAACCAGAACTTATACAAGCTGAAAGTGCACCGTGTCCGCTTTTAAACTAGCTTCAAATCTCTGCGAACTTTTTATTGTTCATGTAAAGCAGTGTACTTTGGCAACAACAACAAAAAAGGTAATAAAATGGAACCAAATTTCCCCCAAGACCTGTTTGGTGAAGTTTACTTCTGTATCTTTGTGCTGGAGCAATGAGGCTAATGTAGCTAAGAAATAATGGAGGCTTATCTCTAATTAGCATTGTGCAAACGAGCCTCAGAGTGCAGGCAGTAACTTCAAGCAGACTTGCTTATGTGGTTTCTGACCCAGTAAAATTGCTGTTGTACTGTTTTACCTGTACAATAAACATTTATCCATGTTTATAGGCAACAACACAGCATGCAGTGTGAGAGATCGCTTAAGTACTGACTCTAGATGTGAAAACTGACTAGGTTTAGTTGTTTGTGAGGTCAACAGCAGAATAATGTTCTGTCCCAAGATGACTGATAGAGTATATGTCTGGAAGAATATACGGTCAACTATAGATGACATAGTGTGTAACTGTTTACCGTAACACTGATATGATTTCAGGATCACGGTGCTAATGTTTTGTGCCTGCTGACATATGTATGTGTACTTCATACCCTTAAACTGTAGTGGTCCTTCAGTGAGTCCACACTTCAATGTCATCAGCATATATCTGATACATTAGTTTCATAGTAGCTACTGAATAATTTATAGTAGGGACTAATTAACTTACATAATTTACTCAGTAATTTATTGTAGATACTGAACAATTTATAGTAGTTACTGAACAATGTATAGTAGATTGAATAATGTATAGTTGTTACTAAATTATTTATAGTAGATAGCGAACAATTTAAAGTACTTCCTAAACAATTTAAAAAGTAGTTACTGAATATTTTATAATAGATACTGAACAATTCATAGTAGGTACTGAATAATTTGAAGAAGTTACTGAATATTTTATAGTAGTTACTGAACAATTTATAGTAGATACTGAATAATTTAAAGTAGTTACTGAATATTTTATAGTAAGTTACTGAACAATTTATAGTAGATACTGAATAATTTAAAGTAGTTACTGAATATTTTATAGTAAGTTACTGAACAATTTATAGTAGATACTGAATAATTTAAAGTAGTTACTGAATATTTTATAGTAGTTACTGAACAATTTATAGTAGATACTGAATAATTTAAAGTAGTTACTGAATATTTTATAGTAATTACTGAAAAATATATAGTAGATACTGAATAATGTATAGTAGTTACTGAACAATTTATAGTAGATACTGAATAATGTATAGTAGTTACTGAACAATTTAAAGTAGTTACTGAATATTTTATAGTAGTTACTGAACAATTTCTAATTTGTAATTTATAGTGCTTAATGAATTATTTACTAATAATTAAATCCTGTATCATTTGTAGTAGATATTAAATAATTTATAGTAGACACTTAATACTGAATTAGTTAGTAAATAATTTATAGCACTTAATGAATTATTTTAGTAGGTACTGAACAATTTATAAAAGTTACTGAATAATTTAAAGAACACAGTGAGCAATTCATATTAGTACCCCAATAGTTCATAAATACTATTCATAAATATTCATAGATACTAAATTATTTATATCAATCAACATCTATTTGTATAGTGCTTTCTACAATCAGTATTGGAAAGCAGTTTATAAGAAAGGGAAAAAATGGAAAAGTAGTAGATAATAATAGTAATAGTAGTTACTGAATAATTTATAGTAGTTACTGAATCATTTATAGTACTTACTGAATTATTAATGGTAGTTACTGAACAATTTAAAGAAGTTTGTGAATCATTTATAGTAGTTACTGAATAATGTATAGTAGTGAATATTTTATAGTAGATACTGAACAATTTAAAGTAGTTAATGAATAATTTATAGTAGTTACTGAATATTTTATAGTAGATACTGAACAATTTAAAGTAGTTAATGAATAATTTATAGTAGTTACTAAATAATTTATAGTATTTATTGAACAATTTAAAGTAGCTACTAAATAATTTATAGTAGTTACTGAATTATTTATAATAGTTACTGAACAATTTAACGTAGTTACTAAATAATTTATAGTAGTTACTGAACAATTTATAGTAGTTACTGATTAATTTATAAAGAGCATATAAATTGTAGTTATTGTATAATTTAAAGTAGACGCCAACATTTTAAAGTAACATATACTATACATTATTAAAATAATTTATTGTAGATACTGAATAATATATAGTAGTTACTAATTTATAGTAGAAATGGAATCATTTACAGTAGATACTCAATCATTTACAGTAGATACTCAATCATTTACAGTAGATACTGAATAAGTTGTTGCTTTATTGTGAGCTAAAGTTGATTCAATGACTATAACCGCAAAAACTGTAAAACATTTGCAGATACCCTCAAAACTACAGCTCATAGCTGATATATCACTTTAATTACAGTTATAGCGACAGTCTTTCTTAGTCAAGCACACCTTATAAGGGCATCTGACCTTAACAGGCCTGGCTGGTCAACTAAAGGTTCAGCACACTAAAGCATCATAACACGCTCAAACTTTAACCATAACACACTGATAACTAAGAACCCTAACCCTAACCCTAACCCTAACCCTTCTGCTAATATCAGACTCCACATTAGACTAATCTGACTGCAGCGGCGTGACTCTGACCACAAAGCAACAAAAGTATCACAACATTGAAATCAATGCAGCACTTTAGTTTTGACAGAACCGTATCAGAGCCTTTCAAATCAATGTATCAGTGAGGATGTATTGTTACACCTCTAAAGGCTGTAGCACAGCTGTGATCAGACTGTTCTGCAGCAGTAACACTTAAAATCACATATTCTGGCTTGTAGCTGAAAGAGAATTGGACCAAGACCCTCACAAACACAGTTGGGCAAAAAAAAAAATGCTATTAATGCCAAAGAGCCTTTCTTATAACGCACTCCTGTAGCATTATAGGCATGTCTATAAACGTTAATAACAATGAATCACAGTGTATAGCCATGTTCATTATGTATTATATGCAAAAGTCTGAGCACCCCTGATCACACTGCATGATTCGTTGACTTTCTAAGTGTAAATATGTTGACATCCTTCACACAGAACCAACTCAAGTATATTTATTTGCTGGGTTTAACATATTTAGGGAGAAAATGTGGGGAAATTTTGTCCCCACTTAGTTAAATTCAGTAAATATGTGCAGTAAAATGTTCAGAAATGTGTTTTCTGTAGAGGATATGTTCAATACATCAACACACACACGCAGTCTAAACAGGCTGTTCACACATATGACTGAAATTAGTATTCATAACATGTGCCACCGCGTGCCTGAGCTTTAATAGTACATTAACAAACTGACCTGATCATAAACATTTGCTCACACGTGCCATGATTTCATTCAACAGCTTATGAATTATGCTGAACTAGCTTATACTGAACTACTGAACAGCAGCTCATAGTTGTATTGCATCCTGTCTTGAAACATCACGTGTGCTGTAATACGATCATAAATAACGCATGCCTATGAAGTCTAATACGTTTTAATACATATTTATCAGGCGTCTCTTTAAAGAAGGCTCGAGAGTCAGGGTCAGTGCGGGCGGTTCAGCTCGTGGTCGTCAGTACCGAGTCTACAGTGAACACAGCGCGCGAGCTCAGTGCTGAGGAAGAGTGAGGAAGGCTGGAGAGCAGCTGACCTGATCTGCTCCTGCAGAGCTGCGCGTGAACTCCTCACTGTCTGACTTAGAGCCTCCTTCTCGGTCATCCACCACCAGATCCATCGGCATCTTCCCCTTCAGACAGCTGATATACCGGTGACAGAAATTATCACACAGCTCGTGAACCTGCAGCAACGAGAGCACGAGAGCACGAGCACTTCAGTAATAATGACAACAACCAGAGTAACAAGACTACCACTACTACTAATAATAATAATGATAATAATAATAATAATAATAACAGCCATGATAAAATGAATAACACTAATGTTGATATTGATAATGACACCAAGAGACCTACAATACTACTACTACCACCACCACCACTACTACTACTACTACTACTACTACTACTACTACTACTACTAATAATAATAATAATAATAATAATAATAATAATAAATAATAATAATAATAATAACAGCCATGATAAAATGAATAACACTAATGTTGATATTGATAATGACACCAAGAGACCTACAATACTACTACTACTACCACCACCACCACCACTACTACTACTACTACTACTACTACTACTACTAATAATAATAATAAATAATAATAATAATAATAATAATAATAATAATAATAATAATAATAATAATAACAACAGCCATGATAAAATGAATAACACTAATGTTAATATTGATAATGACACCAAGAGACCTACAATACTACTACTACTACCACCACCACCACCACCACCAACAACACTACTACTACTACTACTACTACTACTACTACTACTACTAATAATAATAATAATAATAATAATAACAGCCATGATAAAATGAATAACATTAATGTTGATATTGATAATGACACCAAGAGACCTACAATACTACTACTACTACTACTACTACCACCACCACCACTACTACTACTACTAATAATAATAATAATAATAAATAATAATAATAATAATAATAATAACAGCCATGATAAAATGAATAACATTAATGTTAATATTGATAATGACACCAAGAGACCTACAATACTACTACTACTACCACCACCACCACCACTACTACTACTACTACTACTACTACTACTACTACTAATAATAATAATAATAATAATAATAATAATAAGGAAAAGCAAGACTATAAACAGCGGTTATAAAATGCATGACACTAATATTGATAATGACAACAAGAGACCTAAAATAATAATAATAATAATAATAATAATAATAATAATAATAATAATAATAATAATAATAATAATAATAATAAGGAAAAGCAAGACTATAAACAGCGATTATATTATGCATGACACTAATATTGATAATGACAACAAGAGACCTAAAATAATAATAATAATAATAATAATAATAATAATAATAATAATAATAATAACTACTCCTACTACTACTAAGAAGAAGAGAAAGAAGAATAAAATTATATATAATAATAACACTGATGTTATTTGTAATGACACCAGTTAACCTAAAGTAACAACAACAACAACGTAGATGGTAATAGAACTAAATGCACTACTACTACTACTACTACTACTAATAATAATAATAATATTAATAATAATAATAATAATAATAACAATAATAATAATAACAACACGACACTTGAGCCGCTGTAGAGATGCTCACCTTTTCTAATTCTAGTAGATGAAATCGTAGCACTTGTATGGACTGAACCATCTATAAAACAACATCAAACATCACATCAGTCGCTGCAGCTCTTACTAGGAATCCTAACAGCAGACACAGCAGTACAGTTACTGAGTTCCGCGTGCGGAGGGACTGACCAGGTTATCGAGGTCTGGATTGGGCAGGAAGTAGGGCCTCTCTGCTCGGATCTGAAACACATATGAGAGGGAGATAAAGAATGATAGAGGGATGTACACATTCAGCCTGAGCTCTGATAAAGCTCACAATGAGGGCGGCTGCTTTTACCGACCTGTTTGGAGAAGACGCTGAGATCTTCATCGAAGGAGGATGAGGAGCACACATCGCCCCCCATCCCACCCTCACGCGGAGTGCAAGTGGCCAGTTCACACTTCTCAAAGACCAGAGCGAGCAGAGGGAACAGGGGATGACTGGAGAAGAGAAAAGAAAAGAGCGAACAATCAACCAATCAAAACTAATATGTGTACATATAAATAATACGTAATGTGTACATTGAACTTTAGAAGCTATATGATTTATTCATATTAAAATTATTAAAATAATTAGTATATTAAAATTATTGGAGTTCTCTAAACAAACAAGAGATTATTACTCAACAATACTGCAAATATTCGATTTCATTAAAGTGAAATTTACATTTAATGATATTATTGAGTATTTTTTTTAATAATCGTTTGTTTGTTTGTTTTTACAACAATTCTATAATATAATATAATTCTATATGCTGTGCATGTGTTATTTACTATATCCACACACTTTAACTATATAGATATTAACTATAATAACAGTTCTGTTTGGAATAGCGTCGCTCACAGTGTTTGTGGTGATGAGCTGCGCTATAGGTTATAGATATATATATATTATATATATATATAAAATATTATAATATATATTAATATATATATAATTATAGATATATATATATATATAATATATATATTATATATATATATGCAGGCTAACAGTGCTGCCGTACCCGTAGATCGCGTCTTTGTCCCGCCGGAGCGCCTCACTGGCGGAGGGCGGAGCGCCGAGGACCGGCCGGACCGCCGAGAACTCCGGGTACAGGGGGTCCGGGGGATACAGGGGGTCCGGATACTGAGAATACACACAACCGAACAGCATTCTCAACAACACTACACATAAACAGTCCGAGCGGTACAGCCGAGGTCAGCATAGTGAGCATACCACATACAGATACAGCCGTGTGCACGAGTCTGCACGACCCCCTGTGTAATGACATGCTGTCGACTGTCGACTTTCTAAATGAAAATAAGCGCCTACACACTTATAATCATCTTAATGTACTGTCACTCTTTATTTACCCCATTTGTGTGTGCAGTATTATTAACAAACATCAGCTGAACACGTCAGCAGGGGTGCACAAACTGCTGCATACAACTATATATAAACATACATTTAAAAAATAGTAAAATAAAAATAAATAAATAAAGTTTTGGGGAAAGCTAGATGGGCACTGAATATAGAAGCGATACCAAAATAACATAAAAAATAACACGTCATCAACAGCAACAAGAGCAAGAAAGCAGGAGCCTCATATACAATAAAACACTACCAACAATATTGGCGAGGAGTCCGGAGGGTGGGGGTGGGTTTAGGGGGGGCTGGTACTGAAATAAGTAGAAATAATAGGAAGAAAATAGAAATAGAAATAGAAAGTGTTTCCTCAAGCGTAGTTCTTTTTCTCTTTTTCATTTTTGGATCATGGATCTTTACAGCCCCAGATAGAAGATGCTACTTTCTGAGACCTACAATAGATCACACAGTCACCAGTTAAAGAACCTTAACTATAGGTGGAGGTTCTTCAGACTTTTAGAAAGGTTCCTCACACTGAGGAGCTCACGGAGGAGAACTCTAAGGAAGCACGCGCGGGGAGGTTTTCTTCTACGCTTCTTCTATGGCAGCCTCTTTTTGGCCGGAGAGGGAGCCGCACTGAATATTTACACACAGTGCATAAATAAATAACAACAATAACAACAACAACAGCGCGCTCTTGTATCAGGACCACGTGCATTAACACAAGAGAAACATGCGAATAAATGACATTTAAGACATTTCCAACAACAGAGCGCGCGCACATACACACACAGAGTCGTGTGCTAAAGTTGAAACACCTCCCTGGTCAGATGACTAGTTTGGTGGATGTGCAAAAGTATAAAATACACTTGAAATTCATACTTTTTTCTGGAGTTTCAGTGCATAGTTTGTATTTAAGTTAAGCAGTCTATGGGAAAGGCTGATGCATACAGGACTCTTTAAAGAATGGTGTGTGCAATTACAGAGGGTTCTTTATTAAAGACGAGGGTTATATATAGAACCGTGAACTCTCGAAGAACCATGTGAATGACTGCACGGCTCAATGGCGCTCTATGCTGTTCTGTATATACTTATTTAAAGAAGCTTATATATATATATATATATATATATATATATATATATATATATATATATATATATATATATATATATATATATATATATATTCTAACATTACTATAACACACAGCAACATGCATAACAGTGTAATAACGTATATATAACATATATTGCATAGTGGTGCGTTCACCTATTTTCACTTGCCATTTGATCAGGGGTGCCCAAACTTTTGCACACGGCTGTGTACACAATAAATAAAGCAAGGGTTTACTAGCAGCGCGAGAGAGACGCGGCGGCGATGGCGAAACGTTTACGCTTCATTTACAATAAAATGCATTAAAAATAACAATAAATAAATAAATAAATAGAACCCCAGCAACGCGCGCGCGCGCTCACGCACTACTGTTTACAGTGGCGTCATAAAGAACAACAATTCCCTCTGCAGCCATAACGATATCATCTCTCATGAATGAACGCTTTTTCCTCGACCGGGCTGGAGGGATGAGCACCAGGCGTGTCGAGTTAACTCACTTTTGTTCTAACAACAAAAACAAAAAAGCATTTCATATAGTTCTATAAAGTCTAAACTCCTTTAAGGCGCTACGTGTTCACAAGAGGGTTGAATACATCAGCGTGGTCGGTGCAGTTTGTCTAGTTGTGCACAGAATAGTGAGCAGTTGAACGCAGAACCATTTGAATGCACGCTATTTTGTTTTGTGTATGATGGAAAGCCTGTACTATGAAGAACATTGAAAGAGTCAATGAATCCCATAACATAATACAGTATATATGCTCTGATTATCTGAGTGATGTTCTGATCATAACAGGATCTTCACTGTATTTCCAGTATCTGTTTAAAACTCAGTAACAATCTGCAACAGTGATCAAACGGATCTTATTTATGGTTGAAACCTGTTCTTTTAAAAAATGGCTCTATATAGCGCATGTTGTTTACTTGGTTAATATATAGAATCCTAGTTATTATGAATAATATTCTTATAACGGCATATATTTGTTTTTCAATCAGTGAAATTTTCAACTATTTTTCTACTGATCACTTCTGTAATTATTTTTTTTTTGCAGCATAATCCTCAGTAAATATTTTACAGGCTAAGAATCAACTCTAAAATAAAGAAAACTCTAAAATTAGCTCCCTGTAATAGATCCAGTTGGTCATGACTCTCCAGTCAAATACTAAAAATATCAAAAAGGTTTTTTTCAACAATTTCAGGACTCTTTTTTTTTTATTCCAGCCAAAGAAGCTACACTGTCCTGATTGTGCCAACATGTTAGCCAGGCAGCCATCAAACGAGGTTCTTTAAGGTTCTTCCTTAGTAAAGACAGTGCTGGTGTATAGAGCTGTGGAAGTAAATATTCATTCATTTCAGAATAACATATAACATTTTTCTGTTGAACCTTTTTTGAAATGCTACTAAGATTTTAAGAGTCTGCAGTGGGAGTGGAGCCGTTTTAGACTAAATACAGCTACATTTCATCATGCAAACTATCTGCTTGTTGTCTGTATTTGCGTGTGTATTTGCGCCAAGAATAAAAATTTTCCAACATGGCGTTTTTTTTAAATATACACAAAATTAAATAAATAAACGTTTTAAAACCCTGGACAGCGAGAAACTGGACAGCTTTCAGATAGGTGACTTTCTGAATCTCTAATAGTGAATTAATCAACTGATAATCAGTTATATGAAGTCAATAATTTTCATAAATAAAGGCAATCTCAATACTTGTTTGTTTGAAGTTTTAAAGTTTAAGCCCCTTATTTTTAGAACTCCAATTATAATTATCTTCAGAGAACACGTTAATTTGGCTGCCTTTAAATTTTAAATTTGCTTAATTAGCCAAATTTACTTTTGAGGTTAAAACAATAAATATATTTTTTATACTGTTGTTAATTATTAAACTTGCACTAAGTTTTATTCCCCGTGTTTATTGATATTTACTCACATATCAATGCTGAATTAACTCACTCAGTTCACTCATCCAGATTTAAATGACCACTCTAACTGAATCACGCGCTGTACACGTTTATCAACAGGCCTATTGGACTTAATCCATACGCGTATTCGAGTTAATCCAACGCTGTAGGTGTTAATCCAACACTACAAGGCTTAATCTCCGACTCAATCCACCGCCGTGTTAATCCAGCACGTGCAAACACATGGTTCTAGATAGCATTCCCAGGCTTGTTTCGTGCCTCCTTTACGCACCCGCTGAGCCATGAGTTCGAGGCTGCTCCCGCGTGCCGCTCCGTCCGAGTTCGGCCTTCACACACACACACACACACACTCACTCACACACACACACGCACGCACGCACGCACACGCACGCGCGCACACAAACACTCGCGCGCGCACACGCACACTACATCAGGATGTGATCCCGATCCTGGCTCGTGGGTTCCTTATAAGCAACAACAGCATAATCCAGTCAGAGAGGCTCGCGCAGGCTTTTGGGGCAGAAGGCCGGTCAGTGCTGGTTGAAATGTCCCCCCTGCCCCCCCACCCCCCACACCACCTCCTCCTCCTCCTCTGGCCCCCGCAGGTATTAATCAATATCGATCAGTGGAGTGGTCAATAGTGTCCGTAAACTCCAGATGAAGCTCCATTCCCGTCTGCGATCACTCAACTCGCCTGTTCTTAATGCAATACAGTGTCTTCCAGCCGAGGAGGTGGAGGAGGTGGTGGAGGAGAAGGAGGAGGAGGAGGAGGGTGTTCGGAGGCCTTAAAGGAGCCGCAGCGAGTGGACCGTATGGGTGACAGTGTGTGACTGTGAACACAACACCAAACACAGCTCTGTAAGATAACTGTGATATACTGATTTTATGGAATTGGGGCCCAAATCTAGTTTGATTGCATATAATTTTTTAATTAATAATTTAAAAAAAATCGAGAGTTGTACGTGGTTTCAAACTTGTGTTTTGGATTTCTGAACAGAATGAGAGTTCTGGTCCAAACCACATTAAATAGTTTATATGAACTCAAGCACTGTTTTGAAGTATATGTTTTGGATTTCTGAACAGAATCAGAATTTTTAATGAATCTGTTTTTTTCAGGTTCTGGTCCAAACCACATTCCTAAAATATTATTCAAATCACATTTCTGGAGATACACTTTTGGTTATTTAGAATCTTAAATAGTTTATATGAACTCAAGCACTGTTTTGAAGTATGTGTTTTGGATTTCTGAACAGAATCAGAATTTTTAATTAATCTATTTTTTCAGGTTCTGGTCCAAACCACATTACTAAAATATTATTAAAATCACATTTCTGGAGATACACTTTTGGTTATTTAGAATCTTAAATGGTTTATATGAACTCAAAACAAGCACTGTTTTGAAATATGATCGATTAGTCTGTATTTCTGTTTAAGCGTTTTAAGATCAATTCCGATTTCAAATAAAAATCCGTCAAAAAACCGTTGGCCCAGTCTATGCCGTTACTATAGCAACAGCGTCACTATAGCAATGAATGCGCGCCTGATCACTTTGTGGCCCAAACGGTGGTAAACATAGGATTAAAAACAGAAACGAATTCGAATTTAATGCAGTGTGAACACATCTTATTTCTCAGATTTACTGGGGTATTTTTCAGAAGTAAATAAGATAAACATTTGGAGTTAGTTTTGACGATTGCACACGTTTTGTATCAAAAGTAGATAACGCTAAGCTACATACATTTTAAGCTATATACATTATATACATACGATGTTCTATATTTTAAACTCGTTTAATTTGTCAAATCTCACATATGCAGTCGCTCCCCACCACGTACACAGTTTTATTATGAACTGCAATATACTTTAAACTAACTATTGTAAAAGCCAGTAGAAATAGTCTCAAATGACACGTCTTCTCTGTTTGGGAAGGAGATGTATTCTTTAAAACAGTGAAAAGCTTAAAGATAGAAAGAAAAATATTTTTAAATTAGATGTGAGGATATTCATTTCCCCCTGGGATCAATAAAGTATCTCTGATTCTGATTCTGATTCTGATAAAGATGTGACATTTTCGAGCCAAGGTTTAACATCATGCTTTAAAAGACATACAAGCCTACATTTTAAGGATTGTCTGGATTTATAAAGATTAATTTTATGATAACATTATGACACAGACTAGAATAGTTCACAAGCAACAAAACCATTTCACTGAAAAAGGAGCTTACGCAAAGTTTTATTGCTTTTATCTTGTATTAAACGCAAATCTCCATTTTACTCAATGCGCTTGGCGCCCCCTGCTGACTCGTCCTGCTCCATACCGCAGGCTATTTGAAGCATATGACCTACATTCAGCTATGCTCTTAAGAATTAATAGAAAGTTTAATAACAACACATAATGTATTAAACGTGTCTACACACAGTCTGTCCTTTATTTTCTTTTAAAAGTTGTTCTATTTTGGATTAATATCAAATGCATCATGGAATTATTGTGGTTTTATTGAACATCTGATTGGCTAGTTGAAAGCTGCACGCAGATTAGCTAGTACAATCCTGTGCTATGATTGGTTAGTGAAACCTTGCTGTAATTGGATTGGCTAAGCTGCAGCTCCATTTAGTTATGCACCTGAAATGAGACTCCATGGCTTCTATAGAAAGGGAAATTGTTCTACTTAGAACAATGAGTTCCATATAGAACCATTTGCAAACCTAAATCAGTGTTTTCATGGTGCTTTGGTTCTTCAGACTGATGTTCTTCAGACTGATGAACCTTGTTTTGTTTTGTATAACACCAAAAAAGGTTCTGTTATTGTTACAGTGTCAAGGTGGTAGCACCATTATGATGCTATATAGAACTATAAGCAACATCCTCCTTTAATCTGAAGAACAATTTTATCATGCAAAGATCCATTTTAGCATTCAAATGGCTTTATATAGAATTTGTGGTTCTTACTAGAACCATTGCTTTTACTACAGAACCCTTTTTTTAAGAGTGTAGTGGAACCCTCTAATCTGTCTTGTTGAGTGCCGTCCTCGAGCTGCAACCTAATTGGCTAGTTGGATTCAACAGCTTGATTGATCTGTAGATTCTTGCAGTATTATCGGCTCACAATTACTGCCTAGTAGAAACCTGAAACGTGATTGGCTACTAGAATACAGCGATATGAGTAAACCAATAACAACTATCAGTGTAAGCAGTCCACAAAGTTCACAGCACCTCAATGTACCATTCAGTTCATCCATCCGGTTACATATTTATACAGAACCATTTAATGACAAGAACCAAAAGTGAAAACAATCTTGGTCCTCAGTTTTACTGGATTATTTTTAGAATTAAATTAAGTAAACATTTGGATATAGTTTTTATTTGTGTATCTATTTGTACATAATAGAAGAATCTGAAAATAGGGGCCATATATATATATATATATATATTTCTTACAGATTTAAAACATTTATTTAATTTGTCAAATATTTTTAAATAAATATTGTACATTTCAATACCAGCCAGTAAAATAGTCTAAACTTACAGAACAGTGCACAAGTTTTAGGCACTTGGACACATTATTACATTTAAAAAGCTATTTGTTTGCTCAGCAAAACACACTAAACCCATCCATTATTTTCCACTTTACCCTGCTAGTCAGGTTTCAGCCAAACACTTTATTTTTTAAATATTTAAACAGTATTAATACTATAAGTAGATCTTTTACATACGTCAGTGTGTTTATTTAACTCTTTCCAAGCTTCTCCTTCTATAAACAACCCAGTATAATTATCAGTTCTCATCTAATACCTGCTCAGTACTTCATTAAGCTAAATCAAGATTGCTGCTGAAGGAACTGAACACATACATACAATGTCTGGGGCGTCCAGGAGAAATCTGGAACTACACTTTGTTCTTCAAACTGGAGCTCAAGATATGATCTACTTCTTTCACAATAAGATATTCATGTTATTTTGTATTATATTTATAATTACTTACATATGTTCTAATCAGATCTGGTGTTATTACTGGTGATGATTTACTCCTATTGCTGAGATAAAGGGCTTTGGTGCCCAAGACTTTTATACAGTACTGTATATATCTTCTCCGTTTGGGAAGCAAATGCATTCTTTAAAATATAAAACAGAAAAAGAAATTAAAATAATTTTCAAAGCTCCATTTTACTCAAGGCAGTTGGCGCCCCCTGCTGGTGTAAATGCTGTGGACTTTGTATCTATTGAAGTTTTGTAAGGAACCAACAGTGGTTCTTCTCTAGCATTGCTCCACCCAACCTTTTAGACACCTCTACTGTAGCGAGGGTACCCGGGTCCTGAAGAGCCACAGTCCTGCAAGAGTCTCCTTCTTCTGAAAGCCCAGTTTCAGGCCATAAAGTTTATTAAGGTAATGAGCTGAAGAAGGTCTGGT
Organism: Megaleporinus macrocephalus; assembly: GCA_021613375.1. Classification (NCBI taxonomy): domain Eukaryota; kingdom Metazoa; phylum Chordata; class Actinopteri; order Characiformes; family Anostomidae; genus Megaleporinus; species Megaleporinus macrocephalus. The sequence goes on from CM038722.1 coordinate 30,037,593, forward strand.
AACTGAAGTGCAGCTACAGTTCTGCAGTCCATCTGCACCACTGTATATATCCCTGCATCCTAGTCGTAACACTATGACTTTATATAGAGCTGGTTTCCACCAGATTCTCAAAATATCTAAAACTCAGTGGTTGAGATGTAAACAAATGTTGTTCAGAGTGGACGGATGTGAAATGGTTCACTGTGGAGAAACATACAGATATCAGCCTAGATATCTCTACAGTGGTGGTTAATGGAACCAGGGGCGCCATGTCTAGTCTTTACTTTCAGTGTAAGTCAGTGGAACCTACATTGTCCTCTGTCTGCGTCCTCTCTCTGTCTGTCTCACTCTCTCACTGTTTTTCTTTCTGCTCTCTCTCTCTCTGTTTTACTCTCTTGCTATCTCCCTCTCTGTCCTCTCTATGTCTTAGTCACTGGCTGTCTCACTCTTTCACCATCTTCCTATTTTGCTCTGTCTCTCACCCTGTCTCTTTCTCTGTCTCACTCTGTGTCTCTTTCTGTGTCTCTCTCTGCTGTTTCCAAAACTGAAGTTCAAAAAAACTGATTAAAGCTACAGAGAAGATGAGACTCCTAACAAACCCCTGGAAGACCTGGTAGACCACCAACACCGTCCACATCCGATAAACAGCACTTAAAGCTTTGAGATAAAAGAGAACGTCAAGCTCCACTCTTGCTTCACATCTGAAAACATCCATAGGTGTTTCTGTCCATCCTTCCACTGTCCTCTCTATGTCTTAGTCACTGTCTCACTCACTCACCGTCTTCCTGTTTTGCTCTCTGTCCCTCACCCTATCTCCCTCTCTGTCCTCTTTCTCTGTCTCACCCTGTGTCTCTTTCTGTGTCTCTCTCTGCTGTTTCCAAAACTGAAGTTCAAAAAAACTGATTAAAGCTACAGAGAAGATGAGACTCCTAACAAACCCCTGGAAGACCTGGTAGACCACCAACACCGTCCACATCCGATAAACAGCACTTAAAGCTTTAAGATGAAAGAGAACGTCAAGCTCCACTCTTGCTTCACATCTGAAAACATCCACAGGTGTTTCTGTCCATCCTTCCACTGTCCTCTCTATGTCTTAGTCACTGTCTCCCTCTCTCACCGTCTTTCTGTTTTGCTCTCTGTCCCTCACCCTATCTCCCTCTCTGTCCTCTTTCTCTGTCTCACCCTGTGTCCCTCTCTGTTGAGGGAGACAATAAGAGAGCGAGACAGATAGAAAACAGATAGAAAGAGGTGCTGTCTCCCTCTCTTGCTGACTGCAACATTTTCTCCCTATCTGTCCTCCTTCTCTGTCTTCCTCACCCTCCTCTTTCTGTATCTCTCTTAATGTCTCCCTCACTGTCTTATTTTCTCGCTGTCTCCCTGTGTTTTACTTTCTCACGGTCTCCCTCTGTCTCCCTCTCTATCGTCTCTCTCTCAGTCTCACTCTCTCTTATGGCTCCCTCTGTCCTTATTCTGTCTCACTGTCTCGCTCTGTCCGCTACACATTTACTGAGTTTTTATATCGTCTGTGTCCAGAGGAAAACAAGTCTCTCCAAAACTGCAGCTATACAGGATAGAACCAAAACAATGTAAATCCATGGAACAAGAACGTTCTCCAAAGTCATTTTTGGAGCACTTTCTTTGGTCCATTCGTCCAATTTTCAACCAATGTAAATGGCAACTGCTGTGTTCACATAACGTAGAAAATTAAAAACTGACCAAAATGTAGGTATATGTAAGCTGGTGGTGTTGAAATAGTGGAAAACCTGAAGTTTTGCTTCACAATGCATCAAACATATCCCTCCGTGTCATAAGTTTATCTAAATACATAGAAAAAAATATATATTTTAAACTAAAATACATAAACAGTGTCTCAGATTTCAGGCAGTGTATATCAAACCATTTAATATTATAATATTAATAAGCTTTTAAAGGTGGACGTCTGGTTCCCATCACCACTATTGTGAACAGTTCTGACTGGGTAAGTTTCTCTAAGATGAAATATTTCACTCCTTCCAACGTTGTTTACATCTTAAAGGTTTAATGAAGCAGACATTTTGAAAACTTTTGAAGTTCCCCTTTACTGAAAGAAATACAGTGTAAATGCAAGATATGACCACGAGGTGGCAGAAGATATCCGTTTTGATTTTATTGCTTTTAAAACACTAGAATAGTTGTGGTGTTATAAAACATTCCTTGTGCAATGTTCGCCCTAAACTACATAACAAACTAGCTTCATTCATTAATTTACTCATTCACTCATTTACATCTTCACCCGCCATAATAACCATCTGAGGAATCTCATTAACTTGTAACCATAGCAGCAATATAGTTAATGCATAATTTCTAACTGATAATTTCTTTGTAAAATCTTTCCTTCTTTCTCTGTAGTTTAAAGCGGTGAAGCTTGTTTTGGATGTTTAATAAGTACCACTTCAGTAGTTAATCAGTAAAAAATATTATATAGAGTATAATAACCATGGCCACATATTAGTAATCCACGTTCGGAGAGAGCAAGTCGATGGAAATCTTCCAAAACTGAAGTTCAAAAAAACAGATTAAAGCTACAGAGAAAAAGAGACTCCTAACAACCACCTGGAAGACTTAGTAGACCACCAACACTGTCCACATTCCATAAACAGCACTTAAAGCTTTGAGATAAAAGAAAACTTCAAGCTCCAATCTTGCTTTACTTTTGAAAACATCCACAGGTGTTTCTGTCCATCCTTCCACTGTGAGAAGACACCTCAGCACCATGGGTCTGAAAGGATGTGTAGCTGTTCATTGAGAAAAGGAGATACAGACACATCAAACAAAGAAGCTGCTGGTGGTCTCAGAACAACGGACTGACCACTACAGAATCCAGAACCTCAACATCACTGAATGTGTTTGGGGTTGTTTGGATGGTGAGAAGCAGAAAATGATAAAGCAGCTTCTGAGACTGAACTGTGGAGGTGAGTCTCTGTGAGAAACTGAAAGTGAGTCTCCTGAAAAGAATGGAAGTTGTAATGAAGGTAAACATACTATATATAGTTTCTGTTATATGTTTCCCATTTGGTTTAGATAATAAAAATTCAATAACTTGAACAATGGCTGGTGTTTTTAACAGTGTTCTACGTTATTTTCAGTGTACAAACAAAATATTGAAATTGAAATTAAAATATTGCACCTTCATTTTTAAAAATACGCACTGAAAGACTAAACATGTGTAAATGATGTGCTCATTAGAATCAAGCAAAACCAAAGCAGCACATATAAACACACACTCTGGTGTTACACTCTCTTTCCGCCAGTAGAGGGTGCTGGGTGACACTCGCTTTTTCCCTCTCTGTCCTCTCTCTGTCTCACTGTCTCTCTCTCTGTACTCATTCTCTGTCTCACTATTTGCCTTTCTGTCTTCTCTCACTGTCTCACTCTCTGCATCCTCTTTTGTCTGTCTCACTCTCTTGCTCTTGTGTTCTCTGTCCTCTCTCTGTTTCACTCTCTCACTGTCTCACTCTGCATCATCTCTGTCTGTCTCACTTTCTTGCTGTTGTCTTCTCTGTCCTCTCTCTGTTTCACTCTCTCACTGTCTCACTCTGCATCCTCTCTGTCTGTCTCACTTTCTTGCTGTTGTCTTCTCTGTCCTCTCTCTGTTTCACTCTCTCACTGTCTCACTCTGCATCCTCTCTGTCTGTCTCACTCTCTTGCTCTTGTGTTCTCTGTCCTCTCTCTGTTTCACTCTCTCACTGTCTCACTCTGCATCCTCTCTGTCTGTCTCACTTTCTTGCTGTTGTCTTCTCTGTCCTCTCTCTGTTTCACTCTCTCACTGTCTCACTCTGCATCCTCTCTGTCTGTCTCACTCTCTTGCTCTTGTGTTCTCTGTCCTCTCTCTGTTTCACTCTCTCACTGTCTCACTCTGCATCCTCTCTGTCTGTCTCACTTTCTTGCTCTTGTCTTCTCTGTCCTCTCTCTGTTTCACTCTCTCACTGTCTCACTCTGCATCCTCTTTTGTCTGTCTCACTCTCTTGCTCTTGTGTTCTCTGTCCTCTCTCTGTTTCACTCTCTCACTGTCTCACTCTGCATCCTCTCTGTCTGTCTCACTCTCTTGCTCTTGTGTTCTCTGTCCTCTCTCTGTTTCACTCTTTCACTGTCTCACTCTGCATCCTCTCTGTCTGTCTCACTCTCTTGCTCTTGTGTTCTCTGTCCTCTCTCTGTTTCACTCTCTCACTGTCTCACTCTGCATCCTCTCTGTCTGTCTCACTTTCTTGCTGTTGTCTTCTCTGTCCTCTCTCTGTTTCCCTCTCTCACTGTCTTCCCCTGCATCTCACTTCCTTGATGTCTCCCTCTACGTCCTTTCTCTGTCTGTCTCACTCTCTTGCTGTTTTCCTCCCTGTCCTCTCTCCATTTCACTCTCTTGCTGACTCCCTCTCTGTCCTGTCTATGTCTTAGTCAGTGGCTGTCTCCCTCTCTGTCTCCCTCTCTCACCATCTCCCTGTTTTGCCCTCTGTCTCTCACTCTCTCTCTGTCCTCTTTCTCACTCTGTTTTCTTTCTGTCTCCCTCTCTTATTGTCATCTGTCTCCCTCTCTTGCTGAATGCAACATTGTCTCCCACTCTGTCCTCTTTCTTTGTCCTCTCTCTGTCTCCCTCTCCGTCCTCGCTTTCTGTCTCACCGTTACTCTCTCACTGTCTCACTCTATTCTCATTCTGTCTCGTCTCCCTCTGTCCCCATTCTCTGTTTCACTCTCACTGTCTTTCTCTCTTGCTCTCTCATTGTCTCCCTCTCCGTCTCACTTTCTTGGTGTCTCGCTCTCCATTCTCAATCTGTCTCAATCTCTTTTTGTCTCACTCTCTGTTGCTTGCTAAAATAAACACAGCAACACAGCTGTGCAATCACACAGTTTGTGATACTCAGATCAGTTCATTACCTTATTATTATTATTAGTAATAATAGTATAATTATTAACTGTTGCAATCTCTCCCAGCGGCGCTAGAGGGCGCTTGATTGCAACAGTTGTGCTGCTCTCTGTGCGTCTCTCTCTCTCTCTCTCTCTCTCTCTCTCTCTCTCTCTCTTTCTCGACCCCAACCATGCGGATCTCCCTCCGTCCAGAACGGTCTGCACGCCTTCCTCCACTCTCTGACGTCATTGCTTCCGCAACACCCCCCCTCCTCCTTCTTCCTTCCACATTCTACTAAGCCCCCCTCCCCGCCCCCCCCCCCACCCCCACAAACACATACACACGCACACTTACCCCAGCCCCCTCCCCCCCTTCTTTTCCACCGAGGCCGTGTCTCTCTCTCTGTCTCTCTCTCGCGCTCCAGCCTGCTCGCCTCTACACGAAGAAGCCCAACATGGAGTAGACAGCGGGCGATGGGGCCGCCCTCGCCGAGCGCAGCGCGCACAGTCGGGGCTAAAGTGCAGCGGACGGGGCGGGAGGACGAAGAGGAGGAGGACGAGGAGGAGGGAGAGGAAGAGAGGCTTGGGGAGAAGCGAAATAGTAACAAAAAAAGAAGAGAAGAAACACACGGCGGCGGCGGCTTGGATGAGCATAAATAAATAAATAAGACACAAACAGGAGACGCGAGGAAGGCAAAATGAAGCGTGAACGCGCAGCGGGGCGCGCGCTGCCGAGACTTTTCCACAGTAGGTGAAAGCGAGGAGGCTGAAAGATGACCGAGGACTCGCAACCAGACGAGTAAGTTACCCCGGCGTGTACTTTCTTTTGTGTGTGCGTGTGTATGCGTATGCGTGTCTCACGCGCGAGCACCGAGCAGAACGTTAGCGCTGCACGCGAGACGCGGTGCCTGTACGCTCGGCGCGCGGGGCTCGGTTTAAAGGGGGATGCATACATGGCTGGTGGTGGATGTGCAGCGATAGGGGGGCGAAACTACCCCGAAAACAGTGCAGCGCGAAGGGGCTGCTACACGCCTGGGGCCCTCCGTCTACCCCTTCCTCCCTCCCTCCCTCCCTCCCCTGCTGTTGCTGCTGCCTGCACGGGGCTTTACTGTGGAGAAGAGGAGAGGGAGGGAGGGAGGGATGGTGTGGTGGGCGGGGGGGGTGGAGGAGGGGGGGCTGGAAACGGAAACATTTTGTGAGAGGATCCTCCAAGTGACTCCCCTAGAGTTTTCATATATATATATATATATATATATATATATATATATATATATATATATATATATATATATATATATATATATATATATATATAATAGCATTATGCATCATGCAAAGAAAGTACAGCGCGTTTTTCTCGGCTGCCGTGCACGAGCGCGAGAGCGTGCGCGCCTGCTGCGTGCATGAGTGCATGTGCGCGTGTTTAGCTCTCTTTGTAGGGGACTAAATGTCCCCACCATGGAGAGTTTGAGTTTGGGCTAGTGGGCTAGTCCCATAATAATAAATATGATATGAATAAATATACATACATATAGAAGTATAATTTAGCTAGCCCAAAAGCCATGAATATATATATATATATATATATATATATATATATATATATATATATATACTACAAACACCACTGTCATTGTGAAAGAGTATATATATATATATATATATATATATATATATATATATATATATATATATATATATATATATATATATATATATATATATACACACACACACACACTTACACAAGGACAAGGGTGTTTGTGGCTTCTAAGCAACATCTGCCATGCCATGTCTGTTTTGTTTTGTTTTGTTTTTTCTTCATGAATCGAGCTCATTTGCATACTGCTCTTCATTCATAAAACCACCCCAGCGGCGCGGGCCGCAGGAGGTCTGGAGAGCAAGTCAGCTCGGTGTCAGCCAACATGCGATTAATAATTCACAATAAAACCCTTTCAGATTATAAAACACACTGTCGACAGTGAAGCTACGACTCTGAATTCAGCTGCTAGCTTCGTGTTCAAATATGCCGTCCCACCTTAAATGGTGCAGCAGTTACATTCTGAACCATTTAAGGTGGAACGGCAGAATTTGAAGACTTCGCCAGTCTGAGGCGAACTAACTTAGCTCTGCAGCCCTAACGCTGACCTCCCCATCGCACTCGACTCGACCTAACAATAAATCAGCCCTCCGAGCGCTAAACGTGTTATTTGTGACCGATAAAAACAACAAACCCGAGGAGAACGAGAAGCCTCCGTGCAGCTAGCATAGCTAGCACAGGCTATTTGTTTTTAAAGGCTCCCCTCGTTGAGCACTGTAGGGTCAGTTCTTGGGCTCACGAAGCGCAATGTGTCTCACATCTGGCTTCCAAGTCCGCTATTAATCACGCTACACTCTGTTTATTTGGCTTTGAGTCTGTTAGCCTGTTCGGGCTGTTTGTTGTGAGTGACTTCGGCTACACGGATCCGGGATCACGGGCAGCTCGCCGTGTAAAAGCGGCTCGCTAAGAGCATTAGCCTGGAGATAAACACCCTGCTTCAGCCTGCTTGAGAGCTAAACTTTAACTTCTCTGTAATCTACACTCTTCCAGCAGCTTTGGTTGTGCATTTGAATATAGGCTAGAGCCTGTGCAGCACCATGTTGAGTATATGTATGAGGCAAGGCCTACTTTTCCATTGTAGTCCCTCATATTTCATTTGGGTTCTATTCCTTTTTGGTCTGTTGGTTCAGCAGCTGCTTTGCTTTGCTTTGCTGTTGCTCATATGTCTAGGCCTTTAAGCTGTGGCATTTGATCTTAGGCCAAGCAACACCTCTACACTCCATTGTATCAGCTCCTCTTACCATATAGGAGCAGTTTGTAGTTCTACAATTACAGACAGTAGTCCATCTGTTTCTATGCATACCTTGTTAACCTGTCCTTCACTGGTCAGGACCACCACAGAGCAGGTATTATTTGGGTGCTGGATAATTCTCAGCACTGTGTGTGTGGTGCTAGTATGTGTGGAGCAGTGCTGCTGGAGTTGTCCACTCACTGTCCACTCTATAAGAGTTGCTGGCCCACCTTGTAAACGTAAAGTCAGAGATGATAGCTCATCTGCTGCTGCACAGTTTGTGTTCCTCAAGTCCTTCATCAGGGGTCACAGGACACTGTTGTCTGGATATCTTTGATTGGTGGACTATTCTCAGTCCAGCAGTGACACTGAGATGTTTAAACTCCCAGCAACACTGTTGTGTATGATCCATGCACAACAGCACAACACACACTTAACACACCACCATCATGTCAGTGTCACTGCAGTGCTGGGAATGACCCATCAACGAAATGATACCTGCTGTCTGGTGGTCCTGTGAGGGTCCTAACCACCAAAGAGCGAGATAAGGTCTGCAGAGTAACAATACCTAACTTAATAATGCAACTTCTCCTGGAGGAAGCCTTCTGGATGTTCTACCCATTTCTGCTGTACACCTTACTTGCAGCTACTATATGAACAATAACACCTTATTTGATGGAGTGCTACGATCAGCAGATGTTCTAAAACTTTGCTCACTGCTGTTTGTCTTGCTACTGGATGAGGGTAGTGTGTGCCCCCAGTATGTGCGTGTGTGTGTTGGGGGATCTTTTCTTATTCCATTTTATGGCACACTCACACCCGTTTGAGCAAACACATGAGTCAGGCAGGAATGTAAAGCACCATATAATACTCAAGGGTTGTGAAATGTTTGACTTTTATCACCCGAGGCAGGAGGTGGGGAGGGCGATGGTCGGCTGGTGACCATGCAGGGGTAAAAGGCTCTTCTGAAACCATTGTTTGAGAAAGCAAGCATAAAGGAGATTAATTAAACAATGACTTGCTGTTGGTGACTGTAGGAGAGATTGATGCGGCGTTGACAGCTTGACTTTGACCATATGCATTCGCTCAAACCATAACTCTCAATGAGTGTATTAATCAAATAAGCTAAAAGTTATATTAGTCTATATATTTCTGATCCTATCAAAATGGAACAACTGCTTTGATGTTTCCTTTTTTTCTCATTAATCTATAGATGTGTGACTTGTAATCATATATAGATTATGGGATACCAAGTTAAATTGGTTTTGCTAGCTTTTTGGAAACTCCCAGCGAGTCCCCCTTAAACAAGTTGTTAATAAAAGGCATGTGTTTTGGATCCTGTCAAGACAGAATAATTGCTTCAGTATTTCTTTATTTTCCATCTGTTGGGCTACAACAGGTTATGGACAACCTAAATTAGAATATGCTTGCTTGCTAGTTTGAAGTCATCTAGGAAGCCTTGTGCATAATGAACTGATTACTTATTTATATAGGACAATTTTTGTTTCTATTTCTGTTTGTTTACAAATACATAATATGGCCACTATACAGATATACAAAATACACATGGGCTGCCATGTACGATGAGGTTTTTGCTAGCTACTTTGAAACCTGCTAGCAAGTTACTTTATTACTTGTAACTACTGGTAAACAAACTCTTAATGCTATAAAATAATATAGAATAATTGCTTTGTGTTTCTTTATATCCTATCTGTTGGGCTACAACAAATTATGGACAACCTAAATTAGAATATGCTTGCTCGCTAGTTTGAAGCCACCTAGCAATGGCTTTTTTGGATATTGTTTATATAGGGCAATTTTTATTTCTGTTTCTGTTTGTCCACAAATATATAATATGGCCACTATACAGATATACAAAATACACATGGGCTTCCATGTACAATGATGTTTTTGCTAGCTACTTTGAAACCTGCTAGCCAGTCACTTCAAAACTACTGGTAAACAAACTCTTTATGACTAACACATTAATTTAGGATCCTGTCCAGATAAAATAATTGCTTTGTGTTTCTTTATCCCATCTGTTGGGCTACAACAGATTATGGACAACCAAAAATGAGAAAATGCTTCCTAGCTAGTTGCAAACCAGCTAGCAAGCCATTTGCATAGTGAACTAATAACATTTTTGAATGTTATCTAAGACAATTGTATTTTAAATGTTTATTTCCATATATCCACAAGTATAAAACTTGGCCAGTATACAGACTATGGGATGCCTTGTAAGATAAGTTTCTTGCTAGTTACTGTGAAACCTGCTAGCGAGTCATCGTAAAACTACCTGTAAAGAAACTCTTTATGGATGCATTATTTTTGGATCTTGTCAAGATCTTTTTTCATCAGTACACAGATATATAAACTTACCATTCTTCACAGATCATATGCTAAATGCTAAGTTAAACCTGCTAGTTTGAAACCTGCTTGTTTAAAACCTACTAGCGACTTGCTTGACATACGCGTCCTCAAACTAAATGATTATTTTTGTTTGGAGTGTATTGAGATATGACAAAATTCCCAGTCAGTTTTCTCGTAAGTATTTTCAGGGACAATGTTTTGCTAGCTGAAAACACTAGCAGCTCAGTGCTTTTCTAAGCCCCATACAGGTTGTGAAGGTGTTCAGTCCACAGCTTGTTGTACATATTAAAGAACAAAATGGTTTCCGTCGGTGTACATGTTCGTGTGGCTTCTCTATGTTGTCCTGCCGGTTTGCAAAGCCAATATCAAATCGTTTTATTTAGCTGAGTGAGTCTGTGCAGATTTAATGGGCCGTTCACTGTGTTAGTTTACTGGCATGCATTTAAGCATTAAAGCCTTTCGCTACCAGAACTGGCGTGATATCATTTGAGATTGTCTAACCTGTATGTGCGAAGTGGGTCATCACTAACACTTCCACATCCTGCTCAGGCCATTACACCCACTGCTTCCTGTATCCTATTCCAATAATGACCTCCGGCTCCACAGGGCTTTGTCACATTGCAGAGTGATTGGACGTGGCTCTAGTGCACTGATCACAAACCACACTGAAAAAGAGATGGATTGAAATTTCATGATTTATAAGTAAAATATATTTCATCTACACCGTTCTGTCAATAATACTGACATAATTGTGTCGATGTAGTACATTTTACTCATGTAGAAATGAAAATTGAGTCTTTCTCTGATTTAACTCATTTTCAGGCTCTTGGTTCTTCAGCCTGAACTGATGTTTGGGCAGATCAGAGTTTAGAGTGATATACAGTATTTTGTACTCTCGTGGACACGTGTAACGCAAAAAATACACTTCTTATTATGTCTTAAACAGTACTCTACTTACAAGTATGTGTACTTTTATGTTTTATACTACTTTGGAAGTATTATATTCATGTACCTCTTCATTTATTACCAAGTTACACCGATAGTAGCCACAATATTTTTGTTTGATAATCATCACTATACCAACCCTTTGTAGTAGCGGTATTACAGAAGGCTGTAATATGAAATTATTTTTCATATTTTTTACTGTGAGCTATGAGCATCCTGATCAACCAGAAATGTTGAAATGTGGGAGTTTGGTCTAAATGATAAAACAGTAACACAAGCCATTGAGTTATAATAGATCACTACAGTAAACATTCTATGATTTTCTATTCTAGAACTGACTGCTTTCTATTGATTGTTAGTGCTGATTTAGTTTCAATAAACCCAGCTGTCATGAATTTCGTAGCCACATCTGGATTCAGTACAGTTTCCATGTGGAACAGAGTGTATTGAGAGTGTCACTGGAAAGGAAGAAGGCTATAAATTCTGTCTCATCACATGTGCGCAATCATTCAGTTTGCAAGAAGAGAAGTAATTGAGTTGTGTTTGAAACCTAATTCTTACTTTTAAGTCTGTTCTTTTGGCTTATTATCGTCAGGATACCAGGATACAGCGACTTTATTTGGAAATAAGCTCTAATTGTATAAGTTGCTATTTTACTCTAGCATATAACATCAGCCAATTGGCTAACTGTAGCACATTTACTTTTATTTTTTAAAAGTATTTTTTTTTCATTTACATTCTTTCAGTTAGTAAGCTAGCTTGCTAGAATTTTATGAATTGTCAGTTATTATACTTTAAATTATTATAATTTCATAGGGATTACAGCTGATAATTAGTTGGCTAACAATAGCGCATTTACTATTATTTACTATTTTTTTTCTTGTACACTGCATTGTTTTAGTTAGCAAGCTATCTCGCTGGAGATTTATAATTTGTCAGCTATAACCCACCCAGCAAAAGCTCATTGAAAAGACGTTTATAGGATAGCTTTGCCAGGTGTCTAAACAACATTGAGATTTGGTTGTAATGTGAAAGCTAAAATGACGTATTTTCCAGATTGTTCCAGTGACTTAAATTCAATTTAAATGTCAACCTTCACTTGTGATGTATTCATTTTATTACATGCATAATTACTCTCAAAATAAGACAATGACAAGAAAGTACTAGTATACTGTTTAAGGTGGTCTGACATGGTAGAGATCATGTTCTGTTCCAACTTTGTCGGCAGCTGCAATGAGAAAAACATCTTAACCAAACTTTGTTTAATTTTGATTACAGAAAACAATTAATAACGGCAAAAGGCAAACGTTGCTGTGGGCTATGATATTGGAGGCAACTGGGCACTAATATGACGTCTGGTGTTTGGGGGGGTGAGCACTCGGCCTCAAGGGCTACAGTTGAAATTGATCAGTTGGCTGACATTGGCACGTTTACCTTTGGGTTAAGGTGAACTACTACTGATACCTTGCTATCTTACTAAAGTTTTAAAAATTGTCGGTTATTACAACTAAGCTTATAATCTGCGGGATTACAGCAGATAATTTGTTGGCTAGCAGTTTACTTTTTCTTTCTTTTACACTGTTTCTGATAGCTAGCAAGTAATTATGCGATAGTTCACGATAGTTAGCTAGTTGCTTAATGCTATCACATTGACTTTCAGTTTACTGTGAATTTTTACTAGATTGCTTTTTCAAACAGTCATATAAATTATAACACTAGGCTTACGGGTGAAAATTAGCTAGTTGGCTGACACAAGCACATTTACTTTCATTTTTGTCTCGTTCCTGATAGCTAGCTAAAGTTAAACTTGTCTTTGATTCTGTTTCAGTTTCTAACATTAGGCCACAAGGACTACAAAGGAATTAGCACATTTACTTTTATTTTAGATAGATAGATAGATAGATAGATAGATAGATAGATAGATAGATAGATAGATAGATGAGACCAAATTCAGGGCTAATCTGATTGCAGTGTCATTATCTTGTCCTGGTGTTGTAGCTGCCTGACAGTTTAAGGTAGTGGCGGTCCAGTGTTGTTGTTGTTGCCTTAGTTGAAACGTGCTGGCTAAAAGAGTGGCCCTGTGTGGTCAATGAGGCTCGCCTGAAGGTGTGTAACAGCTCACATATAGCCCTGGATAACCTGGTCAGCCTGGGGGTACATGGTGGAAAGAGGATAAGTGGGGTAGAGAGATGGAGAGAGTATTGATGCAGCCAAGCCCCACGTGCAGGGATCATCATGGTTCAGCTGTGAAGCGGGGGCGAGGTATTGGGTCAGAGAGAGACAGAGAGAGTGACACTAAGTCAACGCAAAGTGCCAGCTGGTCCATTGTTGCTGGGAACGTATAAGCTACATAAATAGTACACAGCTAGGATACGGTACATAGTGAGCAAGCAGTATGCTCATGTATATAAACACAGAGGTCATTTTAGTGTATCTGTAGTTATGATTTGGTGTTAGTTTAGAAATCATCTGTCATACTAAGAAATAAATGAAAAGATTTCATGCTGAACTATCGACTGCAGCTGTGTCTGTTAAATAAGCAGTAAAACACTAGAATGAAATATACAATTTACATTGACTATGATAATTCAGAATTAGAATTTAGAAAACTACAACTGAACAAGTTTAGAATTCAGTAAAACATTTTACAGTGAAATTAAGTGTCATAGCTAAATAATTTAGCACAGCCATAACTGCACTATGACTGGGCACACCTAGGTGAGTCCTGGCTATAATAATACAATTATATAGAAAAGAATGGGAGCAGATAACAACTTATTCCAACTTATAAAATAATAATTATTTATTTTTTGTTGTATTATATTTTGGTTGTAATTCATACCCACATACCTGATGTACATGAAATAACAGACACATGTTTTACATTAAACTTTCACTGGAAACTAAATATCAGTCAAGCTCTAGCAACAGAGATTAGAATATCAAATACAGTAATATGAAATATCAAATCTTAACATGTGACCAAAAACAGAATATCTCCCTCTCCAAAATCTGGATACCACGTGTCCCCAAAATGCTAACTTTACAGGAGAATGAAAAACATAATTTACCTTTAATGTAAGTCAATGGAACCAGAAGTCTTTTAGAGTAGGTTGAGGTCATTTCTTTTAATGCGGTCATCACGAAATGTACACACAATATCTGAGGCAACAGGCGTTTTCAAATCATGTCAAGAGCTAAAAAATACAAAACCTGAGGTAGGAGGTTCTGTTCCATCAGCAGTGATATGAAAGCCAAAGATTAAGAATATGAAATACTAGCTGAATCGCATCCGCTGTAACACACATACACTGTGATGCCAGTTTCTGAAAAACGATTACCTTGTAGCTACACTCATTGGTCACTTTATCAGAAACACCTACCATATAGATGCAGTTAGTAGCTTTACAATTACTGACTATATACCGCCCAACACAATTCAACAGCCCCTCTGTACATCACTGGAAAAGGAACCATCATAAGACCACCACTGATCAGAACAGTTGTTTACGTGGTGATCCATTCTTCAGTTATCTACAGTGGGCTACAGTCAGTACCTGTAAACCTATGAAGTGCTTATATAGTAACTGATATAATGGTCAGTCAGTGAATGTGCAAGTCCACCTGCAGTGGTTATCAGTACAGAGCTGAAGTGTACAGTGCTGGTGAAAGTATAGTCCTGAAAAAATAAAATCTCCCTCCTACCACTGACACAGTTCGGTAACCCTGCAGGGCTGTATTGTAAATGTTTATCTTGTACAGACTTGTATGAAGCAATGCGCCGCCTGCCTTTCACAACTGATAGGAGGAGAAAAACACATACACGCATGAACGCCAGACACAGATTCTCTACCTGCTAATGCCCAGTTCAGAGCTGATCTAGCATCAGGAGCCATGAACACAAGACAACAGGAAGTCTTCCCTTTTTTTAGCCGCCGTTGTCATGGCAACCTCTTTCCTTTCGACAAACGAGAGAGCGAAAGAAAGAAAAAACAGAGCTAAGGCTGATTATTACTTACTGTCGTCAAACATGCAAGAATGACTAAATCCATCCGAAATAACACGGAGGTGTTCACCCATCTGGATAAGACACTAAGTTCTTAATAAGTTATTAACGTTGTGTTGTTATACTCTTCAAATCTAACGACTTATTTACATATTTAATTACTTCAAGTCAGAGACAGTTTAATCCTAAAACACTTAGTATTTATTTAAAAAACACAACTGCAAAAACACAAGAGGGATCAATGAATTGGGGTAAATGGAGATTTAGCTAAACAGAGATAAACAGAGTATCAGTTAGTATAAGGATGAAGTGCTGACTGGTTGGCATTACTGCTACTGAGTGCTGATTTGTTAGCAGTACTGCTTATTGGTAAGTAATATTGCTTCTGAGTGCTGATTGGTTAGCAGTACTGCCTTAGAGTGCTTAATGGTTAGTAATAGTGCTAATGAGTGCTGATTGGTTAGTAATACTGCTACTGAGTGCTGATTGGTTAGCAGTACTGCCTTAGAGTGCTTAATGGTTAGTAATAGTGCTAATGAGTGCTGATTGGTTAGTAATACTGCTACTGAGTGCTGATAGGTTAGCAGTACTGCTTTAGAGTGCTTAATGGTTAGTAATAGTGCTACTGAGTGCTGATTGGTTGACATTACTGCTACGGAATGCTGATTGGTTGGCATTGCTGCTACTGAGTGCTGAGTGTTTAACATTACTGCTACAGAGTGCTGATTGTTTAGTATTACTGCTACTGAGTGCTGATAGGTTAGTAATACTGCTACTGAGTGCTGATAGGTTAGCAGTACTGCTTTAGAGTGCTTAATGGTTAGTAATAGTGCTACTGAGTACTGAATGGTTGACATTACTGCTACTGAGTGCTGAGTGGTTATTGTTACTGCTACTGAGTGTTGACTGGTTGGCTATACTGCTACAGAGTGCTAATTAGTTAGCATTACTGCAAATTAATGCTTACCGGTAAGCATTACTGCTACTGAGTGCTGATTGATTGACATTACCACTACAGAATGCTGATTGGTTAGCATTACTGCTACTGAGAGCTGATTGGTTAGCATGCCTGCTACTGAGTGCTGATTGATTGACATTACCACTACAGAATGCTGATTGGTTAGCATTACTGCTACTGAGAGCTGATTGGTTAGCATTACTGCTACTGAGAGCTGATTGGTTAGTATTACTGCTACTGAGTATTGACTGCTTGACATTACTGCTACTGAGAGCTGATTGGTTAGCATGCCTGCTACTGAGTGCTGATTGGTTAGCATTACTGCTACTGAGAGCTGATTGGTTAGCATTACTGCTACTGAGTGCTGATTGGTTAGCATTACTGCTACGGCTTGCTGATTGATTAGCATTACTGCTACTGAGAGCTGATTGGTTAGCATTACTGCTACTGAGTGCTGATTGGTTTGCATTACTGCTACTGAGTGCTGATTGGTTAGCATTACTGCTACTGAGTGCTGATTTTGGCATTACTGCTATTGAGTATTGACTGCTTGACATTACTGCTACGGCGAGGTTATTGGTTAGCATTACTGCTACTGAGTGCTGACTGGTTAGCATTCCTGCTACTAAGTGCTGATTGGTCAGCATAACTGCTACTGAGTGCTGATTGGTCAGCATTACTGCTACCGAGTGCTGATTGGTTAGCATTACTGCTACTGAGTGCTGACTGGTTGGCTTTACTGCTACAAAGTGCTGATTTTGGCATTACTGCTACTGAGTGCTGACTAGTTAGTGAATGATGATCTCATTGGCTGATTAAAGTGGTTTATACTTACTGATAGCATGTACGTTATAAAGCAGTGTTTAAATATGCTGTACTGTTCTGGGTTGGGAAAAACAAGTGCATTTATCTGTATGAACACTTACAAACTATGATTTTGTGCAAAATAAAGCAAAAATATAATATAATGTATTTCTTTTCTGAAAAATAACACACAACCAGGGGTGGAAAACAGCTGGAACGTTCTGGAATCCCATTCCATAAGTGAATGTCAGGAGTTCCAGACTTCATAAAGCTCGGTGACATTTTTTAACAGGGAAAAGAATGTAGTTGTTTTACTCTGCTGTAAATTGTGTGTATGAGTCCTGAGGGGATATATATAATCTTTGACAAGTGAGCGAAGCTTAAACACAGCATACAGTATATTCAGCCAATGGAAAGTCACGGTGCTGCAGTAAGCTCTGCCCACCCAGACTTCACGGCATGCAGTGTGCTTTGAATGTGGTAGCAGCCAAGAATCAGTCGAGTGTTCACTTTCTGATTTCCTGAAGCCTCTGCCTGTCTCACTGCTGAGACTGGTACTGAAACTCGGTATCGTGATTTGCAATGATCAATACCATAAACCAGGTTCTGGGGTGCGTGCTTTATTCTGAATGACACATGTATTATTATTTAGCAACCCAACAAATAAAAACCATTCATTCAAGCTATCTGTTACACAGAACAAGGATTGTACCAACATAAACTACGTAAAAATGGAATTCTGTAAAGATGTAAACATTGGGGACCACAAAACCTTGGTCACAGGAAACTGAAGGTAGGGCCAAAAAAATAACAGGGCTTTAGACTAAAAGGAGGAGGGTTTCATACATGGTCCACCTACTAAACTTCATTTGTGGACAGCTTTTGTCTGCAGAGTTTGAGTGTACATGACTGTCATTACATGACAGTAGTCCTGTATGGTTCTGTTCATAGGACTACACAACAGTAGTCCCATAGGGTTCCATTCCAAAGACTACATAAGACTATTTGACAGAAATCCCATAGGGTTCTGTTCCAAAGACTACGTACGACTACATGACATAGTCCCGTCTTGTTCTATTCATAAGACTACATGACTACACAAGACTACATGACAGTAGACCTGTAGGGTTCTGTTCATAATATTACATAACAGTAGTCCTGTAGGGTTCTGTTTATATGACTACTTGACTACATAAGACTACATGACAGTATTCCTGTAGGGATCTGTTCATAAGACTACATGACAGTACACCCGTATGGTTCTGTTCATAGGACTACACAACAGTAGTCCCATAGGGTTCCATTCCAAAGACTACATAAGACTATTTGACAGAAATCCCATAGGGTTCTGTTCCAAAGACTACGTACGACTACATGACATAGTCCTGTCTGGTTCTATTCCTAAGACTACATGACTACACAAGACTACATGACAGTAGACCTGTAGGGTTCTGTTCATAATATTACATAACAGTAGTCCTGTAGGGTTCTGTTTATATGACTACTTGACTACATAAGACTACATGTCAGTATTCCTGTAGGGATCTGTTCATAAGACTACATGTCAGTATTCCTGTAGGGATCTGTTCATAAGACTACATGACAGTATTCCTGTAGGTATCTGTTCATAAGACTACATGACAGCAGTCCCATACAGTTCTGGTCACTTGACAACATAAGACTATATGATAGTAGTCCCGTAGGGTTCTATTCATAAGACTACATGACATAAGACTACACTTGTTATGACAAATGATCTAAGCCTACATAAATGTTTAGAAATGGTTATTTTAGTAGACCTAATTCACTATAAAGGTTTCGTTGGCCAGTTTTGATTAAAATTAGCTAAAGTAGCCTTTATGACAGATGACGCCTGTTGGAATTAGCATTTACACACATTTATGTAGGGTTATATCAACTGCCATGACAGGCTTATGTAGGTAGTGAAGTGCAGCCAAAAACATGTTAATATATTTAACTCTGGAAATGCTCTAGATTAGAAGCATCTATTGGATGATTATAAAAAGAATAAATTGAAATGCTATTGTTAAAGCGAGACTGCATCAGAATTGGACATCCCTTCACTTTACTCACTGTCATGATCAGAATGTTTCATATCATTCTGCTGTAAACACCGGACCCCCTAATCGTGAGCTGAACACGTGCAGCACTTTGATCTACTCTCCAAAGTCAAGCATGAAAATGGGACCTCCAGTTAAGAGTGTTTCCCACGCTCCTGCCAAGCGCGGGGTTACATTCGCGTAACGAGCTTCTTCCTCTTTCAGTCACTAACCCATTCTCTTTTGTATCACAGTCCTCATTACCTGCGTGTCGCTATTAGCGACGGCCGACAGAGGTCAAGAGGATGACCCTGAAGCAGGCCCGGAGGTCAGCAGGGGTCGTGTAGGGTTACACGCTTGTTGGGAACCACATTTGATTGGAGAGATTTTAATGCGTTTATTCAATGAAGCCTGAACTGCAGGGACCTCCATTACTAAGACCTCGCCAATTGACTTAATTGGCTGCTCACGTTGTATAGAATCAGAAACCCAAAATGAAAAGCGGCCTTTGTACTCTGCATGTTCTCTACGTGTTGTTTTATTTTTAACATTTAGCTCTTCAAATCATATAGATTTTTTTAAATGAATGCTTTTAGTTTCTCAGCTCTTTTCTGTTTAGCAGTGGGGACCCCTCAGGACGCTCTTCTGTCATTCTAGGTGTTTAAATTTGAATCCTACAAATGTCGCAACAGAGCTCTTACATCACTATTAAGATTTGGTTGTGTTACAATCCCAGTGGAAACTGATCCAGTCAGTTTTTCTCCCTGTGGTATATATGCAGACACAGCCAAGTGAGCTGATTTGAAGTTTCTATTGTATCAGATTAACCAGTAATTAGGAACTGACCATGGATTCAACCAGTCATGTACTGATTTACAGTAACACCAATTTTTGTTGGGAAAAAAAACATAATTCCAGACATTCTAGGAGCTTTAGATGTTCACTAACCGTTAATACAACTTAAAACACAGGTGGCTCAAACGAATACCGCCACTGTCCAAAGAAAAACATGTATTGCAGATTTTGTACATAATTTCAACTTTGACAGCTGTTCCATATATACTGTGAAAGGTTCATGATAAATGGACCAATAGAAATGCTCCAAACAACTCTAATTAAACCTGTTTACATTAACTTGCACTGAAAGATAAGAACATTTTTTATATACTTCAACTTATATTATTATACTTTGTATATTTTGTATTCATTTTTTATTATCAAATCAATTTTATTTGTATAGCGCTTTTAACAACTGATGTCACAAAGCAGCTTTACAGGACGTTAGTGATAAGAAAAGTTTAATAGAGCATAAATAAGCCTAAGAAGAAAACAGCACAGAAGAGAATCATAGAACAAACATAGAAAACCATAAAAATCATAGAACAAACATAGAAAACCCCCAGGTGAGCAAGCCATAGGCGGCAGTGGTGAGGAAAAACTCCCTCAGAGCTGGAGGAAGAAACTTTGGGAGGAACCAAGACTCACAAGGGGGGGACCCATCCTCCTCTGATCAAACTACTCAAACAGTATTTCTTCTTTTGTTATCGTATCTACTGGTGAATGGAGGAACAGCAAAGTAAGAATGTCACTGTACAGTGTAACTGTCTGTATCTGCTCTGCATATGACAATAAAACTCTTGACTCTTGAATCTATAATAATCGGCACGTCGTCCTGTGGTGTTACCCATAAATTCAGCTTCTTCTCATGAAATGTCATGCGTTTTGCTGTTTGATTGACGGCTAATTATCCGTGCTGGAAGGAGATATATTTTCCATATTTCCAGGCTTTTGCCTCCGGCTGCATGTCTATGCAAAGCCGCGTGTCTGAAGAGAGGCGGCTCGGCGAGGTCAGATTTTGCCTAACAGCTCCGAGGATAGGATCGGTCACTTTTCCCACGGTTAGATTAGACGGCGCTGGCTCAGAGGACAGCTGTAAATCTGATCTGATCTGATTTGGTCTTGAGTTGCTGGAGCAGACCCAAAAGTAACTCTTCTTCTGTATGACACTCCTGACTATAACCGAGTACCTCTTTCTCTGATTACGTCTGTCTGTCTGTCTCTCATCCTGCTTTTCAAACTTTGTCCATACGCGTTATCTATTCATTGCTATTCACGAGGCTGCTCTGAAAATAGTAATGCATTGAATTCACTCGACTCACATGTGCAAATTATTTCCACATGAATACAATGCTGCAGCCGTGTAGGCCTGTCGCCATAATCTTCTAACCCCAATATATTAGTGTGAGTTTGGTGCATTTCTATCAGTGGGGTTGAATTAAGTACATAACTAAAGAAACAAGGCAGCAAACACCTTTATCGAGTCACATCGTAGGTCTTAGCTACACAACTAATGCTGCTATATCACCTCTGGAGGGCAGTGGCGAGTAATGTTTGTTTACTTGAGCTCCAGTAGCTGTCTCTGTACTCAGTTAAGAGTCTCTACATGTGCACAGCTAGAAAGCCAGATAGCTAATCAGCTGTTAATGCTCAGGAGTGGCACTTAAACAAATACAGGTCTACAATGAAGTCTAACACTTTTACTCTCCAGTGCTGGTCAGCACAGACGCAGCTATACAGTTTGAGCAGCAGCACTTAAAACACTCAAACACTTAAAACACTTAAACACTGCTGCTGTTGCATACAGTGTATTTATTTTCAGCTTTACTGGCTTTTTAGCATGAACTGAACCCTGGAGATCAAATACTAAACTTAAATAAACTTAAAATAAACTTTTTTACCTCTTGATTTGGAAGTTGTGCATTCATTACATCCTGCTAAATTTAAAGGTTACAGTAAAGTGACTTCCATGCCTATAGTGCCTCCTGCTGGAGAAACTTCCGACTGCTAGATAGGAGTTCCAAAGTTATGTCCATGTGCTTCTTATAGCGTCCCTGTCCAATAAAAAACAAGTATCTCTAAAACTACAACTTTACAGGAGAGGCCAAAAACCTTACTTTTACTTTAATGTAAGTCAATGGAACCAGAATTTTTTCCAGCTTTTTGGGGCATTTCTATTGGTCCATTCAGCATGAAATATTTACACAATGTAAACAGCAGTTAGCGTGTTTAAATGATGTAGTCATTCTCAAAATCGACAAAAATGGAGGTGCATGATTTTCATTGGATGGTAACGATAGTTTAAATGATGTTTTTGTTGTAATAGTGGACTTTGGCTTTGGAAAACGATGAAGTAAATTAAATAAATTCTGCAGTTCTCTCAGTTCTCTTTACAAGCATGGTGATTATTGACAGTTTGAAGCATAGTCAGTTGGTTTTCTGTGTCAAGTTTCATGAATTCGATCCATCATGACCAAGTCTGACTATTATAGGCTTGTACTTCATTAGTTTCATTAGATTAACCAAAATAACAATTTTATTATTATTATTTTTTTAATTATTATTATTTTTAACCCTGTCATGTCTCAATTTTCGCAATCAGAATGGTGATCCGAATGCACTGATGTACCAAACATATTTGCTTTTACAAGAACAGCTCTATAGGTTTCTATAGCCTATTCTTGTTAATGTTTGTATTTTTATTGAATTTATTTATTTATTTATTTAGCCAGGCCTGACAGACAATAACAATTACATTATTGACACGACAGTCACATTTCATGTGTGTGTAGCCAAAAGCAAGAAAAGTTTAAAACTGTGGTGTATTTTATTCTTGTTGTATGATCAACATACTGTGTACCGTGTTATCGTTTGCACATTAAGTTCTGTGAGTATTTTTGTGAGTACTCGTCACACTGAATTCCCTGTTTGTTAAAATGTGCTTGATGAATAAGCTATTCTGAGTCTAACGCCTCTCTCTCCATCTCTCTGCAGTGATAGTTATATAGTGCGAGTGAAGGCCGTGGTGATGACGCGGGATGACTCGAGCGGTGGGTGGTTGGCCCAGGAGGGCGGTGGGCTCAGCCGAGTTGGAGTGTGCAAAGTGGCTCCGCCTGACCTGGAGTTTATCGGCCGAAACGGCTTCCTCATTTACGGAGAGAGACTCCGAGACAAACAGGTGTGTCTGTGAGTTTTCACTCGTCTGTTGTCACATTTAAAGCAACGGTACACAATTAGTTCCCTGCTCTTGTTTTTCACTAGAGCCTACAAGACTAACGTAGCCAACTGGTATCTGATACACTCAACACCATTTAACATTGTACAAACGTCTCACCCACATCAGCCCACTTGCCCTACACCAGGGGTCACTAATAGGTGGACCGCGGACCAGATCCAGACCCAAACCAATAATCTATTGAGAATGATTTAATGTTGACTGTGTTTATTTTAAGAGGCGGAGCTTTTCTCGTCTTTATGGTATACGGGCTTTATGGTGCAGTGAACTCAGAGACCAATTGCGGGCACTGGAAGATCACCGAAGGTGCTCCTTAGCCAATCAGATCTGGGCATGTTGGGACACTGGCTAGGTATGAAGCGAGGAGCAGCAGTCGGAGACTAAAGGGAGTCAGAAAGAATAACGAGCTCTAAAAACAGAAATATGAACAGAGAAAACTGAGTGTTTAACAGGAACGGTTCTGGAATGGACCTGCTCGTCTAGTTCTGGAGAAAACCGCTCTGTACAACCAACATGTTAATCTGTGAAGCTGAGTTTACAAGAAGATGCACGTTTTATTTAATTTCTCTATAAATAAACACTTTAAGATGCACTTTTTAAAAAAAAAAACATTCTGTTTTTTTAAATGTAGCCCAT
Source organism: Megaleporinus macrocephalus (assembly GCA_021613375.1). Taxonomy (NCBI): domain Eukaryota; kingdom Metazoa; phylum Chordata; class Actinopteri; order Characiformes; family Anostomidae; genus Megaleporinus; species Megaleporinus macrocephalus. Next base: position 30,061,129 of record CM038722.1, read on the forward strand.
ATTTTGATTAAAGTGATTAAAAAACATTTATTATTAGTTTATAAATAATGATTTCAGTTCAGCATTTAAACAGTAAATATACTGAAATATACTGAACGGTATGTGTGATGTGATGGTGTTTCAGTAGCTGATGGTATGAGATGCTGATACTAGACTACTTCAGTAAACAGGATACACCACTGAGTCAGAACACACGTTAGAAATGATGATGGTCCAGACCTTGTCCTGAGGAAATCTCCTCTAACTGGACCTTACTGACTCTAATTAAACACCCCTGCCCTAAACTAAACAAACTGATATACACTCTAAATTAAAATCCTTGTTTCTGCACTCACAGTCCATTTATTATATTTGTTATATTATTATTATAAGATTCAGTGTGTAGTTCTACAATTACAGACCATGTTAGCCCCCATCACCCTATACTTCAATGGGCAGGACCGATACAGGACCCACGCAGGGCAGGCAGATCATTCTCAGCAATGCAGTGTTGTGCTGGTGTGAGTGGATCAGATGTAGCAGAGCTGCTGGAGTGTTTAAACACTGTATCCACTCACTGTCCACTCTATTAGACACTCCTAACTTGTTGGTTCGCCTTACAGATGCGAAACCAGAGACGATAGCTTATTTATTACGACCGGTTTGTCTGCTAGTTCAATTAAGCTCCTCCCATTCACGCTGAAGTTAAAGGGGTGTTTCAGTCCAGACAGCTTTTCACATGACTCACTCACAATCCAGATCACCCAATCAGAAGAGGGCTCATTTACGTACACCAGCCTTAAAGACACAGTAAAAAAACAGGCTGGAAAATGATCATGTAAAAAAGACTTTTATTGGTATTTAAAATGATGCAAATATGGTTTGGACCTCGGAGGAAAAATAAAATCTAACACAAATGGAGGATGTAAGAGTAAGTGAGGTGTTGGTAATTTCAAATTGACCTACTTATTTAGGCCTGGGGGTGGCTGCTACTGTTTTCAACACACTTTTGTTGATTTGAATAGATAACAGTAAGTCATGCGGTGTCAGAAACCACACAATCAAGTCTGTTTGTGATGTGGTTTGTAAAGATGTTACTGATACACTGGTAAGCGGTGAGGGTTACGCTCCCATCGCTTGTTAGCTGTAATAACCTCGTGTAAAACTAAAGATAGAAGCTTCAAACAGCCAACCTGCCACTACTTCTGGGGCAAGGATGACATTGTGTGCTGTTCATTTTTGGCCAGATCATCGTTTTAACCCATATCTGACTTTAGTTAGTGCTGGCTTAAGGTACATACAGTCTACAAACAAATTGTGTCCCTTTGCACTTGGTATCATATGTTGCTAAACTCCAACACTGAAATTTACCCAAACCTTGTGACCCATCCCTACTCCACCCAAAGACTGTCACTGTCTGTCTGTAATTCTAAAAAAACAGTTGGTCCATTACCATTGGTCCATTCATGAAGATGGACCAATATACATATATACATATTCACACTATGTAAACAGCAGCTATTGTGTTAAAATTAAGCAGAAAATTAAAAATGGGCAAACAATTAGTTACATGTTTTTTGTTTGGACACACACAACAGTAACAAAGCCAGTAACAAAGTAACACACACAACAAAAGCCCATTAACTTAAATACAAATCAAATCTTTAACTCATTTAGTAAATCATTCAGGCATCTCTTTAGGACTTTCTAGAGATGGACTGATCAGCATTTTTGAGGTCGATTCCGATCGCCGATTACCTTTCAGCGCAAATATCCTCAATACTGCAATCATTCAATTTAGACCCTGAATTTAAAACGAAAAAAGCTAATTAAATAAATTCAGTAAAAACTGCAGTCATTAAACGCAGACTCTGTTATTTTAAACGACAATCATTAAATGTAGATCTTGAATTGTTGCTGCTGTTCTGTTCATACCGGTCAGATCTGGTCTGTATGGTGTTCTGGGTTGTTTGTTTTGTGTTAGCTGTGTGTACTAGCTCTGCTGTTTACTGATACTCACTGTATTCAGTTGCATGCTGTTCCATCTTCCTGGATGAAACGCCAGCTGGAAATACAGATACATTAGGTTGAATGGGATTTTGCCAATATTCTGTAAAGCTTGTCTAACCTAGCAACAGTTGCTGTGAAGGAACTGGAGAAGCTATACCGACATCACTCCTCTTACCCTGACCACTGCTTTGTAGGTGATTCTGAAGTGCTTCCTGAAGAAGGACCTGGTCTACACTAAGGCCACGCCCACTTTTCACCACTGGCGTGTGGACAATAAGAAGTGTGGCCTGACCTTCCAGAGTCCGGCAGACGCCCGAGCCTTCGACCGCGGGGTCAGGAAAGCCGTTGAGGACCTGACTGATGGTATGTGAGGAAGCTATTTCAGAGTTTTTAATATATATTATAATTTAAATACATTTTATTTTGTAGCAAATATTTTATTTTATAATATGGTGGTGGACAATGGCATAAAATGATTCTAGTATAGCAGTCATGTGACCTCCTGTAGTGTGTATATATATATATATATATATATATATATATATATATATATATATATATATATATATATATATATGCGTGTGTTTATATATAACTCCTATATAATAATGCCTTGCAATCACATATTAGTTAACAGTTATACTGAATTATATATCCTTGAATAACTTCCTGTTGTTGCCAAAATACTTAAAATATTAAATAAAGCTCCTATAAATAGTTTAACAGTAATAAAAATGTATTAAAAAAAACGAACTTCTCAGAAATGTGTAAATGGTAGTATTAAATAAACATAATGTATATTATTTATATAAATACATTCAATAATCAGGAGAGTACTGATGTTTTAAATCAAATACATCAGTGAATGTAAGCTTCTGTTTAAAAATGATAACTTTACAGGAGAAAGAAAAAACATACTTCACTTTTGATTTAACTCAATGGAACCAAATGTCCAAACCAAACTAAATTCTGGTCTTTAAATCATTATTCATCATTAAATTAACACACAATGTCAAGAGGCAACAAGTACTTTTAAATTGTAAAAAAAAAGAAAATACCAGGTTTTGTTCCAACAGCATGTTGTGTATGTTGTGATAGGTTTATGAGGTACAGTTTGATGATAATATGAGTTTGTATTAATATGATTTTGTAAAATGTAGGAATGTGATATTTTAAATCAGGGCTGTACGATAATATGATATTATCATGATACATCACAGCACAGTATGTTTTCCTGAGCGCATCGTGGATCTCGTCAGTACTGAAACAACACGGACCGACTGCATGTTTCATCACAGTGTAATGAGTCTTGTTTACTTGTATTACTCATGTGTGTCTACAGGTTCCACCACCTCCTCGTCCACTCTACAGAATGAGACGGAGCTGGGAGACGACGACGTCTTTACAGTAAGAACCTGTTTCCATCCCTCTGTCCTCTTTCACCTTCTTCCACACTCAAACACAAAACCTGCATGTTCTCACAGCCAGAGACGAGAGAGAGAGAGAGAGAGAGAGAGAGAGAGAGAGAGAGAGAGAGAAAGGTAGAGAGAGAGAGAAAGAGATTGACTTAGAGAGAAAGAGAGAGAGAAAGGTAGAGAGAGAGAGAGAAAGGTAGAGAGAGAGAGAGAGAGAGAGTTAGAGAGAGAGAAAGAGATTGACTTAGAGAGAAAGAGAGAGTGTGACGTGCGCTGGCTGGTTCAGAGAGAGCTGCTGCTGTCGGTGTGCTGCGTCTGTCTGGTTTGAAGGCTGAGATGTTAATTATCACAGCCACAAATACCCGCCAGTCCAGACACGACACATAAACACAGACATACATATTTATACATGTACATACATTCACGGTTCATCTGACTCAGCACTGAACCACAGCTAATTATACTGTCTGCCCTTCTTCATATAGACCTCTGAAGTTCTCCTCCTATTAGGAGTTCTGAGTCTGAGCAGTTTCCAGGAACCACCTCTTTCTCTGTCTGTGCAAAACAAAACCCCTCCTAAAGCGCATGTACGGCTAGACAGACTTTCTCCTGTCGATACTGATGGATCCTCTGAACTATGAGGTCACGGTGAAGAAAATATGAATGCTGCTACACGTGAGGTAACACTGCTGCGGGGTGAAGTGATGTCATAAGACAGGCAGCCTGGCCAAAATTCCCTAAACGAATGTGATCGTATTGTCTGTATGAAAAATCAGTGGTGTTTCTGGAAATCGCGTCTGCCGCTCGTTGTGGTAAATAAACATGTACTGATACAGTGTGTTGATAAGAAGCCAGAATACGAGTACTGCTGTATGCAAGCTAACACTGCGGCACACTCAGGTGACATCATACGACTGGCAGGTACACGAAACACCCCAAACAAAGCAGCAAGCTGTGTCGAATGCTGTGGTTAAGTTGCTTTGGCAGTCAGTAGCGAAGTTGTTATAGGAAGGTCTGTTCACTTGGCGGACGTCTTTGCGGATCTGTTGGGCAGTTTGTTCCAGCCATACAAGACCAGATTCCTATCTGTTTGGTTAGAGAGACCAAAATACTGGACACTGAGTATCAAATTACTGTTTCAGAAACAACCACTGTCAAAATCTGACAAACGCCTCATTTCAGTCTGGACCACTACATCAAGGAAATTATCTCATTTCCATTTCCAGTAGGCTATATTTGGTGGTGTGGCTCTGTTCTGGGTGTGAGGCAGAAAGACTCCTAAACAAAGCAGACCACAGGCATTGAAACAAGGCATTGATTAAGAGCTTGAGTCAAACATGGCTGTCACGGTTATAAAATTTTGTTGATGATTAATCTCCATATAAATGTTATATGCATATGTTTAAGCTCTACTAGTTATATTAGTAAGACGACATCATTATATATATATATATATATATATATTTAAATTTTGTTTTTACATGTGACTCAATGATACATGAAGCGTCTACATACTAGCACTATTATAGACCAACACTATTATAGAGCAACATCAGCTACTCTAACTTTAGCTTACTACCAGAGATTTTATGAATTAGGAGATGGTAACTGGTTGAAATATAAAAGCTTGTTATGCTCGACTTGGCTCGTGAACTTGCTGGTTACCGTGCGAGTGAAGAAGGGTCGACAATACTGTGTAGAGTTATCGTGGAAAGCCCCCTCCTTTTGAGGCCAGAGCAAGCTGGAAAGACTGTTTTTATGGGTTAATGAGCCAAATGTTACAAACAAATTATTGAGCAGAGCTCAATTCTGGCAGGCCACAAAGTTAAGCTCAGGTCGTCATTACCCGCTGACGGCTCAACTGATTAGCTAATTTCGTCACGGTTCTTATTTAAGCTGCTTCAGTTTGCCCACTATGGCTGCTTCGCTGTAAACTTTTATGCGACCCACCTCCACCCCCATACTTCCTTTTGCTGTTTTTAATGTTGTTTGGTTAAATTTCTGCACCTTAAACTTGTTGAGACAGCGTAAGCCATACTTTGACAACTGCACTCTTTCAAAAACTGCAGTTTCGATATAAAACAGTTACTGTTTCAATAAACGAGCAGTCATTTCAACAGCCGCGGACTCGTTAACGCAGCTTATAGAAATGCTGGCTTTAAGAAACTCACATTTGTGGTTGTGGGTCTGGAAACTATTAAGTACCAACCATCAAAACCACATTAACTGAAACAGTAAACTACTAACTACCAACCATTAAAACCACTTTAACTGAAACAGTAAACTACTAACTACCAACCATCAAAACCACTTTAACTGAAACAGTAAACTACTAACTACCAACCATTAAAACCACTTTAACTGAAACAGTAAACTACCAACTACCAACCATCAAAACAACTTTAACTGAAACAGTAAACTACCAACTACCAACCATCAAAACCACTTTAACTGAAACAGTAAACTACTAACTACCAACCATTAAAACCACTTTAACTGAAACAGTAAACTACAAACTACCAACCATCAAAACCACTTTAACTGAAACAGTAAACTACCAACTACCAACCATTAAAACCGCTTTAACTGAAACAGTAAACTACCAACTACCAACCATCAAAACCACTTTAACTGAAACAGTAAACTACAAACTACCAACCATCAAAACCGCTTTAACTGAAACAGTAAACTACCAACTACCAACCATCAAAACCGGTTAACTGAAACAGTAAACTACCAACCATCAAAACCACTTTAACTGAAACAGTAAACTACTAACTACCAACCATTAAAACCACTTTAACTGAAACAGTAAACTACTAACTACCAACCATTAAAACCACTTTAACTGAAACAGTAAACTACAAACTACCAACCATCAAAACCACTTTAACTGAAACAGTAAACTACCAACTACCAACCATCAAAACCGGTTAACTGAAACAGTAAACTACCAACTACCAACCATCAAAACCACTTTAACTGAAACAGTAAACTACCAACTACCAACCATCAAAACCGGTTAACTGAAACAGTAAACTACTAACTACCAACCATCAAAACCACTTTAACTGAAACAGTAAACTACTAACTACCAACCATTAAAACCACTTTAACTGAAACAGTAAACTACAAACTACCAACCATCAAAACCACTTTAACTGAAACAGTAAACTACCAACTACCAACCATCAAAACCGCTTTAACTGAAACAGTAAACTACCAACTACCAACCATCAAAACCACTTTAACTGAAACAGTAAACTACCAACTACCAACCATCAAAACCGCTTTAACTGAAACAGTAAACTACCAACTACCAACCATCAAAATCACTTTAACTGAAACAGTAAACTACCAACTACCAACCATCAAAACCGCTTTAACTGAAACAGTAAACTACCAACTACCAACCATCAAAACCACTTTAACTGAAACAGTAAACTACCAACCATCAAAACCACTTTAACTGAAACAGTAAACTACCAACTACCAACCATCAAAACCACTTTAACTGAAACAGTAAACTACAAACTACCAACCATCAAAACCACTTTAACTGAAACAGTAAACTACCAACTACCAACCATCAAAACCGCTTTAACTGAAACAGTAAACTACCAACTACCAACCATCAAAACCGGTTAACTGAAACAGTAAACTACCAACCATCAAAACCACTTTAACTGAAACAGTAAACTACTAACTACCAACCATTAAAACCACTTTAACTGAAACAGTAAACTACTAACTACCAACCATTAAAACCACTTTAACTGAAACAGTAAACTACAAACTACCAACCATCAAAACCACTTTAACTGAAACAGTAAACTACCAACTACCAACCATCAAAACCGGTTAACTGAAACAGTAAACTACCAACTACCAACCATCAAAACCACTTTAACTGAAACAGTAAACTACCAACTACCAACCATCAAAACCGGTTAACTGAAACAGTAAACTACCAACTACCAACCATCAAAACCACTTTAACTGAAACAGTAAACTACCAACTACCAACCATCAAAACCGCTTTAACTGAAACAGTAAACTACCAACCATCAAAACCACTTTAACTGAAACAGTAAACTACCAACTACCAACCATCAAAACCACTTTAACTGAAACAGTAAACTACCAACTACCAACCATCAAAACCACTTTAACTGAAACAGTAAACTACCAACCATCAAAACCACTTTAACTGAAACAGTAAACTACCAACTACCAACCATCAAAACCGCTTTAACTGAAACAGTAAACTACCAACCATCAAAACCGCTTTAACTGAAACAGTAAACTACCAACCATCAAAACCGCTTTAACTGAAACAGTAAACTACCAACCATCAAAACCGCTTTAACTGAAACAGTAAACTACCAACTACCAACCATCAAAACCACTTTAACTGAAACAGTAAACTACCAACTACCAACCATCAAAACCACTTTAACTGAAACAGTAAACTACCAACTACCAACCATCAAAACCGCTTTAACTGAAACAGTAAACTACCAACCATCAAAACCACTTTAACTGAAACAGTAAACTACCAACCATCAAAACCGCTTTAACTGAAACAGTAAACTACCAACTACCAACCATCAAAACCGCTTTAACTGAAACAGTAAACTACCAACTACCAACCATCAAAATCACTTTAACTGAAACAGTAAACTACCAACCATCAAAACCGCTTTAACTGAAACAGTAAACTACCAACTACCAACCATCAAAACCACTTTAACTGAAACAGTAAACTACCAACTACCAACCATCAAAACCGCTTTAACTGAAACAGTAAACTACCAACCATCAAAACCGCTTTAACTGAAACAGTAAACTACCAACTACCAACCATCAAAACCACTTTAACTGAAACAGTAAACTACCAACTACCAACCATCAAAACCACTTTAACTGAAACAGTAAACTACCAACTACCAACCATCAAAACCGCTTTAACTGAAACAGTAAACTACCAACCATCAAAACCACTTTAACTGAAACAGTAAACTACCAACTACCAACCATCAAAACCACTTTAACTGAAACAGTAAACTACCAACTACCAACCATCAAAACCGCTTTAACTGAAACAGTAAACTACCAACTACCAACCATCAAAACCACTTTAACTGAAACAGTAAACTACCAACTACCAACCATCAAAACCACTTTAACTGAAACAGTAAACTACCAACCATCAAAACCGCTTTAACTGAAACAGTAAACTACCAACTACCAACCATCAAAACCGCTTTAACTGAAACAGTAAACTACCAACCATCAAAACCGCTTTAACTGAAACAGTAAACTACCAACTACCAACCATCAAAACCGCTTTAACTGAAACAGTAAACTACCAACCATCAAAACCACTTTAACTGAAACAGTAAACTACCAACCATCAAAACCGCTTTAACTGAAACAGTAAACTACCAACTACCAACCATCAAAACCACTTTAACTGAAACAGTAAACTACCAACTACCAACCATCAAAACCGCTTTAACTGAAACAGTAAACTACCAACCATCAAAACCGCTTTAACTGAAACAGTAAACTACCAACTACCAACCATCAAAACCACTTTAACTGAAACAGTAAACTACCAACTACCAACCATCAAAACCACTTTAACTGAAACAGTAAACTACCAACCATCAAAACCGCTTTAACTGAAACAGTAAACTACCAACTACCAACCATCAAAACCGCTTTAACTGAAACAGTAAACTACCAACCACCAACCATCAAAACCGCTTTAACTGAAACAGGAAACTACCAACCACCAACCATCAAAACCACTTTAACTGAAACAGGAAACTACCAACTACCAACCATCAAAACCACTTTAACTGAAACAGTAAACTACCAACTACCAACCATCAAAACCACTTTAACTGAAACAGTAAACTACCAACTACCAACCATCAAAACCACTTTAACTGAAACAGTAAACTACCAACCATCAAAAAACACCTTGACTGAATCAGAGGAGCATCTTTTTTTCAGTCAACCATTAAAAAATCTACACTTTTGTTTTCTTGTCCATCAAACTGTTAAACTAACATTTGAAAGGACGTCTTTTAACATGATCTTCGGTGTTTTGGTTGGTTTTATGAAACGTGAAACGGCTGCAGATAGTCGTGTAAAACTGAATTACAACTGTTTTAGATATAAATCCACAGGCATAACTACGTCAAATAAAAAAAAGAAAAGAAAAAGAAAAGGTAGCACACGAGCTCCAGAGCTGTTGATGGTCCTTTTCAGTTGGCGTGAGTGCTGGTGTGGGGTTTGAGATTGCTGTCCTCTCGTGGGAAATCACGAAGCTAACACTGGACTGGAACTGTGTTTGGAGTCCTCTGCAGCTCACAGTCCACTCACAGTCTTGTTGTTATTATTGGCAGGGTAGCTCTCCCAGCAGGACTCGTAAAGCAGATATTGGCTCGCACGATGCTGGCACTAAACACAGAACCCAGACGACAGGAAGCATTGCAGGAACAGGATAGTTCCAATTCTGGAGGTCAGGGGTCACAGCTAATTATGACGGTCGTAGTGTTCAGGTTCGTTATTTACTTATGACACCCCGGCAGCCATTCGCACCAGCAAAAAGGTCACAGAGGCCTGTATGGTTCAGACTGTAGTAGTTCAGTGGAAGTTTTATTATGTTCCCAACACTTTGCTGACCATTTGTTTGCCTTACATTTACTTATCTTAAAGCAAATCAGTGGAATTGTGTGTCCTGGCTGTCGTACTGTTAAAGAAATAGTTTCAAATGTCAAATTTACCCTTAAACCCCATATGGTCGATCAGCCAAGACGTTTGGTGTCTGAGTTTGGCTTCTTTAGTGTTGCACTGGAACTACAAGGCTAACGTAGCTAATCAGTAATGGAAGATTGTTCCGTTCTGACTCATCTGGGCCCTGTCAGAAAAATTTAAACTCAAGAAACAAACAAAGATCTACATTTTCAAGCAAAAGGTCAAAGTCGTTTTACAATTGGCTTTTTAATTATTACGTTAAAGTTTAGAGTGAATGCTTCTAGAACGACTGAACTGAGTTGCACTGTGTATGACGGCTAAGTGTACCATGTATGTGACAAATACACTTTTACTATAAACTATGTGACAAACTTAGACTATAAACTATGTGATAAACTTTGACTATAAACTATGTGATAAACTTTGACTATAAACTATGTGACAAATTTCGACTATAAACTATGTGATAAACTTTGACTATAAACTATGTGACAAATTTCGACTATAAACTATGTGACAAACTTAGACTATAAACTATCTGACAAACTTAGACTATAAACTATGTGATAAACTTTGACTATAAACTATGTGATAAACTTTGACTATAAACTATGTGATAAACTTTGACTATAAACTATGTGATAAACTTTGACTATAAACTATGTGACAAACTTAGACTATAAACTATGTGACAAATTTTGACTATAAACTATGTGACAAACTTAGACTATAAACTATGTGATAAACTTTGACTATAAACTATGTGATAAACTTTGACTATAAACTATGTGATAAACTTTGACTATAAACTATGTGATAAACTTTGACTATAAACTATGTGATAAACTTAGACTATAAACTATGTGATAAACTTTGACTATAAACTATGTGATAAACTTTGACTATAAACTATGTGATAAACTTTGACTATAAACTATGTGATAAACTTTGACTATAAACTATGTGATAAACTTTGACTATAAACTATGTGACAAATTTTGACTATAAACTATGTGACAAACTTAGACTATAAACTATGTGATAAACTTTGACTATAAACTATGTGATAAACTTTGACTATAAACTATGTGATAAACTTTGACTATAAACTATGTGATAAACTTTGACTATAAACTATGTGATAAACTTAGACTATAAACTATGTGATAAACTTTGACTATAAACTATGTGATAAACTTTGACTATAAACTATGTGATAAACTTAGACTATAAACTATGTGATAAACTTTGACTATAAACTATGTGATAAACTTTGACTATAAACTATGTGATAAACTTTGACTATAAACTATGTGATAAACTTTGACTATAAACTATGTGATAAACTTTGACTATAAACTATGTGACAAATTTTGACTATAAACTATGTGACAAATTTTGACTATAAACTATGTGACAAACTTAGACTATAAACTATGTGATAAACTTAGACTATAAACTATGTGATAAACTTTGACTATAAACTATGTGATAAACTTTGACTATAAACTATGTGATAAACTTTGACTATAAACTATGTGACAAATTTTGACTATAAACTATGTGACAAACTTTGACTATAAACTATGTGACAAACTTTGACTATAAACTATGTGACAAATATACTTTGACAATAAACTATGTGACAAACTTAGACTATAAACTATGTGACAAACTTTGACTATAAACTATGTGACAAACTTAGACTATAAACTATGTGACAAACTTAGACTATAAACTATGTGATAAACTTTGACTATAAACTATGTGACAAATTTTGACTATAAACTATGTGATAAACTTTGACTATAAACTATGTGACAAACTTTGACTATAAACTATGTGACAAATATACTTTGACAATAAACTATGTGACAAACTTAGACTATAAACTATGTGACAAACTTTGACTATAAACTATGTGACAAACTTAGACTATAAACTATGTGACAAACTTTGACTATAAATTATGTGACAAACTTTGACTATAAACTATGTGACAAACTTTGACTATAAATTATGTGACAAACTTTGACTATAAACTATGTGACAAACTTAGACTATAAACTATGTGACAAACTTTGACTATAAATTATGTGACAAACTTAGACTATAAACTATGTGACAAATAACTATGTGACAAATAAACTTTGAAATATAATAACTGGGTATAAGTTTAAAACTAGTTTCATATAAAATGAATACACCGATATGAGATACCAATGTCTAACATTCCAATGTCTCAACACATCAACTTATATGGACATGTATTATAGCTGTTGGAATACAGGAGAAGGAAAAAACTATGTTACTTCAAATGTAAGTCAATGGAACCAGACTTTTTAAAGTAGTTTTGGGCCATTTATTTAGATCCATCATAAAATGTACACACGGTATAAAGAGAAACTTTACTTCTAACAATGCCGAAACCTGAAAAAAAGTTTTGTTTTGACAGCTGCAATATAAATATGTAAAATGTAGAAATAGAGACTAAATGAACATGAATTAGCACTACAGAGGAATGAAATTTATTTGTATTGGGCTACAAATGCTATTAAATGAACCACCTAGGCTGGTGGAAGTAGCAAATAGTAGGACAAACATGCAACAGAACTAGAGAGAGAGTAAAAGGATTCTGGGAAATTGTCTGTATTGTCCGTTTCCTATAGATAACAGTCATAGAGAAAAGACTTGAGCTATTTTCTTTGAGATTACTACACAACTGAATTATTCTGTTCTTCCAAAGTAGAAAAATACCAGTAAGATCTACTGGCTGCTGTCCATCATTTTTTAAAAGAGGCTCACTAACTGGAGGTTGTTTTCATTTTGGAAATAATTTTTAAAACGTGCGTTGTGAGTAGAAATCCTACATTTACACCATTTATGAATAATTTATTGTGGCATGATGGAAGGAACACCAGAAATTCAAAAAGGCTTCACAAGTAAAAGTCTATATCATAGGACCCAATGTTTTCTAAAAACAGACTATACTTTAAAAAAACATTTGAAATAATTGCTGTTACTTCATGGTTTAATCAGTTTCTAGAGCAGCGGTCACTAATAGGCGGACCGCGGTCCGGACCCAGACGTTGTCCAATGTGGACCCAAACAGTGTTTCGACGGGGTTTATTTTAAGCGCCGGAACGTTTCTTGTCTTTACGGTATACGGCTGTTGTTGAGAAGGGCTCATTCAGATGGCGTGCTATAAAAAAAGAGGAAACTCGGCAGCGAAAAACTACTTTTTTAACCAGGAATGGACAGAAACATGTTTATTCTTCACACATGCAGCTCCAAAACCAACATGTCTCATATGTTTTTAGAGCTTGGCGAAATATAGCCACGTACATCTCTCTTATATGTGTGTGAGAATAGCCCTGACACCATTTCAGCCCAGGTTTAAAGTCCTGGCTGGACAACCAAGAGCTCACTTCTCTCACTGAACAAGAGAAAGTCTGAGAAAAGAATACAGGAGAGAAATAAACTGTTAAGATGTTAAATCGAGTTAACAAGAAGACACAGATTTTATTTACTTTTTCTCACTTTTAAAAAAAAAAACGCATTCTGTTTTTTTAATACAGCCCTTCTGTTTACTTAAAGTAAGGGGAAAAACATTTATTAGAAGTTTATATAAATAATTAGTTCAGTTCAGTATTTAAACAGTAAATATACTGAAATATACTGAACGGTATGTGTGATGTGTTGGTGTTTCAGTAGCTGATGGTATAAGATTCTGATACTAGACTACTTCAGTAAACAGGATACACCACTGAATCAGAACACACGTTAGAAGTTATGATGGTCCGGACCTTGTCCTGAAAAAAAATTCCATCAACTGGACTCTGAATTCTAATTAAATACTTATAATTAAATTCTATAGCATGAGCTAGCAGACTGAAGCAGGCACTATACTTCAAACAAACAGCTTGAGCTTGGCTGCTAAATAGAAATCCCGCTCACTGCAACGTTTGTTCTGGGACCTCCCCCTGAATATCATCAGTCCACATGATGTCACATGGTTGCTTGCATCATTGTATGGAAGCAGTGTTGCCAGATTTGTCAGGAAAAAAGCATTTTGGCATTTCCTTATACTGTAGTTGTAGTTGAAGTGAAAAGGTGTAGCTTCCCTCCAGTCTTTCAGTAGACATCAGCAGCTAATGTACCTACAAGTACCTACAAGTCATGTTGGTTAGATGCGGTATTATTTCATATTGTGGCGAGTGAGTAGATGTGGGAATCACTCCGCATCAAGTGAATGCTCTTTTATTGAACAAAGCAGCAGCAAAGGACCGGCAGGACGTGGGCAGTTCACCTCCAACCATATATCGCCTGTATATGATAGACGTCAGCACTGCACCACCACCATAGAGCTCAGAACACATCAGCACTAACAACACATTCACACACATTTACATTTACATTTACGGCATTTAGCAGACGCTCTTATCCAGAGCGACTTACAACAGTGCTTAGTGTTCAGTTAGTATGAATCTCTATCTAATACAAACAGGTTTAAGTCCAAACCACTCTATACTCAAACACTGCCATCAACACAGGGCCAGTGCTGATACCTAGAAACAAGACAACGCAATACCTAGCAAGACTGGAACACCTACAGAGAAGAGAATAAATACAAGACTACATACAGTACAAGTGCAATACTTAGTCTAAAGAGAAGAGAATAAATACAAGACTACATACAGTACAAGTGCAGTACTTAGTCTACAGAGAAGAGAATAAATACAAGACTACATACAGTACAAGTGCAGTACTTAGTCTAAAGAGAAGAGAATAAATACAAGACTACATACAGTACAAGTGCAGTACTTAGTCTACAGAGAAGAGAATAAATACAAGACTACATACAGTACAAGTGCAGTACTTAGTCTAAAGAGAAGAGAATAAATACAAGACTACATACAGTACAAGTGCAGTACTTAGTCTACAGAGAAGAGAACAAATACAAGACTACATACAGTACAAGTGCAGTACTTAGTCTAAAGAGAAGAGAATAAATACAAGACTACATACAGTACAAGTGCAGTACTTAGTCTACAGAGAAGAGAATAAATACAAGACTACATACAGTACAAGTGCAGTACTTAGTCTACAGAGAAGAGAATAAATACAAGACTACATACAGTACAAGTGCAGTACTTAGTCTACAGAGAAGAGAATAAATACAAGACTACATACAGTACAAGTGCAGTACTTAGTCTACAGAGAAGAGAATAAATACGAGACTACATATAGTACAAGTGCAGTACTTAGTCTAAAGAGAAGAGAATAAATACAAGACTACATACAGTACAAGTGCAGTACTTAGTCTACAGAGAAGAGAATAAATACAAGACTACATACAGTACAAGTGCAGTACTTAGTCTACAGAGAAGAGAATAAATACAAGACTACATACAGTACAAAATACAAAAAAGACAATGCAATACCTAGCAAGACTGGAACACCTACAGAGAAGAGACACACTTCATACCAACAGAGCAACAACCTCTTTACACATTTACTATCATTTACATTAAATGATCTCTATGCTTCTGAAAGTCAGTGGCCATGCCTGTGCACCACTGGTAGCCAGGACGTTATAAAGTTATGGCTAAAATAACCATAGACTGTTCATATTATCTACTTTTGGCAGCATTTACCACATTTTAAACACTTTGTGCCCAAAACCATAGAAGCAATCTGGCAAAATCTAGCAGTGCTGAGACATACAGAGAGTATAATTATAACAGTGTGCCGGGCGGTAGTTCAATGTATATGGTTTGGAGTTCACTGCCAGCTTTGGAAACATAATATTAATGCGGTAAAGCTGTTAAAACATTTCCAAAATACTCCGAAATGCTCCAAAAGTCTTCATTAACAAAGTTATTGTTATGTAATCTCAAATAAACTTGTTTAACAGCGGCCTGAAAGTGGTCTGCACTGTACGGTCATTATAGATAACAGCCTAAACCACATATACAAGCCTATTTGAAATTAGTTTACAACTCAACATGGTTTGAGACAAGTGTGTGTAGTTAGCACAATGCTAGAGGACCTGCGTTACTTGTTAGCTGCGTTAGCCTCGTGCATAAAACCAAAGTGAAGTTCAGACACTAAACATGTCCTGGCTGATTGATTACGTAAGGGAGCATTGTGTAAATCTGTAATAGCATTACTCATTTCCACATCAGAGCGTCCTCTCAGGGGTCTCTGGCATACCCGGGCAGCGGAAGTCAACTTTGCACTGTAGAAGAAACGTGTGTTCCAACAGGCGTGTGATTGTTTGTTTGGTGTGTCTCGTGGTCCCGTGTTAGAGCGTGCTTGATTTGTGTCCCATTGCTCCCTGACCGCTCGGAGTTTTCTCAAACTGGATCACACACAAGGGAGGAGCTTGAATTTGTTTGTGACATCTCAGTTGAACCTTGTTGGATGAACCTCCGTGTCCTTTATCGCCCCGTTCCAAAACTTGAGTTCCGACTTTATCCGGCCCAAATTAAAGCTGATCTCATGGGGTTTCAGCTTGCAAATAAAGAGCTTCCCATGAGGAACCAATCAGAGAGAGTGTTTTTAAATACCGCTGCACATCGAAAGTTTGGAGACGCCTTGCTTTTCAAAAATGTTTTCAAGGCAAATGTGCAATTGGAAAGCTGATCAGAGTTTACTATCTTATATATAAAAGTTTGGGATCACAGTGAAATGTTCTTGTTTTTAATGGAGTATCTTCTTCCTTAACACAACAATGGACTGACGGCTCTCTAAAGAAAGTTGTTTCTTTCTGGTCATTGTGAGTCGGTCAGCAAGTCATCAACTGCTGATCTTCAGATACTAAACTAACCTAGAATGTTGTTCCCTTTTATACTCACTTATTAGTAGAATGTTTTTCAGCTGTGATCACAATTGAGCAAGAGTGTCCTAACAACCAATTAGTCCAATAACATCCTTAACTTGGATTGGTGGTCGTACCAGGAGATTTAGACAGAGGACTGAGAATTACTGATAATAGAACTATATGCAAAATAAGCCTCTATACAAAAATAGGCTTTAATACAAACTTTTTATGAAATTCTAAAGTGATCCTAAACGTTTGAGCGGTAGTGTATATATCTGTCTTTTAGTTCTCTTCAACATTGGAACACGCCAATGGTTGTTTACATTGTGTGAAAATTTCATGATAAATGGACCAATAGAAGTGCTCCAAAACAGCTTGGAAAACATTCTGGTTCCATTGACTTACACTATAAGTAAAGTATGGTTTTGGTGTCTCCTGTAAAGTTGCAATTTTGAGATAATTGTTTTTCATTGGACAGCATATAAATATATATATATATATATATATATATATATATATATATATATATATATATATATATATATATATATATATATATATATATATATAATAGGAATATATTATATTATATTATGAGGATATTATATTTTGGATATTGGCCACTCCTTCCATCCCTTTTGTTTTGATATCGATTGGCAGTCATCAGCACCCAAACACTTCATGCCAAAAATATTTCAATGTGTGCTTTTATAACAGCTTGGAAAACTGAGAAGCATAGTAAACACAAGGTATTAGTAAAATACAGTAACAGGGTGTGGACGTCTGTAGTGAGCTTAGCAATGGTTTGAAGGTTTTGGTAGGCAAGATGGAGAAACAAAGACAAAAAAATTATAATATATACACCAATGTTAAATAAATTATTTAATTTATGAATTATTATCACAATAAACAACACTTTGACCCAAAAAACCTCCATTGGTTACTGTTGCTATGTCTGTCAAACTTTCAGTTGAGGCCATCTGTAGCACAGAAAGAAAAAATTTAAAGCACTCATAGTATTTCAACAGCAAACCGGCTTTACCAGACGTTCAGTGTATACATACATATTTAAGAAATGATATTAATTGGAATCTTTGGGCTACTGGCCATTCACATGGTCAGATTTCATGTCTTCTAGTGTTAATGTGAAGCTCGTGCAGTGTTAAGACATTGAGGACGACCCATTATTTAGTACACCATGTCTTTATGCAAACACATTAATCACAAATGGTAAATCTGCTAATTCCACTAAGTTAAAACACATTTTATACGTTTTTCATATGGTCACTCATTATTTTGCAAATGGTCAGTTCTTTCGCCAAGCAGTGTGGTTCATTAACCAGAGACTGTGGCAATCAGCCTAATGGTCAAAAGTTGTTCCATGAAAAACTCTTGCTGCATTAATTCAGAACTCAGTGTATTTGCTTAGTCATAAGTGTGCACTTCAAGTATTGTACAATGGCTGTAATGTGGCCAATCAGAGCGCACAGCCAGGCCTGCAGCTGTTCCATGTTAGCGTCTGCATTATTTTCACTAACACAACTGAAGTGTATCTCTGAAAATCAGAAGAAGGAGACGGCCTGGATGCCGCCGTGTACGGATGAGTCATGAGAAATGCCTATCCTCCTCTTTTGCTGTGTCCATCAGAACGCCACAGACAGCTCGTCTAACTCGTCCCAGAAGAGGGAGCCCTCCGTGCAGACGCTGGCACCGAGCAGCTTCTGCGAGCCGCGCAGACACCACCACTGCATCCTGGGACACTTCTACGAGCCGCACAGGCATTCTGACCATTACTTTCTGGACCAGGTCAGCACATTTCTGTAGTGTTTATTCCTCTGTCTGTGTTTTAGAATTTCATTTACATAACTTTCTACTCCATGCTGTTCCATCCTATCCAGCTCTATCCCATTCCACTCTATACAGCTCTATCCCATTCCACTCTATACAGCTCTATCCCATTCCACTCTATCCAGCTCTATCCCATTCCACTCTATACAGCTCTATC
Organism: Megaleporinus macrocephalus; assembly: GCA_021613375.1. Lineage (NCBI taxonomy): Eukaryota > Metazoa > Chordata > Actinopteri > Characiformes > Anostomidae > Megaleporinus > Megaleporinus macrocephalus. The sequence goes on from CM038722.1 coordinate 30,080,135, forward strand.
CCATTCCACTCTATACAGCTCTATCCCGTTCCACTCTATACAGCTCTATCCTGTTCCACTCTATACAGTTCTATCCCGTTCCACTCTATACAGCTCTATCCCATTCCACTCTATACAGCTCTATCCCATTCCACTCTATACAGCTCTATCCCATTCCACTCTATACAGCTCTATCCCATTCCACTCTATACAGCTCTATCCCGTTCCACTCTATACAGCTCTATCCCATTCCACTCTGTACAGCTCTATCCCATTCCACTCTGTACAGCTCTATCCCATTCCACTCTATACAGCTGTATCCCATTCCACTCTATACAGCTCTATCCCATTCCACTCTATACAGCTCTATCCCGTTCCACTCTATACAGCTCTGTCCCATTCCACTCTATACAGCTCTATCCCGTTCCACTCTATACAGTTCTATCCTATTCCACTGTATACAGCTCTATCCCATTCCACTCTATACAGCTCTATCCCATTCCACTCTATACAGCTCTATCCCATTCCACTCTATACAGCTCTATCCCATTCTACTCTATACAGCTCTATCCCATTCCACTCTATACAGCTCTATCCCGTTCCACTCTATACAGCTTTATCCCATTCCACTCTATACAGCTCTATCCCGTTCCACTCTATACAGCTTTATCCTACCCACGCTATACATTTCTATTCTATGCCATTCCACTCTATACAGTTTTGTTCCTTCATTCCACTCTATACAGTTTTGTTCCTTCATTCCACTCTATACAGTTTTGTTCCTTCATTCCACTCTATACATTTCTATTGTATCCCATTCTACGCTATACAGTTCTATCTCATTCATTTCCATTTTATACAACTCTATTCCTTTCCCATTTTACTTTCTACAGTTTTATACCATTTAATTCCATTCTGTACAGTTTTATTCTATCTAGTTCCAAACTATACAGATCTATTCTATTTCTTTTCAGGCTGTAGATTAATATTCATGTAATTCTATTATGTTTATATTTTTCACTATACAGTCCTATTTTATTCATATATGTTCTACTGTATACAGTTCTGTTCTATTCCATCATGCTCTGCTCTATACAGTTCTATCTACTTCATACAATTAAATTTGATTCTTTTCTACTCTTTGCTGGTCCATGTCCATTGTACTTTATACAGTTCTATTCTTTTTTTACCATATTCTTTCTTATGCAGTTCTTTTTTCTATTATAGTGAGTTCAGATATATTCTATTATGTTCTAAACTTGTATTTAATGGTATTTTTGTTATATTCAAGTCTATGCAAATCTATTCCTTCATATCCTATTCTACACTGTGCAGTTCTATTCCTTCATATCCTTTTCTACACTATGAAGTTCCATATACTCTATGCAAATCCAATCTTTTGTGTTCTAGTCATTCAGGTTTTTCTTTGTTTTGTTCTTTTCCCCCTAGACGGCACCCATGTTCCATCGTCACGTGACCTTCCCTCCAGAGGAGGAGGAGATAGTGCGGATAAATCCACGCGAGCGTGCCTGGCTAACGGGTTATGAGGACTACCGTCATGCCACCACAGCCACGCGGGACAAACTCTTATTGCGTCCTGACCCCACGGACGCTTATGTCACTTTCGCCAAAAGTGAGGCGCCCAAACACGACTACACTTATCCGTACCCACTGGGCGGAGACTCACGTGACCCGTCACGCAACGGCAAAGTCGGCATCAGTGGCGGCGTGGTCACAGGCCAGCCCACAGCCAAACGGGAGGACAGCAGCCAGCGCCTGCGCTGCATTTACTGCCGGGACGTTTTTAACCCGGCTCAGAACCGGCGTGGCCATTGCCCGGAGGCCCCAGACACAGTGGACACGTGCATACGCCGCGTGAGCTGCATGTGGTGCGCCGATAGCCTGCTGTACCACTGCATGTCGGACCCAGAGGGCGATTACTCGGACCCGTGCTCGTGTGACCCCAGCGAGGAACACTTCTGCCTGCGCTGGACGGCCCTGTTGGGCCTCTCGTTAATCGCCCCCTGCATGTGCTGCTACGTCCCACTGCGCGCGTGCCACCGCTGCGCCGTAGCGTGCCACTGCTGTGGGGGTAGACACAAAGCCACGGGCTGAGCCACGACAACTCTTACACACCAGCAAACAGCCAGGAGCGGAAATAGAAAGGGAGGAGGGACAAAAATTAGAAAGCTCTATTTAACCTGGATTGCTTTTACTTAGAGAGGTGATCCATCCAGGTACCACAAGTACATGTTCTGGATCAGTTTCTGTCAGGTTGGGGAAGCTTTATAGAATCTTAGCCAAAATCTTTCAACCTAATGAGAAACTGTAGTGCACAGCTGTGTGTAAATGTACAGCAAATTATTCATTTCAAAAGATATTTATTTTTGTATGTGTGGTGAAGGGTCACATGGTTACGACTGATCAGGTGTAGTTCTTTTTGTCGCATACTCAAGGTGTTTATAAGCATTCACATGCAGTTAATAATATTATAATAACCGGAGCTCTGCAGTTTGGGCTTCTGATTATTCAACTTGTTATGTAAACATCATTCTCCAATTTCCTAGATCAGATCCACAAAGGCCCAGAAATCTGACTAAGAAATCTGATGAAGAGTGCTGGGTCTTAGCTTAGTAACCTAAACCTACGGTACTGGAAACAGGCAAGCAGTGTTTAGACAGTGTTTAAGAGAATGGCAACAAAACACTATTGCAGCAAATTTGAACATTTATCAAAATGACTAAACCTGATCTACTCTAACTGGGTGGCCGTTTAAAATAATATGAATAATACAAGCTAGTCTGAGATTCTATTTTGAAAAATAGGTTGTGCACTACCATTTCTCTCGTAAAAGACCTCTCAATCTGGTCCCATTTAAAAAAATTACATAAATACTTATCCTAAACCAGTCAGCTTACAAACTATATTACACAACCTCCTCTGGTAAAACCAATCCAGCTCCAGTAGTGCTTAAGTGCTGGATATGAGATGGTTGCTGGCAAACTCTTGTTGTTTGTTGTAGTTTTGTTTACTCTGGACAACCTTCCTGGCCTGTTTTTTATTTCAGTTGTTTTGTTTGTGCCCCTCAGCTTCTAAGATGTGCATTTTAAAAGATCACATGACATGACAAATGCATTATATATATATATATATATATATATATATATATATATATATATATATATATATATATATATATATATATATATATAAATCCAGGTACTTTTATGTTTTTATATTATTCTAATTTGCTCCTTTCTGTCTGGTTTGTGTTCCATATGAGTGTTTTTGTTTATATTTTTGTTTGTTCTATTGCCCTGGCTTGCCAAACTGACTCTGAGGTGGAGCGCTCCTGTTTGAGGCACTTAACATGTGTGTGACCATCCCCAGTCTGAAATGACAAATCTATGTGTGTGTGTGTGTGTGTGTGTGTGTGTGTGTGTGAGAGAGAGAGTGTAAGAATTGGTAGAGAAAAGAATGGATATTTGATTATTGAAGCCAAATCTTATGTTTGAGTATGTGTACAGAATAATTGCTGTTTTGAATGTTTGGTTAACATACAGCCTACATTGCTGTCAAACTGTATAGTAAATGTATGTGTGTACATTAGTAAGAATGTCTGCAGCCGTATTTACACTGTGTATGTTTGGAACTGAGAAACCAGCCTCAAAATTAAAAGAAATACTCTCAGCGTTTTTCAACCGAATCTCCATCTGCCCCACCTCCAGTATACAGCAGCTTACGGCACACAGTTAAATGTGCTTGGTAAAACCCACAGAACACCACTAAACCTAAAACAAACTTAGAATAGATGTTGGTGGATGGCAAAATTGGGTCTTCAAGCCTCTTCAATTGAGGATAAAATAATATATAAGCTTTATATTTATCCTATCAGATATATAGTTATCGTGCAGTAGTTATATATTGGACCACTTGATCTGACGTCATGCCTCAGATCAGCTTCAGAAACTGAACGCCTGGACTTAACCCCATAGTCCAGTTGTAACTTGGCTTAAAGCGATATGCTGCAGCAACTAAAAAACCTCAAAAACCAATTTTCTAAACTGAAAACAGAAAAAATGGAAAGATTAAAGATATAGGATCTGGATTAAAGAGCGTGGCAGGCCACAAGACGGCAAAGGTAGTAGGGAATCAAACCCAGTCTACAATATAACAGCCAGAAGTTAGAAGTTTACCCACCAAACTACACCAACCATTATTAAAGTAATCAGTATTATCACCCTCGCCCTTAAAAAACACTGGACAAGCAGGCTCAGGTCACCACCCCCACTAGAATTCCCAGCATCCCCCCTTCACTCATTCAGTTTCAGCTTCTACTGTCAATGCTTTTCTGTTATTTTATCATCTATAGAGAAGATTATTGGTTGTGGTTATCGTATAAAGGCAAGCGCACAGATATATCCTGGGGTTTCGGGGGAGGGGGGGGGGTCGACCTGCGCCAATGCCCTTTTGCCCCCAGACTGTACAAGTGCCCTTTTGGTCAGTGTGTAAGATCAAATGTCTTAAGGTTAGCCTCACCTCAGGAATAGAGCTGGTGGGTCAGCTCACGTTCCTCGAGCTTTATTGCTCTTGGGTGCCCCCTCTGGTGAAGTAGTGGTGATTTCTTCTCAGAAACCCACAGGCGCATCATCACAGTGGTGGAGATCTCAGTAATAAAGCATTAGTAATCTTTCTAAGAAAGCATTGGGTAGCATAGAAGTTTTAAAAACAACCAACCCAATAACAGTGAGGACAGCTTATATTTGTTCCAGGCTCTTTGGAGGGTCCAACAAGTAGATGGTAGGTGATGTTACAACCCTGTTCGCTGGAGACTGGGCGAGTAATGCTAGCGGTTCTATTTGGAGGGGTTACCACCATGTTTAGTTTCTTCTGAAACTCTGTCTCTCAATAAGAGTGGCTGCAACACACTTGTTTTGTTTTCCTCTTTTCTCCCCCTCGTCTACTGCAGGTGCAACACACAGGGATTAGGTTGGAAAACAGCGTGAGAGGATTCTTTTAATGCAATCTATCTACAGGATGAAAAACATGGTGTCGTTTTTGCCTTTGTCTAGAAGCACAACACTAAAATCGGACGCATACGAACACTTCAGACGACCCCCGTCTGTCCACGTCCCTCGCAGCCTGGAAACGTCCAACGACTCACAGCCAACGGGAGGACTGTCACAATGTTGTGGCGACAACAGGGACTGTGAGGTTCTGTACATTGACTAAGTCTCTAGCTTTCTCTCTTCCTCTTCTCCTTCTCTTTCCCTTCCTAGGTCTGTTTCTCGCCAGCTTCTGCAATAAATGTGTCGTTCGTGTCTCGTTCAATAATGAGACGGCATAAAGGAAAAGACGAATATTGAAAAATGCAGTTATATTTTTCTAATAATATGGACCCCCTGTTCAAATACAATGAAATATTAAAGAAAAGTGCCTGAACAGTCTGGTCCTGTCACGCCTCCTGTGTTCACTTGGAAAACATGAAAAACACGGCATGTCTGTATCGATGGGAATTATCGTGACTGTGATATAATCTATCTTGCAGTAGCACATACACTGAGGGGCAGTAGTGGGAAGTAGCATCACAGCCTCCTTAAAGGCTCCCTAGAGACTCGTTTTAAAGGAGCAATATGTAAGATTTTTTAGTTTAAAATATTCCAAAATTCAAAACTTAAATCAAACAGAATGTGAAGAAACAACAGTTTTGATGGTGTGGTGATCCACAGATATTAAAGTTAGCATGCTAATGAGCTAGCCCCAGCCTGTCCTGTCTTGTAATACCAATAAGTGAGTCACTGGCTACGTTTACATGCAGCCTGATAATGCGTTAACAATCCGACTAATAGCTCAATCAGAACAGAATACAATCATGTATACACCTTAATCTGAATAGACTAATCCGATTGAGGTCATTCCAATTACAATGTCTATCTGATTGAAGGAGGTGGATAATCCCATAAATAATCTGTTTAATAGAAGAATAATAGTCGTGTGAACTCCTGTATCAGATTACATTCCCAATCAGAAAGTTTAAATACGTTCTGCGCATGTACTGTACTGTCATAGAGGACGATTCAACATGGCGGGAGGTAGAAACTGGTCTTGAAGAGACAAAGTTTATGATACAAACCTTAAAAGATTTATAAATAGTTAGCAGGATGGATGGCTGTAAAGCAATAACGAGCTGTTCAGACGAGTATATGAGTAAATGAACGACGGTGGGTTTACACGAACTGTAGAACAAATTAAAAACAGGAAGTTTCTCAGATCGGAGTATTACAAAGCTAAAAACCTGAACGGCAAACGCAGCTCCGCTCCAACCACCTCCCTGTTTTACTAAATTAAGGATCAATTCACTGGAGATAGACCCAAAGCTAACGCGGATGAAAACAGTGTTGCAGGACGTGACGTCTTCCTCTCGCCCTTCTTTAATAAGTACATGTGAGGTATGTTTTTCTGAGTCTGCCGTAATTTTGAGGCAGTTAAATTAATCTGGAATCGGAATGAACTCAATCAGATTACAGAAAATCTCTGCATGTAAACATAGACACTGTAGTGTCAAATCGAATCAGTCCAACATGAGAGGATGAAGAATTAGTGCTGCTGCCCCGACGGCATATTCTAACCTTCTGTCAGTCGTGTTGAAGGTACTGCTCTCAGATCATTTAAGAACAGGTAGGCCTGTACCTCAGAGAGCCCTTCCAGTAGAAGCCACATGGCGAAGAGATTGATCAGCTGAAACAGAGGAGATTTGTTGGAATACGTTATGGGACAATTTATGTAATACATCCAAAAATCCTGACCATCTATTAATACACTACAAATGTGTTCACAGGATGTATTTAACTCCCAGAAGAAGCTACTTTATAAAGATTATTATCTCCTAATTGCAATTTATGTACACTTAATGTTTCGGGGTCATTCACACATGTATACTGGGACTGGCCTGAGGTCAGTACTTTTTGGAAACAGGTATCTTCAACTTTAAGTGACATTCTTGAAAGTAGAATTCCATTTTCACGAGAATTACTTTTACTTAATGATGATTCTTCTCTAGACTTTTCAATAAAAGCGTATTTTATGGGATGGGGTCACGGCCGCCAAGAAAGTGCTGGCCTTGAGATGGCAACCACCACACTCTTTAGAGTGGAGAAGGTGGGCTAACTCCTTTCTAGATGTTGTTCTCATGGAAAGATCTGTTGCTCACATGCATGCAGCCAGCCCGCCTCAAAACAATCCAGGCTTGGGATATGGCATACAGTGTAGTGGTTAGTACGGTGGTGTAATGGTTAGTACGGTGGTGTAGTGGTTAGTACGGTGTTGTAATGGTTAGTATGGTGGTGTAGTGGTTAGTACGGTGGTGTAGTGGTTAGTATGGTGGTGTAGTGGTTAGTATGGTGGTGTAGTGGTCAGTACGGTGGTGTAGTGGTTAGTATGGTGGTGTAGTGGTTAGTACGGTGGTGTAGTGGTTAGTATGGTGGTGTAGTGGTTAGTATGGTGGTGTAGTGGTTAGTATGGTGGTGTAGTGGTTAGTACGGTGGTGTAGTGGTTAGTACGGTGGTGTAGTGGTTAGTACGGTGTAGTGGTTAGCTCTTGGTAAGTGACCACGCCACTGTCCACTATCTACAAGAAACCATGTCGACCATATGTGATATAAATAGAAGAACAAAGAGTTAACATCAGGGAGACACTCTTGGAGAGTAACGGGGGGAAGTTTGATGTAATGAATGTAATGAACAGTTTTTTGTAATGTAATGTAATTGAATGTTCTAGACTGGTAAGGAGTGAAGAGGGAGGAGAAGGAAGGACTGTTTGTTTGGAGTATGAATTTGGCAGCTCGTGCCATCTCACAAACTGCTCCTTTAAAGCAACAGTTGTGTAAAAAATGTGGTTTAGGACACAATACCACTTCCTGAGAGCTACAAATATAAACAAAAGTACACTGTACAGCTGAACAACAGATGTGGCACTGTGTGTGTGCTAGCATAGTATCAATGTCTCATATTAAAACTCTTCAGCTTGTTTTTCGTGGACCTCCAGATGCACAAAAAATGTTTTTTGTAAGTATTGTTTATCTGATAGTGTACGTTTGGGTGGTCTACCAGGCCTTACGTGTGTGTTAGGCGTCCAATTTTGTGAATATCAATAAGCTCATGGGTACCTAAACAGTGCTGTGGCATCACAACGGTCCCATATGATTGCAAATGCACTTTGTTAGCTGGGATACCACCAGCTTGCATATGCACTACTGTGCAAAGGTCTTGGGCACCTAAGCTGAAGAACAGAACGGATGTAAAAAAGCATAAAGTAGTTAAAGCAGGTATTCAAAGCAGGTCAAAGCAGATGATTACTGCAAATAAATACTGGATTGATTTCACTATCTGTCCAGATACATTCTAATTAGTGAATTCCACTACGTTCAGGTCACCCATTACTGCTTACACTGCTTGTGAAATATTCTTAGAACACCACTGCTCATAGAATGGGTTGCTCTAGAACAGCCACACAGAACCCCCGGGGTCAAATTCCCAAGTAAATCTGTTTTCTGGAGAGATGGTGCTTCATCCAATACCTTGGGGATGAGCTGAAGTAATCCAGAACTGACATTCCAACATCAGTACCTGACCTCAAAAATGCTGAACGCAATCAATTTCTCACAGCAATGTTTCAACATCTAGTGTTGGAATAAAGGCTGTTGCTTCAAAAAAATAAAATCCACTAAATTAAATATATTTCTTTACTATTTATTGTGTCCACTCTCCTTTATTACAGCTTTCATCCTTTTTACAACACTCGCTTTCAGTTTTTCAGAGACTCACCTCCAAAGTTGGTTTAGAAGTTTCTGCTTATTGCCTGCTATCCACAGCAATGTTGAGAGCCGGACTCTGGGGTGGTCTGTCCACGGTTAGAGTGGACCTTAGAGCTGTGTTCTCGCAGTAGACAGATGGACATAGAGGTCGGCACCTGCCTGATTTAACCACTAATCACATCCACCTGTGCTCGCTAAATCCAGCACCAATTTTGCCCCCTCTCGCCCGCTTCACTCATATGCCTTGCACACTTGCACCCGCCTGCTTTGGTCTGTGCATGTGGTCCTCATCAACTCCCACATGTGTTCTCTGTATTCATCTCTGCTGGCGTGAGGTGTTTCTGCACAAACTCCAAGCAGCGTCCATACGGGACAGCGCCCAGACTCCCTGCACCCTCAGGCACCCAGTCGCACAGCGTTACAATGTTGTAGCAGAAAATATTTTTAGAAACTACATCACGTGAACCTGCACACGCCACCAAAACAGGCCATCCCAAAACAACTGCTATAGAAAAAACATGCATGATTTACGCCGTACTGGACGTAACATTGCTTCATGTGTTTCTCTCAGCAGCAAACCGCATTTGTTGCTTGCCTGTCCAACTTTTACAAGCAGCCAATGACTGGCCAATCGCACCCTACCCAGCAGGTTGTAGTGGTTAGTATGGTGGTGTAGTGGTTAGTATGGTGGTGTAGTGGTTAGTAAGGTGGTGTAGTGGTTAGTAAGGTGGTGTAGTGGTTAGTATGGTGGTGTAGTGGTTAGTATGGTGGTGTAGTGGTTAGTAAGGTGGTGTAGTGGTTAGTATGGTGGTGTAGTGGTTAGTAAGGTGGTGTAGTGGTTAGTATGGTGGTGTAGTGGTTAGTATGGTGGTGTAGTGGTTAGTACGGTGGTGTAGTGGTTAGTATGGTGGTGTAGTGGTTAGTATGGTGGTGTAGTGGTTAGTACGGTGGTGTAGTGGTTAGTATGGTGGTGTAGTGGTTAGTATGGTGGTGTAGTGGTTAGTACGGTGGTGTAGTGGTTAGTACGGTGGTGTATTGGTTAGTATGGTGGTGTAGTGGTTAGTATGGTGGTGTAGTGGTTAGTACGGTGGTGTAGTGGTTAGTACGGTGGTGTAGTGGTTAGTATGGAGGTGTAGTGGTTAGTATGGAGGTGTAGTGGTTAGTATGGTGGTGTAGTGGTTAGTATGGTGGTGTAGTGGTCAGTATGGTGGTGTAGTGGTTAGTATGGTGGTGTAGTGGTTAGTATGGTGATGTAGTGGTTAGTAAGGTGGTGTAGTGGTTAGTATGGTGGTGTAGTGGTTAGTACGGTGGTGTAGTGGTTAGTATGGTGGTGTAGTGGTTAGTACGGTGGTGTAGTGGTTAGTATGGTGGTGTAGTGGTTAGTATGGTGGTGTAGTGTTAGTATGGTGGTGTAGTGGTTAGTATGGTGGTGTAGTGGTTAGTACGGTGGTGTAGTGGTTAGTATGGTGGTGTAGTGGTTAGTATGGTGGTGTAGTGGTTAGTACGGTGGTGTAGTGGTTAGTATGGTGGTGTAGTGGTTAGTATGGTGGTGTAGTGGTTAGTAAGGTGGTGTAGTGGTTAGTATGGTGGTGTAGTGGTTAGTATGGTGGTGTAGTGGTTAGTATGGTGGTGTAGTGGTTAGTATGGTGGTGTAGTGGTTAGTATGGTGGTGTAGTGGTTAGTATGGTGGTGTAGTGGTTAGTATGGTGGTGTAGTGGTTAGTACGGTGGTGTAGTGGTTAGTATGGTGGTGTAGTGGTTAGTATGGTGGTGTAGTGGTTAGTATGGTGGTGTAGTGGTCAGCACAAACGGCGCTGTGGTATCACAACGGCCCCTATGTGACTGTACACTAATGATATCACAGGTCAGTACCAAGTCTGCACTGGTGGTGTCACAACTGTCCACAAGCTGCAGTCTACATGTATGGTAGGGTCTATAAAAGACCACCAATTGCATCATAATGAACTATGACATCACAGCGGTCCATAAGACTGACGATATCATAATAGTGTCCAACTGCACGTGGTGTAAGTGGTGACGGACTAAACCACTGATATTATAACCCGTACTAAAAACATCACGGTGGTCAGTGCGTGTTAGACTGCCAGGTCTCACCACAGAAAATCACTCTGCTGAAACTTCTAGGGGTCTTTCCGGGGGCCAGAACGCTGGGATGGGGGGGTGTGAGAGTCACTCCCTCACTTGCAGATCAGTGGTACTACAGAGGTGCAGTGTTACGTTACTGACGACGAAATGTTTCCACACGCACACATATCCTTCTCCTGGAGCCGCAACGGCGGCACCCCCGGCTCCGTCCCGTGCTGTGAGGGTCTCCGCGCGAGCGTGTGTGCCGCCACACTTCCCGCAGGCCGGGAAACACACAGACACACACCCCATACGCCAGGAAGCTGTTGTGCGTGACATGCAACAATCAGGGTGGAAAGAGTTAGCATGCGAGAGAGTGTGTACGTGTGAGGGACAAAGCCAGAGAGAGAGAGAGAGTGTGTGTGTGTGTGTGTGTGTGTCAAGGTCAGGTTAAGAAGCCTGATATCAACAGAAGAGAAAGAACAAAGAGCAGACAGCTAAGGTCAAACACGGATGCAGACTGAGAGAAGACAGACTCCAGCATCCTTCAAATGACTTTTCCCACACTACTCAGGGGGCCTTGGACAGGGCAGGGCGTCCATGCATTGTCTCGTCCCCCGTATATGACGTCTCTGAGGTTTGTTCGGGATTATCTGCTAGAAGAGGAAGAAGGCCCAGCTGATTAGTAATTAGTTCAATGTTGCAGGCAGTACAGCTGTGTACTGAAGGGGGTAAGAAAAAACAAATCAACACACTGATCACAATGATATGTTCTATATTGATTCTCAAAAACATATTGATTTTATTAACAATATAATGTACAGATTGGTGGCAGACAGCTGTTCATTTAGTGTTTGAACCCTCTAAGATCCAGATAGCAGCGCTGTAATCTTCAGCCATTAGACTCTTCCACTCCAACGTGAACAAGTAACATAAGGGCGCGTGTGAGCTTATTCATATGGAGCTCTGATGTTTATACTTTGGCAGTTTTTTTCTAAAATTAGAGTTAAAATTGCAACCCTACAGTGACACTGACATGGTGGTATTAGTGTTGTGCTGGTGTGAGTGGATCAGACACATTGTGCTGCAGAAGTGTAAACAGACTTAAGAGTCTGTACAGATAAACTAATTTAATTAATATTTATTAATAATTTAATTTCCAGTTACCTCAGATAGAGGAATCAGAGTCTGTACAGATAAACTTATTTAATTAATATTTATTAATAATTTAATTTCCAGTTACCTCAGATAGAGGAATCAGAGTCTGTACAGATAAACTTATTTAATTAATATTTATTAATAATTTAATTTCCAGTTACCTCAGAGAGAGGAATCAGAGTCCGTACAGAAAAACTAATTTAATTAAAATTTATTAATAATTCAGCTTCCAATTACCCCAGACAGAGGAATCAGAGTCTGTACAGATAAACTAATTTAATTAATAATTATTAATAATTTAATTTCCAGTTACCTCAGAGAGAGGAATTAGAGTCTGTACAGATAAACTAATTTAATTATTATTTAATAATCATTTAATTTCCAGTTACCTCAGAGAGAGGAATCAGAGTCTGTACAGATAAACTAATTTTATTAATATTTATTAATAATTTAATTTCCAGTTACCTCAGACAGAGGAATTAGAGTATGTACAGACAAACTAATTTAATTAATATTTAATAATTTAATTTCCAGTTACCTCAGAGAGAGGAATTAGAGTCTGTACAGATAAACTAATTTAATTAATATTTACTAATAATTTAATTTCCAGTTACCTCAGAGAGAGGAATCAGTCTGTACAGATAAACTAATTTAATTAATATTTATTAATAATTTAATTTCCAGTTACCTCAGAGAGAGGAATCAGAGTCTGTACAGATAAACTTATTTAATTAATATTTTTAATAATTTAATTTCCAGTTACCTCAGAGAGAAGAATCAGAGTATGTACAGATAAACTAATTTAATTCATATTTATTAATAATTCAGCTTCCAGTTACCTCAGAGAGAAGAATCAGAATCAGAGTGTGTACAGATAAACTAATTTTATTAATATTTATTAATAATTCAGCTTCCAGTTACCTTAGACAGAGGAATTAGAGTATGTACAGATAAACTAATTTAATTAATATTTATTAATAATTCAGCTTCCAGTTACCTTAGACAGAGGAATTAGAGTATGTACAGATAATTTTCAACAATTTTCAAGGCCACCTCCTCTAAGACCGGGTGAAAACTGATTCTTAGTAAGGTTGAGACTGAGACCACTCTCCAGCAGTACAACACTCGACAACAAATGGATCGTAAGAACACGGACCGCATTGATGACATCACAATGGACCATAACTGCATATGCTGCAATTCTCCATTTGTCATAGACTGCACTACACTGACGCTAACTTCAATAGACATCACTGCCGCCAAGTCAGACATACATTCTGTTGATACTTTTTACTGTTTTAAACTCAAAATCCCACAAATTGCTTACGTCATCTTACAATGTGCTTCGTTAAAACACCGGATACATAATTTAACCTAAGTTAGATAGAGTGTTAAATACATAAAGCTAAGTTTGCTGGGAACAAGGAGTAAACTATGCATCTCAATTCAAGAATGAGCTTGCATTAATCAGTCCCATTCTTTCAGCTTTTCAGTAACTGCTCCAGACTGCTTCGCCAAAAGACACCGGCCAACGTCCTCCAGCCAAGTCATAAAGGAATGCTAACATGGCTAACAAGGCCTCTGCTAGCTTTTATACAATATTCGCAACATCGCTGCCTCGGGAAGAAGTATCCCTTCAACCCCAACCACCCGAGACAGGCTGTAAAACTAGTCCTAGCTCAGCAAATACGAACAGGTTCTACCTGCAGGGTATTAGCACGCACAGGAAATGCCCTGGAGCTGGGCTGGAGGGGCAGTTAGAGGAAGGAAGAGCACGCGACACACACACACAGGCACTCTAACTTTGTGTATCTCCGCTGCACTCCTCATTTGTCCACGGCAGTGTTTGTACTTAAGGAGCTGTTATGGGCTGTAGGCTTCTCTCAGGGCTCCAGTCAGTGAGAATAAGGCTGAGATGAAACGACAGGCAGGAAAACATGATCCAGATGACATCCAAGAAATAAGAGCTCTGCATGCTGAACTATTTAGTACGGAACAGCAAGTGCCCAGTGCGGAGCCTGTAGTGTAGGTTAGCAGAGGGCTGTGCAGCTTCTGCGTTGGTGCGTTTCGTACGTAGGGTGCAGTGTGTAGTGTGCACTACGTGCGACATGTAGCTGTCTGGCCTTAATTTAAACAGGCCCCACTGAGTCTGACTGCCTCCCCTTGTTTACATGGATAAAATCTGAAACAAATGTGAACACAGCCCCCTCTCATTCATACAGCCCGCTATTTGAAACAGAACCATCCGTGCAGTTCCAGAGAGAAAGACTTCATTTATTTTATTAATTCCTTTAGTTTATTTTTTTCATACAATGCTAGAGTCCACCCCCCCCCATTCATTTCTTTCGCTTTCAGTCCCAACAGCCAGTAAGAAGTTCCTCCGATTAAGGAGATATTTCTAAGACTAGACGCAAGACAATCCACTTGCATAAGTCAAGAAAACATCAAGAACGTCAGAAAACAGAAGACCTGGTAGACCACTAAAACCGTCCCCAGCAGACAAACAGCATTTAAAGCTTCAAGAGAGTGGACAGCGTCATGCTTCACTCTCGCTTCAGATCTGAAAACATCAACAGGTGTTTCTGTCCATCCTTCCGCTGTGAGGAGACACCACAGCACTGTGGGTCTGAAAGGATGTGCAGCTGTTCCAGAAGAAGCTCCTCACTGAGAAAAGGAGATACAGACACATCAAAAAAAAGCAGCTGCTGCTGTTCTCAGAACTGTGGACCATGCATTGAGAAGAAAGAGTGATGGAACACAGATTGAGAAAGAAGTTCTCGGAACTGACAAGGATGATGCATTTCAATGGTGGAGAGAGCTCAGAGAGCGTGGCGGAATGTGGTTTTTAAAACTATTTAAAGTGGAACAGGATCGTTTGAACAAGTGGCTAGACTGGTAGACTGAGGCACCAGCATGACACTGCTGCAACACTGAAGAAGAAAACTTAATTAACTGGAGTAGAAGCTGGACGGAGAGTTGGGGGCCATAAAAAAAGACTAAGAAGTTGCTCTGTTTATGCTCGACAGGGGGACATAAATTTAGTTTTGCTATTTTATGGAACCTAATATGTGTTAGCAACTGTTTAGCATCGCAGCAGTGACTGTAGTGACAGCCGCCTTGTTTTGCTGTTGAGGTTAAACATCAATAGCTGTTCTCCAGAGCTACACCTTTCAAGGGTCATCTCTGACTTTTATCATTTTATATCACAGATGAATAGTTATATTTACATGTACTAATAATTTACTTTTTTATTGTCTATTTATAATATCTCAGCAGCAACAGTTTGGTTCTTTTTTCTACTTTTAAGTTATGTTATTTATGGTATTCTGCTGATGAACAATGTTTATGTCAGTTCATATCAATAGATCAACTGGTTTATTACCACATTCAATAATGTGAATGTCATAGAACTTGTATTTAATGACATAGCAAGTGACCTACAACCCTACATTCCTACATTCAGAGTGCATAAGATGAACAAACGGTAATCAAGCTAATAGAAGCATTGTGCCAAACTTGTTATTTCCAAACTGATTAGTTTCGGTTTCTCATTAGGTTGAAGGATTTTTGCTAACGTTCTGTAAATCCTGCCCAACTCGTCCAACAACTACTGATAAGAGGGAACGTGTTTTATAGGTGGAGCATGGAGAGGTCATTTGCCAATATATGTTCAGACGGAAGTTCCTGTTCTCACTATATTCTCTTTACAGGTCAGAGAAACCCAAGTGACAAGTT